>OY744612.1:3605932-3610932 GCA_963556255.1 Allolobophora icterica | reverse complement strand
GGAAAAAGGAGGAGGAAAATGAGGAGGAGGAGGAGGAGGAGGAAGCAGCTATTGTATTTACGTACGTATGTAAGTATGCATGCACGCATGTATATCTTTGTGAATGTATATTATTATTATTATTATTTTTATTTTTATTATTATTACTACTACTACTGCTGCTGCTGCTGCTGCTGCTGCTGCTGCTGCTGCTGCTGCTGCTGCTGCTGCTGCTGCTGCTGCTGCTGCTGCTGCTGCTGCTACTACTACTACTACTACTACTACTACTACTACTACTACTACTACTACTACTACTACTACTTCTACTACTACCACCACCTGTCTGTTTGATGAAAATGGTGGTCTTTGTGGTCACAACCACCATCATCATCAAACAGACATTTGTAATGTGCACAATTTACGTAGATGTAGATCCAGACGGCGGGACAAAGTCCACGAGGACTAGAGATCATATCTTAATGTAAATCTTTGTAACGATAAGATTTCCGTCAGTGGGAGAGCGGAAGCAGAACCGATTGGGAACTGATGGACTCGGAAGAGGGGATCCGGAGAGATGAGACGGTGCCAATCCAAGATGACATTTATAAACAGCGATGGACAAATTATGGTCGGCTATTCATTGTGTAGATAGCGCTTCAAACTATCAACGTAACTGGGTCCATAGACTCTTGACATCCATGCCATCTGTCATCTGTGGATGTGAATCGGTTGGTGAGGCTCTACGAGTGTGAGAGGGTCTACCGCTGGTGACTCTACTAGTTGCCTGTGTATTGTTTTGCTAATAATAACAGTCCAGTCCTTAGCGACATTTGAGGTAAGCTGGCGGCCGCCTGGCGGACAGACAGTCGATGATAAGGTTGAGCTTGAAGTGGATAGCGCTAAGCTGAATGTCGGATTGGATAAGAGAAAGAACAGACAGGAGAGGGAGAGAGACAGAGAGAGACAGATAGACAGACAGACACAGAGACAGATCGAGACAGACAGAGGCAGAGACACAGGCAGACAGAGAGACAGAGAAGAAGGAGGGGAGCAGAAGAAGAAGAAGAACAAGAACAAGAACAAGAAGAACAAGAACAAGAAGACCAAGAACAGGAACAATAAGAGCAAGAACAAGAAGAACAAGAACAAGAAAAGAAGAAGAAGAAGAAGAAGAAGAAGAAGAAGAAGAAGAAGAAGAAGAAGAAGAAGAAGAAAGCCATATATTGAGATAGCTAGATAGAGTTCCACACAGAGAGAGGTATTATGCACACATAGCTAGAGAAAGACATGCATACATACACACATACATACAGACAGACAGACAGACAGACAGACAGACAGACAGACAGACAGACAGACAGACAGACAGAAACAGACCAGAGAAAACGAAAGAGAAGGGGAGGGAGGAAGAAGAGGAATATGAATGGGAGAAAGAGAGAGATGGAGAAGAGGAGGAGTAGAACGAATGGTAGTGAGAGAGAGAGAGAGAGAGAGAGAGAGAGAGAGAGAGAGAGAGAGAGAGAGAGAGAGAGAGAGAGAGAGAGAGAGAGAGAGAGAGAGACAGAGACAGAGACAGAGACAGAGACAGAGACAGAGACAGAGACAGAGACAGAGACAGAGACAGAGACAGAGACAGAGACAGAGACAGAGACAGAGACAGAGACAGACAGAGAGACAGAGAGACAGAGAGACACAGACACAGAGACACAGACACAGACACAGACACAGACACAGACACAGACACAGACACAGACAGACAGACAGACAGGGACAGACAGACAGAGACCGACAGAGACAGGAACACGGAGAGAGAGGGAGAGAGGGAGGGAGAGACAGACAGACACAGGGTGAGAGAGGGAGGGAGAGAGGGAGAGAGAGGGAGAGAGAGAGGGATAGAGAAGGAGAGAGGAAGAGGGAGAGACAGGCTGTAGAAATTCAGCACTGCGAGTGGATTTATGGATACAAGCAATGAACGCATCAAAAGCAGAAGATTCTTTGATGGTAGTAGCACGAGATAATTAATGATCCCCACAGGTCGTCTCTACTCCCATTGACTTCACCGGATTAACCAGAAATACGTCTCCTCCTCCTCCCACTATCAATATGTAGTGTCTGCGTTGATCGCTCCTCATTCCAACATCCAGACTCGCCGCTACAGATGCATGTAAGCGTGTGTGCATACTTATGTATGTATGTATGTATGTAACGTGTATGTGTGTTTGCATGTAGATATGTCTGCATGTAATTGTAATTGTAATTGTAATTGTAATCGAGAATTTATATAGCGCCACTCATAATCAGAGGCGCTCCCGACCCGGGTCACTGTCTTCACTGACATAGAGAAATGTTTTCAGGCGCTTGTGAAACTGGACAGGAGAGAGAGAGAGAGGAGGACAAGCCTAAAGCCTTGAGGGAGGCTGCTCCAGATGGAAGGGCCCACAACCGCAAAACTACGGGACTGGGCAGTAGCTGTGCGCATCCAAGGAACTACCAAGTGGCCACGGGCAGATGACCGGAGAGAGGCCCGAGCAGGCAAACTGGAAACTGGGGTGCAGTAAGCCCTGAGATACAGCGGAGCTGAGCCAACAAGACAGTTACGCATGAGGGAAAGGACCTTAAATTGAATGCGTTGGTGAATGGGAAGCCAGTGAAGGGAGTCCCGGATGTAGGAAGAGATATGGGCAAACTTCATGATGCCCCCTATAAGGCGAGCAGCAGCATTAAGGATGGACTGAAGTTTAGATGTGTTAGTAGAGGACAGGCCAATATAGACAGCATTTCCGTAGTCAATCCTAGTGCAGATCAAAGCATGAACCAAGGTCACAATCGCATGCAGCGGAAGAGACTGGCGAATGGCACGAAGTTGGCGTAAATAGTAAAAACACGAGCGAGAGACACTATTGACATGATCAGATAGAGAAAGAGTAGGATCTAGGACAAATCCAAGATCACGGACAGAGGAGGAGAAGTACACATTGGGAAACCTGAGGCGCAGAGAGTCAGCATCAATCCTGGCAAGCTGGACATGTAGATAAAATATGTATGTATGTATGTATGTATGTATGTATGTATGTATGTATGTATGTATGTATGTATGTATGTATGTATGTATGTATGTATGTATGTATGTATGTATGTATGTATGTATGTATGTATGTATGTATGTATGTATGTATGTATGTATGTATGTATGTATGTATGTATGTATGTATGTATGTATGTATGTATGTATGTCTTATGTATGTATGTATGTATGTATGTATGTATGTATGTATGTATGTATGTCTTATGTATGTATGTATGTATGTATGTATGTATGTGTGTGTGTGTTTGCATGTATGTATGTGTGCATGCAAACTGCCACGCTCTCACACTTATGATTCACAGTGGCTGGTGGGAAATTTATGTTGCGCACTTACAGTTCTTTTTTACTACGAACCGAGGGTGTCCGGACAATTCGGAGCCGGACAATTGGGAGCGGACAGTTCGGAGCGGACAATTCGGAGACGGGCAATTCGGAGCCGGGTAATTCGGAGCGGATAAATTGAGCGGACAATTCGGAGCCGGGTAATTCGGAGCCGGGCAATTCGGAGCGGATAGAATAGCGTCGGACTCTCACGTATTTATTTTTATAACGGCATCAAAGGCCTTTGGCGATGCAAAGCTGGGGCGCTTACGGCTTTCTAGCCATTTAGTATTTATTTTGTGGCAACAAACAAATCGTTCTCTGATCTTCCCCTCACTGAGAAATAATGACATCAAAGGCCTATGGCGATGCAAAGCTGGGGCGCTTACGGCTTTCTAACCATGATCGCCATTTAGTATTTATTTTGTGGCAACAAACAAAGAACTTTTTAAACTTTTAATTCGTGACTTGTTTGCTATGCATAGTAGTTTTGATTGAATGGCGATCATGGTTAGATGCTATTCTATCCGCCCCGAATTGCCCGGCTCCGAATTGCCCGGCTCCGAATTGTCCGCTCAATTTATCCGCTCCGAATTGCCCGGCTCCGAATTGCCCGTCTCCGAATTGTCCGCTCCGAACTGTCCGCTCCGAATTGTCCGGCTCCGAATTGCCCTAGAACCGAACCGAGAGTAGCAGACTGAACGACGGGACTCTTCGGACGCAGCCTATAGTGTAATGTAATATTGCTGACATTGATACAGCGCCAGACTTATTGGTCTGTAGCTGTCAGATATTCGTACCCATCGCCGCCAAATGGCTGACGTCAGAAACTGATGATGATGACGACGATGATGAACGGTTAACGTGTGTAGGCTCGACTTCGAAATCGACTCATCCAGTCCTGGGTTGGCATTCCGTACATGCTGCCTCCGAGGTCCTTGACCTTTGAACCGTCGTCGAGATTTTCGCTAACGACAGCGACACCTGGCGACGAAATTTTCGACTTCAGCCGGCGACGGTTGTGGTGTGACGTCAATAGCGCTGACCTGACGTCACCGGTCGACGCGCTCAACTTCCGGTTGAGGTAGCCTTTCATGGCGCCCTCTATTAACAGAACGTCCGCTTCCGGTTCTAAGCGGAAGTGGAGAGACGTCGGATCGACGTAGATCGGGACGTCGATGGAACCGACGAGGCTTGGCCGGGTCACTCGGTGCGAGTCTTCCAGACGTCGTTCCGGGTGAAGTTCACGTCGGTCAAGGACGATCTCGAGGCGGTAGCTGCGGACTCGTATGACGATGTCTCCGAATGGAACGGTCTCGAGCGGGACCTTCGCCGAAAAGACCCCGTCTTCGAGGCTGTTCAGGGTGAGAGACGACGTGAAGTTGCGATCCGGATGTTCGTAGGTCCAGTCGTTGCCACCTGACTCGTCCACTTCCGCTGTACTGGCTCCCCGGCGCCTACTGTTGCCACCGCCGGAGGCTCTGTCGTTGACGACTTCGATGCGGATTCTTCGGCGGTCGTCCCGGATATCCGGTGTCGATCTGGAACAGTTGGCGAATAGAGATTCCACTGAACCACGGAACGAGGCTCCCGCACGCCGCAGTCCGTCGCCAAG
>OY744612.1:3570932-3600932 GCA_963556255.1 Allolobophora icterica | reverse complement strand
CCACCACCACCACCACCACCACCACCACCACCACCACCACCACCACCACCACCACCACCACCACCACCACCACCACCACCACCACCAAAACCGTTCGTAATTGATCTTACCTGATAGATTGGACGTAAGAGGGCAACTTTCTCGTATTGCTTTCGTGATCTTTGCTTCAATTGGGACCAGATGTCGCTTCCATCCGCTGCACAATAATCCTCCTCTGGCTTCTTTATGTTGCGCTAATTTCCAATTCGACCGTCAGAATTGATAGATTTATGGAGCGCCTTTTTGAGCCTGTGCAAAGTGGATCGTATAACTCAGATCTCGCGTTTCTTCAGGCGAAGATTAGTTTGCTATGAATTGTCTCTTCTCAGCCTGTAATAACCCCAATTTCAGAAGTATGCTGCTTCCTATGACTCCAGGCCCGGTTCAAGACATTTGGCGGCCCTAGGCAAAACTTATGATTAAAACTTAACGGTGAACCCTACCTTAATAGAACATAATTTATTACACCACCACTATAATACTTCCATCTAGCAAATAATAATTAAAAAATAATCAAACGTTTCATTTATGAATTTCCAGAAATAATTTTTTATGTTTATTTTGGAAAAATGGAAAATTGGCGGCCCCTAAAAATCGGCGGCCCTAGGCGGCTGCCTAGTTTGCCTAACGGACGAACCGGGCCTGTGACTCCGTCGTATAATAGGCCTATTACCATTATGTTATTGTTATTATTATTAATTCGCATATATTTTATTAATGAACAAGTTCCAATCGATACCGCTGAGCAATTGTGAGTGAAGGGCTTGCTGAGGGTCCCTGCATAGTAAACGTTTCAGAGGAGGAGGATCGAACCCGTACTGTCTGCGTTACAAGGCGAACACCATAGCCATTCGGCTACCATGTCCCACTGTGTATTCCTAATAACTTCTATATCGTGACGTTTAATCACGACCATGCAGCCTTAGACCGTTCTGAGCGACAACCAACGCTTGTCCGATCCTTTCAGGAGAAGCATTGAAACTCGACGACAAGATGCTTACATATGCGCAACCCTTTGAATCTAGCGTTTCGGCCAACATAGGGATCCCTCGCGCGCAGCAAAGCCTGGCAGTCTGGCTATGGTTCGCTTCAGCAATGCTTCGGTCAGCGCTTACATATAACTGGCATAGAGCAGTCTAGCAGCTAGAGTTCGCTGCAGCAATGTGTAGTCGGCTGCAATCATTAATTGCAACCAATTGACATCGATTAAGCAATGTATGATCAGCTACAAAAACGTTAATCGCAATGAACACGCGTAACGAGTTTCAAGTATCCTTCTTCGATACAGACAATCCTCGAAGGTCTGTGGCTAATGTCTGTGGACAACACACACTCGTGTGGCGAAACCATATCGATCTAGGTGCATCGTATACATTGTTAGACCACATTATATTTTAATAGAAACAGCTCAGTCTAGAGGTATGATTAAAATGGTTTTATTTACACAATAATATAATATACAGAATCTACTTTTCACAGCGGCACTCGTTAGTTCGCCAAAGTTGTACAAACGGTAGACAAACACGTGCAACTTTTTCGTCAGCATAAGAAGAAGTGGCACTCACAATAACTCTTCTTCGTAGTGTAACGTCTGAGGCTCGTGTTTAAAGTACTCTTCGTAGAAGAAGAGTACTTTAAACACGAGCCTCAGACGTTACACTATAAATAGCAGCGCTGTCGGCCTCAGAGGGCAACGAGACAACGAGCTTTGAAAACAAAGGAGTTTGCCTTAGGCTCTCCTATTATAAACTCTACATAGGCCTACAACTAAAGTCTTGGCTTAGGCCTCTTAACTACCCGAAGATCCACCTGGATAGGACATCAAAAGTCAAGACTTAATTGTCTCTCGACGTCTCTTTATATAGCTTAGGCCACCCCCTCCCTCTAAGGAATTGGTCAAGCGTAAAGAGGATAACCGAGAGTACATATGAGATAAGAGGGCAGCATGTAACAACATATATAGTCCCATATAATCATAATACACCAAAGTGAGTCAACACTAAATGCTGAAATTATGACTGTGCTGTAAGCATATAGCGTTTTTTTTAATAGACCCTGTACTTTGCATAGCAGGGCTGTACACCATATCATTTGGTACAAGATGTACAACATAACATATTCTTATCTTTTTCATCACACCGTTTTAATCTAGCCAAACTGGAGTTTTGTTGTCCTCGAGACCAAGGTCTTGGTCTCGAGTGCACTCGAGTTCGTTTTTAAAAGTCTTGGTCTTGGTCTTGAGACAAAAAGCCTTGGTCTTGGTCTTGGTCTTGAGGTTCAAAGTCTTGGTCTTAGTCTTGGGTCTTGGTTTTGGGTTTTTGTCTCGGTCTTGGTCTTCAGATTCAAAGTCTTGGTCTTGGTCTTGAGGTTCAAAGTCTTGATCTTGGTCTTGAGGTTCAAAGTCTTGGTCCTAGTCTTGAGGGTCAAAGCTCTTGGTCTTGATCTTTAGGGTGAAATCTTGGTCTTGGTTTTGAGGTTTAGGGTCTTGACAACAAGCATGCCAAACTATGGACGTGTGATGGGAATCATGGGTTCACGGGAATCATGGAAATTATGGGTTCGTAGTGATTGCCCACCTCGAAGTTCAGGGTTCACTGACGGCATCGTTGCCCCATCTACTAATACGTTGATATTGCCATCCGTCCAAAATTCAAAAGTGCAGATACGACCACAAGACAAAACATCGATGTCGCTGAGCAATTGGGTCTTTCACTCACAATTTATGAGTGAAAGACCTTCGCCCTACACAGTAACCGTCTCAGGAGAGGAGGCTCGAACCCATGATGTCTTTGGTCATCATGGCGGTCGGTTGACACATTTTTAGTGGGCGTCTGTTTATTTGAAATTTGTAATGTTTTGAAGTCAGGTCTTAATGAAACGGATGAAACTATGGGTTATTTTGACTGCGTGCATCTTCGTTAATCTTTAAACTCGAAATACTGGAACTTATAATTGAAAATGTCAAAAAAATCAACGAAGGCGGCGACGGCGGATGACCTCGTGGAACAAGTAATGGATGACCGTGTGATTAATGCATTAGTCACGCGTTTGTTTACTTGTCTCTCTCCCATGGTTGAAGGTCTATTCAACAAACTTGCTGAGGACTTTAAACTCACCCTTGGAAAACTTGTTGAGAAAACTGCTACGGATATAATAACACGCTCGTGTGGAGCCTTAACTCAGAAAGTTAATGAGCTTGAAAAAGAAAACTCTGCCCTCAAACTCCAAGTTGATGAGATCTCCAACAATTACAGAATGGACAACCTCGTGATCCATGGTTTGCCGGAGTCTTCGTATGCTGAATCCGTATCGGGAGCTACTGTCTCATCAAACGCACCCTCGATTTTCCAGTCGAGCCAGGAAACAACCAAATGCGTTCTCAATCTCTGCCGGGATCGATTGGGTATCGAGGTGAATGAATCTGTCATATCCTCGGCCTACCGAATCCCTCGTGGGAAGAAGGATACACATCGGCCGGTCATTGTCCGCTTCACGTCGCAACGTGTGAGGAACTCTATTCTTGCTGCAAGAAAATCCTTACGAACAACGACTCCTGGACCTGGGACTGCTCCGGTTTTCATCAACGAGCACCTCACTCGGACGAATGGTGTTATCTTTGCTCGGGCCAGAGCTATGCAGAGAGAGAAGAAGATTGTGGCTGCGTGGACAATGAATGGTACTGTTTATGTTCGTCACTCGGACTCACCTGAAGACAGACCCAAGAAAATCTCCACTCTTAAGGAATTGGAGAAAATCTAAACAGCGGAAAGCTTCTGACCTTTTGAAGGAACTAAGCAGAATATCGGTCGTATTATATTATTTTCTAATATTCTTCTATAATTACGTTCCTATGTCTAATCTTTTTCTCTCTCTCCAAATTTCCTAATAATTCTCACTTGCGGTGTATTCACAACATTTCATCGCTAACTTATCACTTACATTGATAATTTCATCTTCATTTCTTACTAACTTTTCTTTGTTGGATAAATTGATAAATTACTGATAATTATTAATAGACCTGTGAATTATAGATTGCTCACTTTTGTGTTGATATTGACAATTATGGACCAACACCACAGCTGTGGTAAATTAGACAACTGTTGTTTTTGTAAGCGCACCATAAATGCGCTTTTTGGTTTACCATTCTGTGTAGCTTGAATGGACAAATCGGACTCTTCAGTTTCATTGTGTACATATGTTTATAGTTGCACCCTGTGTAAATGTGTGTACCCCATTTCTTGTACAATTCCTTTGAGTCAAATTGACTCTACGCGGTATTGTACTAGTTGTAATGCATCTGTCTTTCCATTTAATCATTTGGAGAATGACCAGGACTTTATAAATGCAGTTTCTGAATCCAATTTTAGCAGTGTAGCCTATCCTCGTGCACCCATAGATCTGGTCTTTCATCCTGTGGACGAATACCCAGAAAACTTTTCTATTCTAAACAACCCTGATATTGACCCTGACACCAACTTCTACAACAGTGTAAAGCTGTGCACGAGTAGTTACGTGTGTACTGAAGAAATCAGAGCTAAGCTCAATGCAACAGAAAAATCCTTCTCCATAATGCACCTTAATTGTAGAAGCCTATTGCATAAGGTAGCTGAAGTAAAGATTTTGTTAGTTCAATCCCAAACAACAATTCTAGCCTTAACAGAAACCTGGTTGGATACAGACACAGCCGATACTATCTTTATACCCGATTATACCTTTGTATACAAATGTAGGAAGGATGGAAGAGGGGGAGGTGTGGGTTTCTTTGTAAGGACGGGTACTGAATTTCATGTGTTAGAAACTGATTGGGCATCATCTAAGTCTGGTTCTTATGAAAGTATGTTTGTTAAAATTAAGCAGAATACAGGGAAGGACCTATTGGTGGGCGTGATCTATAGACCATCAGGAATTGGTCTTGATATATTCAATCAGGAATTTGACCAACTTTTGTCACATTTATCTCGGATGAATAATGATACTTTTCTGGCTGGAGACTATAATTTAGACCTACTCAAGGCAAATACGCACCTACCTACTCGTACATTCTTTAATTCACTAACTTCCAATCGGTTTTTGCCGACAATTTTAAGGCCAACCAGAATAACTTCAGATACGGCTACCTTGATCGATAACATATTCACAAATACTTTGTCCGACTGTATTGAATCTGCTATAATTATAAACGACATATCTGATCATTTGCCCATTATATTACAGAGTAATTTTGCAAGGATCTCAGTGGACAAAACTCCCATATATGAGAAAAGAATAATAAATGAGACTGCCAAACGCAAATTTGATGCTTTGCTATGTGCTGCTGATTGGTCAGCTGTCAATCAAGCATGTGAGCAAAGTGACCCATCCCTTGCCTATTCCTTATTTATTGAGAAGTATATGTCATTATATGAACAATCCTTCCCTAAAACAAATTATTCTTCGAAAAAGAGCCATAGAATCAAGAACCCCTGGATGACTACAGCCTTGTTAAAATCCTGCAATAAGAAATCACGTCTGTATAAAAAATACATTAAAAATCCCATACCGGATAATAAGACCAGCTTTATCACGTATAGAAATAAATTTAAAAAAATACGCAAAGCAGCTGAGCGGAACTACTACATAAACAAAATTCTGAATTGTGAAAATGACTTGAGTAAGACGTGGGGTGTAATTAAAACACTTCTACGTGGAAAAGGAAATTCTTCGATCACAGATAGTTTTCTTATCAATGATGTAGAAACTAAAGATAAAAGCCTTATTGCTTGTAAATTTAATGAATTTTTCACTGAAATTGGACCCAAATTAGCAGCTAAAATTCCTGACACTGAAATTTCATTCAAGACTTTCTTAAAACATCCGACCATCTTTTCCACGGGAATTGAATTAACAACACCTACAGAAATAGTATCGATTGCAAAAGAACTTCGTCCCACCCACAGCAGCGGTTTAGATGGCATTGACCCCCAAATTGCCAAATTTGCCATTGAAGCCACTTCGATTCCTCTCGCAAATATTATAAACTGTTCTATTGTAACTGGTATTGTCCCAAATAGTCTAAAAATTGCCAAAATAATTCCAATCTTTAAGTCTGGGGACAAAAACCAATTTAGTAATTATAGGCCAATATCAATTTTGCCATACTTTTCTAAATTTTTTGAAAAAATTGTTCATGGAAGGCTAACGTCATACTTAACATTAAAGAATATCTTATTTAAAGGCCAGCATGGCTTTCGCTCAGGTCATTCTACTTACATGGCCGTACTAGAAATGCACGACAAAATCTCCGAAGCTATGGACAACAATCACTTCTCTATGGGTGTCTTTTTTGATTTATCTAAAGCGTTTGATACTGTGAACCATGACATTCTGATAAGGAAACTTGAACATTATGGCATCAGAGGAGTTTGTCTTAACTGGCTTTCTGACTACTTAAGAAATAGAAGGCAATGTGTCTCATATAATGGACATATTTCTTATGTATCTGATGTTACCTGTGGTGTACCACAGGGTTCTGTTTTAGGCCCTTTGCTGTTTTTGATATATGTGAATGACATCTCAAACGCCTCTTCATTGCTTCATTTCGTTATGTTTGCTGATGATACTAATGTGTTTATGTCAGATAAATCAATTGATGTACTGGTTAATAAAATTAATGCCGAATTAAGTCTAGTAGGAGAATGGTTTAAAGCCAACAAACTGTCGTTAAATCTCATGAAAACGAATTTCATATTGTTTCATTCACGAAGGAAATGTGTTCCAACTTGCAATCTAAATATCAATATTGATAACCAAAACATAACTAGGGTATCTTCTACTAAATTTTTGGGTGTTCACATTGATAAGCACTTAACATGGAGTGAGCATATAAATGTCATATCTAAAAAGATGTCAAAAAATATTGGTATAATTTCTCGTATTCGGCACCTTCTACCGCAATATATACTTGTGAATTTGTACTACTCCTTAATATACCCTTACATATCGTATTGTAATATCTCCTGGGCTTCCACGTATCATACTCGCTTAACAACTCTTAAAACTCTGCAGAAGCGAGCCATTCGGACTATATGTAATTTACCCTTTAGAGCTACAACTCTGCCGTTATTTCTTAGTTTGAGAATATTGCCTTTTGAATGCATAAATAAGTTGCAAGTTGGATTATTTATGTTCAGATTTCAATCGAATCTACTGCCTGTGAATTTTAAAAATTGTTTTTGTAAAAATTCTGACGTACACAATCATTACACGCGATCGCTCAACAAGTACCATCAACGTAGTGTCCACACTACTGTTAAGCAGCATAGCATCAAAGTCTGTGGCCCGATACTCTGGAATTCATTGCCTATTGAAGTTACTGGTATACCTACTATGCATCAATTTAAACAAAAACTGAAACTCTATCTCTTGGATGCACTCACATGACTGCATTAGGCCTAGGCCTATGTGTTTATTTACACAGGCACTGTTGTTTGTTTGTTTTTGTTTGTTTGTTTTTTTTTCATCTCTTTGTAACTAATGACAATTGATCTGTATACCTTAGTTGGAATCCATGTGTACTGGTAGTTAAGTTCTTTAGTTAAGAGTTCTATCATTGTTTCTTTTACTTGCTGATCATATAACTTGATCGATGTTACCGTTAAAAGTATTGATTGTGCTGACATTTACTTGTATTACGATAAATGTTAACTAGGTGGCCCTGTTAAGCGGGATCAAGATCCCTTTTGGGTCTCCTCTTGTTGCCAAAGTTCAAACTTTTATGTTGTATTTTCCTTGTACTTCAAATGGCTTCAATAAAAGGATTGATTGATTAATACTCTCCGCGTTACACTCCCGTGTCCCATGTATAGCATACCACAAAAGAAGTGTTCTAAATGAATAAATATTTAGACGAATGTATACTGTATAGGTCTATACGGCATCGGTTACTGTCTTGTGAATAAATACAGAGGTTGCTAAATTGATCACGAATTCCTACCCTGACTCATCTGTTCCAACGCCGTCAATTCTTTCTCATTCTAAACGAAACCTGCCTCAGCAGTTCTTCTGCTTCCTCTCTCTCTGTAGATTCGCTTAACCGGAGTTAGATCTCCATTTGATATCTCTGTACAATCCCTCTGACTTTGCGCGGAGCTCGTGAAAAACAACCACTACAATAACGATGATCAGTGTTTATTCTAGTCCCCTCTTTTGGACGGGGAAACAAGGTTTGTGGGGGGACCAACGAGCGTCAGAAATTTTTGAAATTCGACATGGCTTTTTGGGGGCAATTTCATCCAGCTCCAAAGAGTTTATGACTTTCTTCAGATTTCATCTAAAAAAAACTTGATGACCTTTTTTAGGTATTCGTCTCACTTTCTTGACTTTTTAGTAGGAATCCGTCTTACAATTTCAATACTGCGACACACACACACACAAATCCCCAGTAGTCTCAAAACCATTATTTTTTTTATCGTCTCTGGGTGGAAACATAAATCCTGGGGGGGGGGGGGCATTTCCCCCCGAAAGGTGTCTAGATTAAACCCTGGATGACAATGAAGTCGGTATTGATAACGATGATGACTAAATATCACCATGACAGTAATCACCACTGATGCCATCCTTATCGCATCATTATCATCATAATGTTCATCGTTAACTCCTTCTTCACAAATCCCATTCTAATTCTTATTGCTCTTTCCTTTACCCTACACTCGCCGCTTCAATTCTAAACACCATCCACGTTAACCGTCTGTCTGTCTGTCTGTCTGTCTGTCTGTCTGTCTGACCCTTATGATCTTGACCTTGAACCGATTTTGACCTTGCCTCTCTATCGATTTTGTTTTGACTAAGCGCCTGTAAATAAGCTGGTGCCTGGTTCCCGAGATTTTGCTTTTTGGGGACCTGTACAAATCTCCAGTTTACGATTACGATATATACGTGGGGCCTACGTTTGTAAGTACATACATTTGTATATATATATATGTACAGTATATATTAATGTATTTATGCATGTATGTATGTATGTATGTATGTATGTATGTATATATGTATGTATGTATGTATGTATGTATGTATGTATGTACATGTAGGCTATATATGTACATGTATGCACCCGAATATTTATTAAGCGCCTGCAGAAACCTCTCATGTGCATTAATAATGGGCGATCTAGCCACATTATAGGCATTGTCTTAATGCAGAATGATTTCGAGTATACCTGATCCAAACTGACAGGTGATGGCGATGCACTCTATTATTACATCAAGCACGCTTCTGTTAGAGATCTCCGTAGAGCAGCCGACTCTACTTAAAACTAATTAGCTGTAATTAATAGAAATGGCTATACTGAGCAAAGCATGTCTTCATCAAGGCACTTTATCTTTATATGGCTTCTTTTAAGTACCGCATAATAACGCAGCACACATGACTCTATGTCTGATCTGACCAAATGCGTTTTAAGACTGTTTGAGAACGTTTGCTGCACTTGGCCGGATGCAACAAAGCGCAAAGAAGCAATGGCAGACGGTTCCAGGAAGATGGTTCAATCCATGAGAAGGCACGACGGGCTCGAGTTGAAGTGCGGAATCGCTTCAGCTGCATATCTCCACGGCTAGAAGAGCGCACCCCGATAGCCGACCAGGTTGACTATCGTTATCTTCTTTTTCACAAATCCCATACTGATTCCTGCACTTCCCTCATCTGTCTCGCCGCACTAATTCTAAGCCCTATCCAGTATCCACCCTATCTGTATGACTGTCTGTCTATCTGTCTGTCTATCTGTCTGTCTGTCTGTCTGTCTGTCTATCTGTATGTCTGTATGTCTGTCTGTCTGTCTGTCTATCTGTCTGTCTGTCTGTATATCTGTCTGTCTGTCTTTCTGTCTGTCTGTCTGTCTGTCTGTCGATGTTCTCCATAAGAATTGGCAATGCATTGATTCATGCCCGAATAAACAACAGCAGCATCTTGTTACACAGCAGTTCGTAATTGTAAACTCCAAACTTCTAAAGTGTCACTTTAAAGCTACAGTAAGAGTAGGGCACAAGCTTATTCACGCACGTGCAGAATTGACTCAGTTGACTTTTGTGATTTAATCAAATAACTGCAAATTCTAACAAATGTAAGGCATTGTAGAGGTAACCTTACCGCTCGTAAATAACCCCGATGAGAAGTTTATATAGAGAGGTGCTATACAATTTTTTAAATGCATACGTAGGCTACTCACTTACATGCATAGAAATTTCATCAGTTTTGTTAACTTTAAGTACAGTGTCATGTTGACAATTTTCTGCAAAAGATCGTAAATCGTAAAAGATCAATCTACAGGAGCATTAGAAAGAGAAATTAAAAGGAACAACGAAATGAAAAAAAACACACATACACATCCGTTGGTGCTATGTCTATCCAACTCTAAACTACGCAATAATTAGACGATGTATTATGCATTTCTGAAATTGATGCACATTAATTGTACATCTTTAGTAAAGACCCATTCATTGGTGCAATGGTATTATGTCTGTAAATGCAAGCGACACCGCATAGTAATTTATGGCATTTCTTAAACTGATGCACAGTGTAAACGGCAGAGAATTCAATACGGTTGATCGAGCGTATGCCATAGAAATTGTCTGGTGCAAGTGCAAGAACGTTCCTTACACAATTTTTCAAAGGTTAATTGTTGTGTATTGTGTATGGACATTCGGTTTGCGGATAAAGTAATCAATTGGTACACGGACCATCGCTCATAGGACCATCGCTCATAGGGCCTTTGGCTCATATATACTATCGCTCTTACGCCGCGATCAATAAAGTAAAATTGTTTTCCTGACTTTGAGATACAGAATTCACCTTCCACATCAATTACAAAACTTTCTTTTACAAAAGTATCTTACTCCAGTTCGTATTTTTTTCTTTTCTTTATGGCTTTGGCGATGCCCCAGCACGCAATAGCCGCTCATCTATGGTGAGTCTACACTTCTCCCTGTCCTGTGTTCTCTGTGTAGACTCCAGCACGGATAGGCCCATCTCCTTGCAGTCCTCTCGAATGATTCGAATCCCATCAATCCATCGCAACCTTGGTCTTCCCCTCCTCCGCTCTCCGTGTACGTTTCCGTGTAGTGCTATATTCGGGTATCTTCCACTTCGCATTCTTGGGAAATGAAAGATACCCGAATATGGCACTACACGGATACGTATATTATTACACTATACTTATGGCATACTTCTAATTTCTTCTTTACATGCAGGGTCTTACCGAAGCTTTCATCTTGACTCTTTACTCAATCGCTGCAAATGTTTGTCTGGCTATTATTTTCATTTCACGGTCTTTTTATATCATACGGGGAAACGTTTCTGCTTTACATTGTTGTTATTCTACTTGCAGTATTGTTATTGTATAATGGTTATTGAATTTTTATTTGAAGTCACTTATTCGTTTCCTTATATGATCTGTGCAATTTTGTAATCGATGTATTTGTATTTGTTCAAAACGGATTAATGCCTATGCTTTGATGTGTATAGGCCTATATTAAATTAAATTAAACAATAAACGAATGTCATCATCATATTTAATCAAATTTAATATTTGTAAAGTTATATGAAGTCAGTTTGAGCAGTTAATTCGTTTTATAATTGCTAGCTAATTGGAAGTTAATTGCTCGCGTTTCTCTACTTTGATGCGCATATATTTATTAACATAACGCATGAGCGATGGTCCAATGAGCGATGGTCCCTTTGAGCGATGGTCCTATGAGCGATGGTCCTATGAGCGATGGTCCCTATGAGCGATGGTCCTATGAACGATGGTCCTATGAGCGATGGTCCCTATGAGCGATGGTCCTATGAACGATGGTCCTATGAGCGATGGTCCTATGAGCGATGGTCCTATGAGCGATGGTCCCTATGAGCGATGGTCCTATGAGCGATGGTCCTATGAGCGATGGTCCTATGAGCGATAGTCATAGAACCAATCAATTAAAATCAATCAATCCAGTTTCGCTTTTCGCATAGAGACCATCTCCTGGATGGCACAATAATAAAATATTGACTGCAGGGCATTGTTTAAAAAGTGGGGCGTATGGTACCCCCAGTGCAAAAAGGGGGTACGGGTACCCGCGTACCCCCCAAAATTACGCCTATGTGCATGCATATTATAGGCTACATGATAAGTAACTGCCGCCAACGTATACTATAAGCCAACTGCGGCTAAATTCATCAGATACCTTGAATCGAAGCATACATTTATATTTTGGATGAAATTCATACGGCAACCGAAACATGGGAACTACAGTATATCCTACCTTTACTCTATTTCTACCTACATGAATCGAATTGCCATGCATCGCGTGATTTTTTTAAATTTGCTGACAAGCCCCGTAATAGTTTACGAGGCTTAACAGCAAATTGAAAAAATTTCACGTGATGCATTGCAATTAGAAACCCAGCCAGAGATAAAGAGGGCAGTAGATGTCACTGACCAACTGTATACGCTGCAACTCCGCGAAGAAGATAAGGACCAATTTCCTGGAGGAAATGCCTACCTCAGCTTCCGTTACGACCGGCAGCCATGCCTGTGTGGATACAGATATACGACGGGGCTTCTGAGACGTGTGTCACATCGACTGGTCCGCTGAATCACCTGCTTTGGACGTAAATGACGACGCACCTGCTGTTATTGGCAGTAACAAACAGCCGACAATTAGGTTCCAGCTGCATCCAGTGATCATGACTTACGCCGCTGCTGATTATAAGAAGGCACGTTTGTGTAGACTCTTCTGTGCCTCTCTCGGTTCGAGCCTCTGTCTCATTGGACGTATGCGTCCGTGTATGTGTGTGTATATTACAGTGTGTCTAAACCTCTCAGGCACAATCTCTGTCTGTGAACCAATTCTGTTCCCTGTGACTCTGCACAGACTGCGTCAGCGCACTGTCTGTTTGCTGTCTTCGCCAGTAATAACAGTTGCCTGCTTTTGTCTGTCTCTACCTAACTCTGCGTGTCTGTTTCCGTCCGTCCCGTTTCTTCTAGCTGTGCATGACTCATTCTGTAAACAAACTGAAATGAGTTTCCGTATTTGACGGTATTTTGTTCCACAGCACGTTCGGAAACTCCGACTGACTTCAAATAGATTGAATGCACCAAACCGTACAAACGCCGAAAACAATCAACGTCGACCACAACTTGGTCAGAGGTCATAAACTATCAAATTAATAAAGCATGGCCTGTAGACAGAGACTCTAAAACGCCGACGTGGCATCCATTCAAACGGGCAACGGTGGTGAAGGATCTCACACGATCAATTCCTTGTGAAGAATGAGCAACGGAGTCAGACGGTCGCTCTAGCAAGGTCCCTACACGCGGACCTCAAATGGCGTGGCATCCATTCAAACGGACAGCGGTGGTGAAGAATCTCGTCCAATCGATTCCTTGTGAAAAACGAGCAGAGGGAGTAATACGAGCATTATAGAAAAACGTGAAGATGTGCATTTAAGTTTACGCCCGTAATCGCCACCGCTGCTCGTTTGCGAACTCACGCCATTTAAGGTCCCCGTGTACACTGTAAAGACCATGCTAGCCCGAGATTTAGAGCGCTGAAATAGGTACTATGGTGGTCTTTCGCTCTAACCAATGTAGCGAGTATCACGCCTTCATTGTAGAATGGTTAGGTCCGTTAGGATGATATTACTGTCTCAATTGACACTATGACAGCCTTCAAGAGGAAGTTGGAGGCGAGATAGGCTATTAATCGTTCCAGGTTAACTTGCAGTGGCTCTAATACAGTTGCCTCCTCTTGCTTTTTTAGATTTCAAAAATTTTCCGTGGGTTATACCTCCGCACCCCTGCTACACCTGGATGTCTCCCGGAGTTGCCTGCTCTTAGATTTAGGTCTGGCTACGTCCTTGCACGTCTTCTGAACCAATTAAAACCATCATTATGTTATGTTGTGTTGCTATCCCTTTAGGGTAAAACTGCCGCTTTTGACACCATTACCACGGTATTACCGCTTTCAGACAAGCGAGGTTAATGCACTCGATGAAGAGAAGGCGATAGTTAAAGCTGACAAGAGGCGAAGGATGAAGAGGAAGAAGAAAAGGAGGAAGAGAAAAAGGAAGAGGAGGATGAGAAGGATTTATGTCCTCAGTTAAAAGCCTGGACCAACTCTTAGATTCTTCGACCTACCTGAAGGTCTCCGGAAGAGTTGCTCTTTCATGTCGGAAGTTCCAATCTATAAAGGTTGTCACTGACGTCCGGAAAATACGAAGACTCATCGGGACGGAGAACAGTGGGTGTGGAGGAGTGTTGCGAAGCGAAGGAAAGGGAAATTAAGGGTGGCCAATTAAATTCAGGCCTGTCTAAAGCGCAAATCATGGCATCATTCAGTATATGCCGCTTCTTTAAATCATTCAGCAACCAGCATCTTCGCTACGATTCGCAAGTTTTCAGTTTACTGATTGAAGGCTAACTTACTGGATATATGACTTACTGTATGACTGAAAGATTTATTGGATTTCTACGCTAATTAATAAATAACTACTTGAATTATTAAATGAATTACTGACTGCTGACTTTTTAATGTTCATTCATTCGTTCGTTCGTTCATTTAGTCATCCATTTAAGCATTCGTTCAATCATTCGCTCATTGCCAAATTAAAATTCCGACTGCAATAAATTGCAAAATTTGGACAAATGAAAATTTTTGTCCACCCAGTTCGCTTCGACGAAGTTCACTACTAGCGCTATATAAGCGACTGAAAGCTTGACCACATGCAGTGCATTGAAAAGAATCTTTCTGAAAGAGAACTGCTAGCACTGTATCCTCAGGACGAATTCTACTTCGCTGACCAGCAAGCCAAGAGAAACCTCTTGCAGGTAACTGATTAACTAAAATCTCAACGATTGGCAAGTACTGCAGCCAGATGTGTTTATAGCCCTTCTTCTCGTTAGTAACTAGTTTTCCTAGGGCGGATCCTGGAGTTGGTCTAATCCTTCCGTAGGCCTATACCATCATTTGAGTTGAGGGCCTCGACAATGACTTGGCCGAGGTGAGGGTTCTAGAGAAATATTTTGAAGTAAAAGAGGTTCTAACATAATTTAGAAACTAATAACAAAAGGATATATTAAAGTTTAAACGCTTATAGACGCTTATAAAAGTCCTGATAAATAAAAGACTTGCCCCACACGCGTTTAGACTTCTGGATGCGCCATGGGTCCCTCCTGTCTACAGACATGGCAACGCAGAATATCACTCATCCGAATCATAAAGTATACCATCACTGCCATCAGTATATCCCTGCACCACCTACTTCTTTAGCGAGCTGCTTGCTCGTACCAGAGACGGTCAGGTCGCTCCGTGTCATGTAACTTTAGTTCAATTAAACCAGTCTGTACGTGGGTTATGAAAGAAAAGTCACATTAAATATAATAACAGTGTTAATATAATTACTTTAAATTCTGTCAATCTTCTCGTCATTGTCACCAGAATAATTCGAATCGCCACCTTCGCCTCATACTCCACTACTACTACTACCACCACCACCAACAACATTAGTAACATCATCATCATCTCCACTATCATCATCATCCCTACCACCAATAACACTCTCACCACCCTACTACTACAACCAAGACTATCACTACTCCCAAATAGGCCTACTATTATCGCCGCCAGTAACGCCTCCACTTTTCTCACCGCCATGCACCCACTGCTACTACTTCCACTACTACAAAAACTACCACTGCTACTGATACCACCACTACAATCACTACTTCCATAGTTTTGATGTTTCTCTGAGTCCTTAGTCATGATGGTGGACAGTCGTCACCTAGATCGCGTTCTGCTCGTCTTCCTTGTCTTCGAGGTCTTCCTGTCGGGGTTTGTTGCTAACGGGGCGTGGCAACAACATCCCGACGGGTTCCAGTTCCTCGCCGGGACTGGCAGATACATCGAGAAGCCACCAGTACTTCAGAAATACCTCCAGGCTCTTCTCAAGGACTCACAGCTGAGAGACGCCGACGAACATATCACAAAACTACTTCGCTATGGACTGGAAGGTCAATCCGATAATGATGACGACGACGATACAAATGATGATAATAAAAATAATTACGAAGATAATAATGATAATGATATTGTTAATAACAATAGTAATAGTAGTAATTGCAATAGTAATAATAGCAATAGTAGGCTACAGAGCCTTCAACCACTACTCTCTCCTTACATCACGCCACGCAGTCTGCCGTTTTCTGTTATGGATCTTTTGGTTGAGCCTAGATGTAGCACTGCCATGGGCGTTCGTGCATTCCGTGTTGCAGCCTCCAAGGAATGAAATCAATGCTAAAATCGGAATGTCCGTAGAGATCCAAGTTCGGTTGGCAGAGAGACTGATCAGCTGCTAAGGCGGGTTTCGTTCAGGACGAGAAATTGCGATTCTATTTTCGAACCCATGCGAGGATTAATTTAATGTTAGACCTAATGAGTTCCTAAATTTGATTTGATCGAGTAGTGACGTCAAAAAATCGATAACCAATGCTGAATTTGATCGCAACTTTTACCTATAGATTATAATTTACGCGGGGGTCGGAGACATGGAAGCAGAAACGATGAAGATTAAGAACATTTATGACACATATCAATGAAATGTAGAAAATGTAGACAGTGGAAATCAATGTCTTACTGTAATCAAATGTTTCACGATTAGCACAGAATAAAAGTCATAATGTACGACATATACTCATAGCTGCCAAACACCCGCCTCACTAGGCTACATTTAAAATTGCACAAACTTATAGTTCTGTAATTGTTTTATCATTTTCAGGAAGGCTGGTTGGAACAAGGTCGCGACAGAATTAAGAAACCAGAAAGAGCAACGACACACAACGCAGACTCGGCTAAGACTCTGAAACTGTCAAATGATATTTAAGCTAAATATTAAAAAGTGTTCATTACTACTATTGCTGTAAAAATGTAATAACATATGCAACACAGTTCTTGAGTTTTCTTGATAGGCCTAATATGTTTCTAAATTGCGAAGTTTTAATTTACCAAAGAAAATAATTAGCTAGGCCTAAATTTGTGAAACAGGTAATTCATGGCTAACTGGCACGAGAACTAATCAATCTTAGAGAAATTTATATAATTTGAGGTGCTTCTTTAAAGCAATAAATGTCCGAAAATAAAAACTGTGGTTAGACAAGAATGTCAACCGGACATCACGTGACCTTCCTACTGACGTCATTTGTCACGATGCTCACGTCATACAAACGTCATGAATTTAAAAGCGGTATCTTACAGCGTAGAGAGGAGAATGCAGCGTCAAGACCGCACAGGTTCATAGTTGTTATCATCCTTCTTAGTTTTGAACGAAAGATACTCTAAACGTCATCATGCGTCATCAACTTACGTCACGTGATCCGTTGCTCGTAGCAGCGGCACATGCGTGGTCACGTGATGTTAGACTTCCGACCCGTGCATGCTGGAAAGGTCGTTGGGATAGCGGTTCAGCTCCATCGCCGGAATGGCAGCATTGTAGCTGGAGGCGTGCGACCTTCCAGATGAGCTGGCAATGGACGGTTGGCGTCCGTAGCTCGCTCCAGGGGCAGCAATGGGATTGGGACTCAAGGAAACGCTGGTGTTGAGAGCCGAGTTGGATCCCGTGTAGGGGTAGCTTGGTCGCGGATTGGTGGTGACGCTAGTATTCAACGCCTGGTTGGCACTCCTGACGGGGTACCCAGGGTTGGGGTTCATTGATACGCCGACTCCGAGGGCTTGGTTTGATCCGTGGAGACTCCTGGCGGGGGGATAGGCATTCACCGCCTGGTTCGATCCGCCGTATGTCTGGACTCCAAGGTCTCCGAATCCAGGATTTTGGCCGTAACCAGCTCCGTTGCGGTTGTCCGGTCCAGGGGGTCCGAGGTTGCTATTGATGGATCCAGTGGTTCTGGGAGCAGAGGTCGGCGGGGGTCGACTGACATTGGTGGTGAAGTCTGTGCCAGGAACGGGTGCGTAGGTAGTCGTGGTCGTGGTAGTGGTTGGGCGAGCGGAAGCCGAGCCGTTGGTTGTCTTCGCCTTCGCCTTCTTCTTCTTCTTGCCTGTGGACGGGAAACATCGACAGAGAAGGAAATGTAAGAAAGCACTAATAATAATAATAATAATAATAATAATAATAATAATAATAATAATAATAATAATAATAATAATAATAATAATAATAATAATAATAATAATAATAATAATAATAATAATAATAATAATAATAATACCCAAGAGAGATTTGCTATATTTTCCAGCGGTTGTCAATCACCCTACAACGGAATACAATGCTGTTGCCTTCATAGGAACTTTGATGCGCCCAGATATTTAAGCTAAATAATTATGATCGAGTGATCCGCCATTCCAGATTAACATCATATTATCTCCGGATATAGTTTTGGACAACCTGAGGGATTATAACTTCCTCGGGTACAAAAATAAATAAATAAATAAATAATAGTAATAGTGATAATAATCTTCGTTTATTAATTCAAACTGACAAGTACGCAGAAAGATTGCATGATATAGTAGTATCAGACCATAACAAGTTTAACAGGAGTCGAATTTAAGTGCATGGCCGCCATGCAGGGCGCCCATCTGTCCTACTGCTGACTTTACAATCACCACATCTATATAAATAAAGCCAGCTTTCTGTGTGTCTGTGTGTCTGTCTGTCTGTCTGTTTGACCGGGCTTACCTTCTACAATTTTGCACCTTTTCACTCGAAACCTTCACTAATGTGTCGGCCTCGACTTCGGACACCCAGTGGAGGGGTTCGCGTCCTCCGTTTTCAACCCGACCATGGTGAAAATGCCCCAAAACGCTACCCACCCGACCGTCCATAACGCGCAAGCTCGCCTATTCCACTGCCAAGCGGTTCTATTTATGGCGCCGGTATTCCCCAACGTCATTAATAATCCGCTTAACGACACCGCGGTTCTATTTATGGCGCCGGTATTCCCCAACGTCAGTAATAATGCGCGTAAGTTGTTTACTTTCGCACAAAATATAATGACGATCGATTCGAAGTATATTCATCGTTTTACAGCAAAATTTTAACACGTGTATGTTCAAAGACAAAGATCTAAATTATTTACAGTATATCAAACAACCAGTCTGCTCTACTAAGGGCGAGGCCGACTACAGACCGGCAGTGAGGGCTAGATTTCTGGCGTTTTCTTTAACACGCCAACGCCCGGTTCACCCTCTTCGACTGCGAAGCAGTCAGTCCACGGGAAACTGCGAAGCAGTCCCCCCACAGGTCGCCAGACGCCACAGGGCCTCCAAGACTGCGAAGCAGTCGCCGCCAGAGGGCGACTGCGAAGCAGTCACTTCACGGCAGAGGTCGCTAGACGCCAGAAGCCGTATACAAGACTGCGAAGCAGTCTCCGCTGTACGCCAGAAGGCGTACTCCCCCACAGGTCGCCACACGCCACAAGGGCCTCCAAGACTGCGAAGCAGTCGCGCCAGAGGGCGACTGCGAAGCAGTCACTCCACGGCAGAGGTCGCTAGACGCCAGAAGGCGTTTACAAGACTGCGAAGCAGTCTCCGCCAGAGGTCGCCAGACGCCACAAAGGCCTCCAAGACTGTGAAGCAGTCGCCACCAGAGGTCGACTGCGAAGCAGTCACTCCACGGCAGAGGTCGCTAGACGCCAGAAGGCGTCTACAACACTGCGAAGCAGTCTTCGCCAGACGTCGCCAGACGCCACAAGGGCATCCAAGACTGCGAAGCAGTCGCCGCCAGAGGGCGACTGCGAAGCAGTCACTCCACGGCAGAGGTCGCTAGATGCCAGAAGGCGTCTACAAGACTTTCGAAGCAGTCTCCGCCACAGGTCGCCAGACGCCACAAGGGCCTCCAAGACTGCCAAGCAGTCGCCGCCACAGGGCGACTGCCAAGATTGCCAAGCAGTCGTTGTTGTTGTTGTTGTTGTTGTTGTTGTTGTTGTTGTTGTTGGTGGTGGTGGTGGTGGTGGTGGTGGTGGTGGTGGTGGTGGTGTGAAACTTATAACCCCGGGCAACGCCGGGTAATCCAGCTAGTAGGGAATGAGGGCTGAGTTAACCTTGTGGGGCTATAGCGGGTATCGAACCCACGTCCTTCTGATCTTCGTGCCAGCGTGTTACCATTCAACCATCTCCATCAGGAACGTTTTTCACACGAAAACTAACGTTAAGGTAATCACAGTACATTGTTTTACTAACTGATTCTAGTCCTCAATGAAATTTAGAATCATATAGTCCAGCGCAGAGAGCTCCTCCGAGTTGTTTTGCTCTTTGAGCGACGCTGTATAGATAGATGTTCAATGACAATTACCCAGAATGCAATGATCTGAGAATAAAACTAAGGCAGTTGAAATGATCAATGCATCGTGAGTCCAAGAGCTATGAGTTTAGGTAAGTTAATTTGTGGACCAGGAGAGTTAAACAGATGAGCTATACTTACGATGTCGAAGTACGAAGAAGACTGTGAGTGCAATGGCGGCAATGATCACAATTGGAACAATCACAGCGACCGCGATCACCCACGCCTCTGCAGTTCATAACAACTGAATAGTCATTATTTAACATAGGTATGAAATTAAGAATGCGTACTTTGTTACAACCTTACAGGAAAGCCATGATTAGTTAAGTTAGAGGACTGTCTGTACAGAGACAGAGAGAGACAGACAGAGAGAGAGATTGGGAGAGAGAAAGAGAGAAAGAGAGAGAGTGAGTGAGTGAGTGGGTAGGATTCTGATTCTGTTTCGTTCTTTCTGTAACTTAGAACTTCCTCCTAGACAGAATCGATCCTACATCCAACATGTCACAACGTATCTATGTATTTCTCTGTCTTGCTTAGACTATTCTTTTCTCCCTGAAAACGTAAATGCCAACCTTTTAACCAATCAATCAATCAATCCTTTTATTGAAGCCATTTGAAGTACAGGAAGATACAACATAAAAGTTTGAACTTTGGCAACAAGAGGAGACCCAAAAGGGATCTTGATCCCGCTTAGCAGGGCCACCTAGTTAACATTTATCGTAATACAAGTAAATGGCAGCACAATCAATACTTTTAACGGTAACATCGATCAAGTTATATGATCAGCAGGTAAAAGAAACAATGATAGAACTCAACTAAAGAACTTAACTATCAGTACACATGGATTCCAACTAAGGTATACAGATCAATTTTCATTAGTTAAAAAGAGATGAAAAAAACAAAAAACAAAAAACAACAGTGCCTGTGCAAATAAAGGCACATAGGCCTAGGCCTAATGCCTAATGCAGTCATGTGAGTGCATCCAAGAGATAGAGTTTCAGTTTTTGTTTAAATTGACGCATAGTAGGTAAACCAGTAACTCCAATAGGCAATGAATTCCAGAATATCGGGCCACAGACTTTGATGCTATGTTGCTTAACAGTAGTGTGGACACTACGTTGATGGTACTTGTTGAGCGATCGCGTGTAATGATTGTGTACGTCAGAATTTTTACAAAAACAATTTTTAAAATTCACAGGCAGTAGATTCGATTGAAATCTGAACATAAATAATCCAACTTGCAACTTATTTATGCATTCAAAAGGCAATATTCTCAAACTAAGAAATAACGGCAGAGTTGTAGCTCTAAAGGGTAAATTACATATAGTCCGAATGGCTCGCTTCTGCAGAGTTTTAAGAGTTGTTAAGCGAGTATGATACGTGGAAGCCCACGAGATATTACAATACGATATGTAAGGGTATATTAAGGAGTAGTACAAATTCACAAGTATATATTGCGGTAGAAGGTGCCGAATACGAGAAATTATACCAATATTTTTTGACATCTTTTTAGATATGACATTTATATGTTCACTCCATGTTAAGTGCTCATCAATGTGAACACCCAAAAATTTAGTAGAAGATACCCTAGTTATGTTTTGGTTATCAATATTGATATTTAGATTGCAAGTTGGAATATATTTCCTTCGTGAATGAAACAGCATGAAATTCGTTTTCATGAGATTTAACGACAGTTTGTTGGCTTTAAACCATTCTCCTACTAGTCTTAATTCGGCATTAATTTTATTAACCAGTACATCCAGGGCTGTAGTGGTAAAATTTGAGGTGAGTATACGCTACCGGTGAGCAGGGCTGGTGTCAGCCTAAAAATATTCTGATGACCTTTTTTTAGGAAGAAAATTTTCAGAATTCTCTTACAATTTTTGACTTTTTACCATTTCGTCTCTGAAAAACTTGATGACCTTTTTTTTTAGTCATTCTCCCTAAAAACCGTTAAAAACCTCTCTTTTTTCCTCAAAAAGTGCCAAAAGTCACAATTATTCGGTCTTCAGAGGTAAGTATACGCTGTATATCCGCGTATACCCTCGTCTAGATCCATGAGTATACGCTCTCAAATTTCTGTAGAGGTAAGTATACGCTGTATACCCGCGTATACCCTCGACTACAGCCCTGAGTACATCAATTGATTTATCTGACATAAACACATTAGTATCATCAGCAAACATAACGAAATGAAGCAATGAAGAGGCGTTTGAGATGTCATTCACATATATCAGTGAATGACATCTCTGAGTAGTTCCCTTGAAGTGGCGCTATATAAATTTACGAATGAATGAATGAATGAATGAATGAATATCAAAAACAAACTTATTTTTACCAGACTAATTGTAATCGTAATCTCAAGAAATCTACAGCGCTTAAAAAAGCGAAGCCGCAGGAACCAGTTTATTCACATGCGCTTGGGTTAGGCAGACAGACAAACGACTAAGGTGGATGTTGTTTAGAATTGAGACGGCGAACCACCATTAGCCTATGGAATTCAAACGCCCCTCACGTGACCAGCAATTGCCACCTAACCCCCTCCCCGTCTTGACTTTGAATTGCAATAACTTCACGCCGCTTAAAATTTGACTTCAAATATCGCCGATTGCTTTGAGAAATTCCGATGATAAATGATTCTTTGTTAAGGACAAAGAGCATGCAGCCTTGCATGCAAGGGTCGCTCAAGAAGAGACGATGGAGACCACGGCCACCTGTGGATCATTTGTTTTACTCCAAAACAAAAATTGTCAATTTTAATGCTAAGCTATTTTCTCTTGTCTTGCATTCCGTTATAGACACTGTTTTACTTTCCGATAATTAAAATAATGATAAACATAAAGGAGCTGTGTTAGGGTTTCATCGTCATGGGCATAAGAACAGTTATTGTCAGTTCTGTAAAAAAAACTATCGCCAGTTAAACAATCATCATCATCACCATCATCGTCGTCGTCGTCGTCGTCATCATCATCATCATCATCGTCGTCGTCGTCGTTGTCGTCATAGTGTTCGTCGTCGTAATATAAACGATTGCCCAAACTGAAGTTCCATTTCAAATGTGTACTACTGGAATATAACGAGAATCTAAAGAACTTCAGTCTTAAGAAGACTTGACGATTGGCCACGCACATACTACAAACGATTCATAGTGAAGATGGACCACCATTGTTAAGATAACAACGGAAAGTCATTTACGGTTGTGATTATAAATTAGTAGATTGAGTAGATTCCCTGAAGGAGCGCTATATAAATCTGATAGCCAGATAAGATAGATTGATAGATAGATAGATGAATGGATGGATGGATGGATGGATGCGTGGGTGGATGGATGGGTGAATGGGTGGGTGGATGGATGGGTGGGTGGGTGGATGGATGGATGGATGGGTGGATGGATAGATAGATAGATAGAGAGATAGAGAGATAGATAGGTAGATCAAATTACTACAATTTCTATCGCATTGTCAGTAGCAAGCTACTTCTAGTATGCCTCACACTGTCATCTGTCGTCGTAAATGCTAAGAGTTACATAGAAAGAAAACTCGTTGATGTTGCTTACCTACTCCGCCGGACTGCACAACGGGTTCTGCATCAACCACTGAAATAATCAAAAATCATCAGCTGATTATTTGTCGATGTTATTGGCGAACCTATGCGAGTCAGTTACGAGAATTTGTTGAAATGATTAGGCCAGAAATATTAAGTGGAAAGATTTGGGCACGTTTTTGAAGACAGTCAAAACTGCATAAATTTTCTGCGGTTAAATTACTCAGAGTCCAGTATATGATGTGCCTTGTTTTTTTATCATTTACATTTTTTCCGTTTTCAACTTCTCATTTCTTATGTTGTTTAATTTTTATATAATTAAATAAAATTCACATTTCAAAACCTATTCGCGACCCACCAAAAGTCGGCTCGCGACCCACCAGTGGATCGCGACTCACAATTTGGGAAACGCTGCTCTACAGACCTAACCATATATTCTGATGCTGATCAAATGGTTTAAAAGCTTAACCACTGTGCTGAACAGTTTCGTTCACTAGGGTTTACTTAATCTTTCGATTACCTCGCTCTAACTAAGTGCTATCTTGGTGAGCTTCCCTCTTCTCTTGCTGGTGTGTTTGTGTATACAGATCCATTGAGTCATTGACAGTAATCGAAATTGTAATCGAAAATATGTGTAGCACATCTTCAAGAGAACTCCCTCTGATGTTTAATGGGCGTCTATGAAACAATTTTACTTTCCAGAATGTATTTCTTTCTGTCGCACCGCACTGCACCTCATTCAGTCACGGTGCTGTGTGGATCAGACCATTATACATGTAGATAGATACTGTAAGATTGCAAAGGGTTCTAACCGTGGATCGTGTAGTTGCCCTCGACCCCTACAAACGTCACCCCGTTGTCGAGCGTGTTGTTCGCCCTGCAGTAGAGAGTGGTCGGCTGCTCCCAAGAGCGCATGACGTCATCAACGACCAGTTCGCTCCCCTCCGACAGAAAATTCCCATTCATGTCGTACCTAAGAAACGCAACCATCACAATGGTATATATTATTAATTATTATGAATTTATTAAGCACCATTAGCTAACGATCGAGCATCAATCGATGGCGCTGAGCAATTATCAGTGAATACTTGCTCAAGGCTTCCACAGAGTAACCGTCTCGGGGAGGAGGCTCGAACCCGAATTCCCGTCGTTACAAAGCGAGCACTCTAACCACTCGACCACCGTGTCCCAGCACAAGACCCACTTATCAATTTCGTTTTGCATACGAGGATTCGAATTCCGCTCGAACCAGACGTGAACTGGTATAATTTGATGTGCAACAAAAGCAGAAATTAGTAACGTCTCTTACCATCTGATCGTTGGAGGGGGTCTTCCATTTGTCGTGCAGTTGATGGTGTCGCCAACTGCGACATTAATTGGAGCTGCAGCGCTGGAGGGCGGATAGAAATTGATCTCGCTAACAAAATCTGTCAATCAAAATCAGTTGCTAGATTAGATTAGAGCATCTGTCAATCATAATTAGTTTCTAGGTTAGATTAAGGCATCTGTCAATCAAAATCAGTTTCTAGGTTAGATTAAGGCATCTGTCAATCAAAATCAGTTGCTGGATTAGAGCATCTGTCAATTAAAATCACTAGCTGGATATCTGTCAATCTGTCAATCAAAATCAGTTCCTGGACTAGTCTAGAGCATCAGCATCTGTTAATTAAAATCAGGTAGGCTTTTTTTCATATGTGACTTAACAAAAACATTTATACAGCGCCCCATAAGAGCCCCTCTTATACATCCTCCTTTAACCCAATATTATAACATCATAATTGGTCGTTGGGTCTTAATGTATGCGAGACAAAATTACCAAATGCACAGCTGTTATTAGCCAGTGTCAGCAAGTACTATAGTGTAACATGCATCCATTGTGTAGCTAGCTATCTGGCTGCTTCCTGATGGGTTGATACTAAACTGACGTATTACAGGCATCGAATGATTCCGGTGTGACTAAACAGATTTTCTTAACTGCACTAAGCCTGCATACCATGGCTTAACACGACACAACAGTTGTATTATAAAAGGTGCCATAAAGCAGGTGCGTTTTGTGAGTCCAAGCGGAGGATGAGGGGGTTTATTGGCCAATAATTTACAAATTAGAATGATTTTTTTCGGAAACATTTCGTGACCTCCATTTTAGTTAACGATACTTTTTATTGTTGGTCGTGTCTCCGGAAGCTTTAGTGACCTGTTCAGTCATCCACCTTTTTTTAAATCCTCCTTTAGCATGTTTTATTTCATATTCAAACCTCTTATGCGCACCCTTACCAGGTCTATGGACACCAATAAGACTACATAGTGCAGAGATAAATAACTTCTTCTGGTATATCCGACCACAGTCTACTTATGGACGGCCTGTAGCAACGAGGGGGATTGCCCTCAAAAGCTACAAATCACTATCTGGTTCAAGGGCAAGATAATACAATTGTTAGCACGACCCTCTATAAAAGTTTTGTTCTGAGGTGGAGGGATCTTCTGATTTAAGCAACTGCACGACAGCAAATTCTACCAGTACATCGTCGAACTCTCGAATGGTCCTTTCGTAATTTTAGTACCTGTGATTTCTTATAGCACAACTTCGTCTTTTAGAAAACTCTACGTTTTCTATTTAATGTCACTCAGGCCAACTCTTCTGTGTCATATTTAAATGTTGGTGAAATATGCACAGTGCTGTCACTGCGTCTAAAGACGAAGACACTCAACGCTGGCCTATTATAATGCGTAATTGCACTTCAGTCATTTTGTTAGCGAGGCTTCTTGCTGCAACACGATTACATTTGCCATGCTAATTTTACAGCACTCAAAGGCTCAGGTGATAGATACACTTATCTAGGGACCTGCGAATCACAAATTTCCGTCGAATCGAATCTCGAATCGAATCGGGGGTTAAGATTCGAATTTGAATCGAATCTCGAATCGAATCAGCGGGTACCAAAACCATGTTTTGATATTCAAATAGTGTGTAGCCTATGTGATAGGACAGGCATACCACCGTATCAATAGGCCTATCTCAGTAACATTTCTGCAGTTTAAAATCAATTAAACTAAACATTAAGCTAATTAACAGAATAACTCACAAATAATTTATGAGTTAAGTCGTAGCCTAAGTATTTTCTTTATTGTACCAATTGCATAACCACACTTTGGTGAACATTCATCTAAGCCAGGCATGGGGAACTTCTTTTAGGCCTAATAGAGGGCCTCCCTAAGATTTTAAGGGCAGTTGTGGGCCGTATGACAATCGCAGGCTAATTTTTGCAGATTAATCTGCCCCAGAAAGGAGAAAAAATTAATTTCGGTTAAACTTCAAGTTTAAAATAAATGAAAATAATTTTTATGCTGAAAACATAATTATCTTAATGCCTACAGTTCTGCACTACAATAAAAAATTGTTTCAAGTTTCTTCAGTTTTAAAAATACATTAAACTGTTAGTCTGTACAATTCATCCCTTTGCTAGATGTGCAATATTTAATATAGGCCCTATAATAATGATTAAGGTGAGATCTGACACTGCACCGGATTCAACAATTAGTTTACAACAAAGGGCTAATCATTTTTCCGAAAAAGATTCGAAATTTTTCGAATCGTGACATCATTTTCGAATCGAATCGAATACCGCCGCCCGATTCGTTTTCGAATCGAATATCGAAGCTTCGCAGGTCCCTACACTTATCGTATCGCCTACTCATATCCAGGTATCAGTCCGTTACCAAGTAATTAGCACATATATAATATACACATCTGAAAACGAGCACTGCTATTATATATATATGTAATATATATATATATATATATATATAAATAAATATATATAAATATATATATACATATATATATATATATATGTGTGTGTATATATATATATATATATATATATATATATATATATATGGGCCTCTAAGACGGTTTTATGCAGGGTTTAAAGTATATATAAAATGGCAAGGTACTTGAAGTTAACGTTGGGTATTTTCGGCTCGCGTGCTACCTGAGTTATATGTCGAGAACTTGCCTGTGTTTCAATCTCGACTATTAATTATTCGAACAAATTGTAGGCCTGTAGCATAGCACTGCTGGAGGACATGGCTGTCACTAAAGTCATCTTCATATCCTGAGGAGGGGAGAAGCAGGAGGAGGAGGGCGAACAGAAGGAGAAGGAGGAGGCAGGAACAGGAGGAGGAGGAGGAGGGACAGAAGGAGAAGGAGGAGGCAGGAACAGGAGGAGGAGGAGGACGAACAGAAGGAGAAGGAGGTGGCAGGAACAGGAGGAGGCAGGAACAGGAGGAGGAGGAGGAGGGACAGAAGGAGAAGGAGGAGGCAGGAACAGGAGGAGGAGGAGGAGGGACAGAAGGAGAAGGAGGAGGCAGGAACAGGAGGAGGAGGAGGACGAACAGAAGGAGAAGGAGGAGGCAGGAACAGGAGGAGGAGGAGGAGGGACAGAAGGAGAAGGAGGAGGCAGGAACAGGAGGAGGAGGAGGAGGGACAGAAGGAGAAGGAGGAGGCAGGAACAGGAGGAGGAGGAGGAGGGACAGAAGGAGAAGGAGGAGGCAGGAACAGGAGGAGGAGGAGGACGAACAGAAGGAGAAGGAGGAGGCAGGAACAGGAGGAGGAGGAGGACGAACAGAAGGAGAAGGAGGAGGCAGGAACAGGAGGAGGAGGAGGGACAGAAGGAGAAGGAGGAGGCAGGAACAGGAGGAGGAGGAGGACGAACAGAAGGAGAAGGAGGAGGCAGGAACAGGAGGAGGAGGAGGACGAACAGAAGGAGAAGGAGGAGGCAGGAACAGGAGGAGGAGGAGGAGGGACAGAAGGAGAAGGAGGAGGCAGGAACAGGAGGAGGAGGAGGAGGGACAGAAGGAGGAGGTTGAGCGTCGCTGCGCATGCGCGTGTTTGATCTAATCAGAATCATCCACATATTGCGTCCTGATCTACCTCTGGACAAGATTAATCGGAGATTAATTATCATTGACCAAACTCAAATGTATGACTCTTTGTTTCAAAGTGATTTTAACACAGGACATGAAATTAAAATAAAATATAGCCTAAGCTGTACAACAATCTTTGTTCTTACCAAAGAATGAGATGTTTTACGAGTTAGGTGTGAATCCAAACAGTTTTGTGATGCCCTATTGGGGGACAAACAGCACAATACAAGCCAATAGCACAATAGACAACCCAACAACACAATCCCAGTCAACAGCACAATACACAACCCAACAGCACACTAGGTATACAACGAAACAGCCGCAGAACAGTTGACTATTCGTCGTGATGCTTACGTCTGACGTAGAAAGTAGTGGAACAGTTGTCTGTGTAGTCTGGATTATTATTCAAGAAGTCAACGATGCAGATGAACTCCTGATCGTCATCACCTGACGTCACGTTCTTTACCAATCTCGCCCTAAACGACAGTGAACACACAAGGCGCTACAGAAGTCAGACGTGGTACAAGCACGATGCTTTTAATGTGTCGCGTGACAATATTTCCAATTAAGACTAGGGTTGACCAAGTTAGACTAAACAGATTATAAGACTAAACTAGTCGAAACTTTGCTAGAGGAGCTCAGAACTTTTCAAAACTGGGCTCCACTAAATTTAATTTAAATTCAGTTTTCTAAGATATCCCGAACACGAATGAATTTATTCGGAATAGCAGAGTCTTGAATCAACGTTGCTCCAGACTGTGCAGAGTCAGCCACTGGTGACTATTCCAGTTATCTGAACATTATTTGCAACCTGATAAATGTTCTGTTTTTAAATTCATTTAACATCGTTTTGGAGAGTGCAGGTAGCGCCTCTGATTATTTCCATGGGTGGCGCTATATAATTTTCTTGGAAAGTAAAAAATATAAATAAATATATAGGGTCAGATCTGGCATGACAAGATAAGTCAGTGGAGAGCAGGTGGCATAGAACATCCATCGCCAAACAAATTGTTGAACCTACGTTTTTCTGGTTGGGGATTCAGAGACTTTAACGACTCCGGGGACTTCCAATCCGTCTCTTGTCCAGGTGACCATGGGAGCGTACGTGTCCGTTGAATCAAAGAAGTTGACGCTGCAAGACATGTTCGCCTCGATGCCCTCATCGAATTCAACGATGCTAACAGGGCATTCTAT
>OY744612.1:3333432-3565932 GCA_963556255.1 Allolobophora icterica | reverse complement strand
TCTGAGGCCCTTCAGATTATTTGTCATCTGCGTGTAACTGTATCTTCGTACAGGTGAGGATCGAGTGAGGGGCTGATTATTACTACAGGTCCATACCTGTGAGTCCTGCTGGGCTAGTGTTTCTCGGGCAGCCTTTGCCCACGCAGCTCGATTTATCATAAGCGATAGAGATGATGAGCAAATACTGTCGCGGATGTACTACATGATATTCCCATGCAGACCATCATATCCTGTATATATGTAAAATCCTCAACTTAAAATTTTAGAGCGCCACTTGAAAGCCAAGCGCCGGGCACATGTTTATTCACGAGCGCTGCGTCTAGTCAGAGATAATGGAGATCCAAGTTAGGTTGTCAGAAGACCAGAGAGAAGAAGTAGAGGAGCTGCAAAGGCGGGTTTCGGGATTGAGAATGATTGGAAGGTGGAGGATGTGATGAATCAGGAAAGGAATTCTTCAAGAGATATGACGGAAACAAAACTAGATAATGACAAAGATGAATAACATTAATTTATGAGTCCATCATTCCTAAGAGTTTACGCGAACTATTTACAGAATGAATAAGAGATTAACGAAGTTGGTTTTAAACCACTGACCGACTGACTGACTTAGAGATATGACGGAAACATAACTAGATAATGACAAAGATAAATAACATTAATTTATGAGTCCATCATTTCTAAGGGTTTACGCGAACCATTTCCGCGAACCATTTACAGAACTGATTCAGTTGTACTGGTATTGTAAATGAAACTTTACAGACCACCACTTCAATAAAACAAATCAGTGGCGCCCTCTACGCTGGTATTAATTATGTTAACGTCAATAGTTGATACTTAATCAGAACGCAAGACAGTGTACAGATAAGAACTAAACTCGAGTCACCAGTGGCGGGTTCACGCGCACACATTTAGCCCATCCAATGGATTTCCATCCAAAGCGGACAACTACATCATGTTCAGAGCAAGATTTAGTGACGATAGTGCACAGCGGTAATGATAACACCGTAATTGGTCAGCTGTTCGTCACCAGTTGGAAATGACGCACGTCCGGTTATCCCTGGCGTAGAAGAGGTATTCATCGGTAGATAGATTGGTTAATTAATCATTCGATCTTACGAGTGGTAGACTGACTTAAGTTTCATAATATCATCGACTGGTTAATCAATTACATCAATATTGAGTTATTGGGGCGAGGAGATGGGTGAATGGCAACACGCTGGCACGAAGATCAGAAGGACGCGGGTTCGATACCCGCTAGCCCCACAAGGTTAAGTCAGCCTTCATTCCCTAAGTGGCGATTGGAAAATGAGCAGTAGGACAGATGGGTGCCTTGCATGGGTGCCGCACAGTTAAATTCGACTCCTGCTAAACTTGTTATCGTCTGTTACTACTATATCATGTAATCTTACTGCGTACTTGTCAGCTTGAATTAATTAACGAAAATTATTCTTATTATTCTTATTCTGGATGGATTGAATTTATTAGATTGACTGGTGGATATTTAGATTGATTGAATGGTTGAATAATTGATTGATTGAATGGTTGATTGATTGATTGATTGATTGATTGATTGATTGATTGATTGATTGATTGATTGATTGATTGATTGATCGAGTGGTCGCTAAACAAAAACAAGACTGCATCAGGATTTTAAGGTTATTACTAAAGACCAAAGCCTTGAGGACGTCGTCGACTGTACGTATGCATGTACGTATGTACGTATGTAGGGCCTACCTATGGACGTATGCATAAGTGTGTGTATGTATGTATGTACGTATGCATACGTGTGTGTGTGTATGTGTACATGCATGTATGTATGTAAATATGTATGTAGGCTAGTACCGTATGTTTATATGGACGTACATGTGTACGGATGTACGACTTGTTCGTATATACGTATGTATATACGTATGCTTGTATGTATGTATGTATGTATGTATGTATGTATGTATGTATGTATGTATGTATGTATGTATGTATGTATGTATGTATGCATTTATGTATGTATCTATGTATGTTGTATGTATGTATGTATGTATGTATGTATGTATGTATGTATGTATGTATGTATGTATGTATGTATGTATGTATGTATGTATGTATGCACAGTGCTCGAAATGGACCGGAACGCACCGGAACGCCGTTCCGGTTCGTCAGCGTTCCGTTCCGGTTCGTCAAATGAATTAGTGTGGAAAATACTATGAAATTAACGTGAATGCTCCCATATCTTTGACTAGCGTTCCGTTTCGTAAAATTTTCCATTTCGAGCACTGTGTATGCATACATGTATGTATGTATGTATGTCTGTATGAGAACATATGATATAGCGTACTTAACTCCCTCACAAAATTACTGTTGCAGAGGTTTGCACCGAATTACGCAGATTCGTCAAAATGTAAAACACTGAATAAAAAAGTCCAGAGCATAAATCGGAATCTGTAAAGTAGGCTAACTGCAGGTTTTTCTTTTGGCGAGTCGTGTCGAGTGAATTCATTGTCACCGGCAAATAATTCTACTCGTCTATAATTATTTTAAGGCCGGTATTTATGACTTCCTTCCTCTCTAAATATAGGGTCCACCGTGGCCCACAGTCGGATACGGTTGATGCAATTTATGTGTTGTCCCATGACAAGTGTTCCTGAAGTTGCTCCCTCGAGTGGATTCCAGTTACTTGGGACCTGATTGTTCAAATAAATGTTTGGCTGCGAACAGATCGCAAACAACCCGAGTAAAGTGAGTCTCTCTAATCTCTCTTTGTTCTGGGTCAATTGCTTGCGGCAATCGGTGTTGGTCTACGGTTTTATCCATATCGCTCGCATATATAGCAATCTCGAAGTTTGATAAACACTGCAACGGGGTCAGAGTAAAGAGATAATATGAAGGCGTTGAGGCGGCCATTCTGGTCGAGGTACTTTATATGAATCATTGCTGTTTTGTTTCATGTTGCATCGCCGATTAGTTATATAAGTTTAACTAAATGGCTAAATGAAACTCTAATTATTTATTCTAAATATACAGAAGTCAGAGTAAATGTTTAAATCGACTTTGTAATCTAACTTGTGTGAAGAAACTCAACATAACAACATAGCATAATGCGTAATTCGGTGCAAACCTCTGCAACAGTAATTTTGTGAGGGAGTTAAATACGTTATATTTTATGTTCTCATACAGACAGACAGACAGACAGACAGACAGACAGACAGACAGACAGACAGACAGACAGACAGACAGACAGACAGACAGACAGACAGACAGACAGACAGACAGACAGACAGACAGACAGACAGACAGACAGACAGACAGACAGACAGACAGACAGACAGACAGACAGACATACATACATACATACATACATACATACATACATACATACATACATACATACATACATACATACATACATACATACATACATACATACATACATACATACAAGTCGTACATCCGTACATGTATACGTCCATATGTACATACGGTACTACATACATATTTACATACATACATGCATGCACAAATACACAATGTTCCGCTATACAGTGTATATGTGAAAATTTAAAAGCTTACCAGCTGTTTAAAGATATTATGTTGGACACAACAAAAATCCTGTTTACCTCGCTCTGAAATTAGATTAGAAATCTAGTTATTTTGTCGCTGGTGGTGAAATTGCAGGTGTCCCTGTAACGTAGCAACAGGAGCAGCCGAATGGACCACTTAAACATTTTATATGAGGACTTTGTCACCCTTTTATCCGAGGTAAATAGTGATCCCTCAGGATCTCAGGATTAAAAAAGACTGTGGATCATTAGGATCGGGATGGAATTTCCTTTACAGGCTTGAAATAAGCTCTGTTGCAGCGTTCATCAAACTCAGAGATTGTCTTCATCACCGTGACACCATCGCCATCATCACCGTCTGAAGATTTAGAAAGTTCGAGTTAAATGGACTAAATACATTGCAAATGCGCCGACATTAGGCCTAGATAGACAAGTCTTTGACCTCACAAGTTAAAGACCCATCTGTTTATGAGCCTCGACTGTCCGTAGTCGTAGAACTCTGCGAGACAGAAGTTCCCTGTGATAAACTTAGCCATATCCTCTGATATTTTCAAAATTCTAAAAAAATAATAATTAACGTACGCGCCTCTCATAATGGAAATGCGACGATATTATGTTGATTCACTTTCAATCAATCAATCAATATACGTTTGTTGCAGAAATTCCCGATGACATAAACGCGACAGGATTACACAGTCCTTAAGAACATGGACAGCAATCGATTAAATCAGATCTCAATTAGGTATCAGTGACGAGTTAATAAATGTTTCTGTAAAGGATAGGGATCAATCGTATAGGTATTAAGCGTATAGGTCCTTTGCGTGTGACAAATACGGTCGTAAAAGTCCGATGATGGAAAAGAACGTGAACTTTAATCAATAATCATGATAAGGTGGTATTTTCAAACAAGTTGTGACGACTGAAGTGTCGTAGTAATGTTTCGGTAAAATTACGTGTGGCCTTTCTTACTTGCCTGCCTTCCGTTGTAGACCTCTGCATTTGCCAGTGACTACCAACTGGTGAGAAGGGCAAAAAAGTATTCCCTCAATCTATAAAACCCATCGACACCACTGCAACTTCCACAGGTGCTTATAATACAGAGACTCGACTCTAATTATTTCGCGTCCAATTTACGTCTGCAGCCTTCATCCAACCACACTTTCGTCTGTTTTCGCAAATTCTAGACGAGCAGTTTATTTTTTTACATTTCTATTTTTTAATAAAGGTACCGGTAGCAATATTGAAATGAGAATACGTTACCAGGGCCGGATTAACCAGTATGCCCAATATATGCTTTAGCATGGGCCCCCCGCTTATAGGGGCCCTCCGACTGAGCTGCTGTGTACATGCGTATCTTCTGGCTCAACTTCTTTCAGTCAATATATTATAATCTATTTTGACGTCATTTTTGTTTCTATTCGGACGCGATATGTTTTTTTATTTTATTTTATTTTTATTTTGTAATTGTAGGCAAGTTATTGACGTCGCTGAAGCAGAGAATTCACGCTTTCAATGAAGTTTGTTTTATGAGCCTATTCCAAGTTGTAGCAGATTTTTACAGACTAGATCCTGGCAAGATTCGAGAATTTTCCATCAGGCTGGCACGACATACTCAGGAGATTTGCAGTAGTCCGACATATTCCTTATCGAAATGGTTTAACTTGCTGATTTTGCAAAATCAGAGGGCTGTGAGACACTTATGTTTTAGCTATGCTACTGTACACAGAGAACCTTTTTAAAAAAAGCCCTAATGTTTCTATCGCTCTGTGTATGTTCCTGTCATTGATGATCTCCAACTGTTCAGGTGAACGCTGTTTCAGTAAGATGGGACTTTTTAAAATAAACTGCGAACTTCTATGACCCACGTCTAACTAAAGTAGAACTTCTAGGTGTTGAGAGTGATTTGCTTGACTTAATATCACTTGATGGCATTATTACACAGTTTGCAACGAAAGAAGTTCGTTGTTTTAAATTCTGTAGCTAATAAATGACCATTGTTCGTTTTCAAATTCAATCCATTCTAGAAACTCGACCCTTGGATGGAGCAGACATTGAGAGCGAAGTATATAGGACTTTGTGGCATACCTAATATTAATCATCAGTAATCTCTCTCCTCCTCCTCCTCCTCCTCCTCCTCCTCCTCCTCCTCCTCCTCCTCCTCCTCCTCCTCCTCCTCCTCCTCCTCCTCCTCTCTTTCTCTTCCTCTTTCTGTCTGTCTCTGACTGTCTAATAGTGTTTGCTACAGAACGCTTTCTTCAGAAACAAATGTGCAATAAATCACTCATAATAACTGTTCATATCTATCCACAACATGTTAAAAGTAAAAGCGAAAGTGATAAGCCTATCATGCACGTTTAAATAGGCCTACCAGTGGCTAAGCATAAGATAAAGTGTAGGCCTACAAATTCTAAATGAAAAAGCAGCATTGATGCAATACGAAAGGCTATAGACGATTAACAGTCATTTCTTTGATAAAAGAAACTGGCGAAATAGAAGCTAACTCACAAACTCGGATATGTACGTTTAGACGAATTTGAAATGATACGGATGATGGATGAAGGGGGTGACATTCATTTGCCTGGCGTTCGGGCGCAGAGTGGAGCCAGCAACGACTGGAGCGCGGATGACTTAGTGAAGCGGTTGATGATCTTCGAGATTGCGATTTGAAAAGCATAGTACTTATGCAGACGAGAGAAAAGTTCGCTGAGCTGGAATTGTAGCTGTTGCTCATGTCGGCTGATCTGATATTGACGTGGGGACCGTAGCCTATTGGACGAGATAAGCCTAGCCCACACCGAAAGGTCCAGGAGGGCATCGAATCACTTTCTTTGCCATGTATCGGATATGCTCTCTCTGTAGAAGAGTTCCTGTCTTTCTGCTTGGTATCACAGATTCTCTACTATCTATCGCAGAGTGTTATACCATGAAAACGTGTACTATCCTTCTAGATACTAAAAGGTTTTCGAACAATGACTAACCTTCTGTACCTCAAGTCACTGTAGTACTTGAGGTATATAGCCTACGCAAACACAACAGATACAGATTATCCAATCTACACAAGCCACATTAAATGACAGTAAATGACATTAGATGACACTAGATGACATCAGATCCTGCACAATATTAGCCATAGTCTAAACTGTTCATTTAGGCCTGTTGTATGTCCGACTGTCCGTTCCTGTCTGACCATCCGACTGACCGTCTTACTACTCTTCCTCTGATAAGTTGTTCGAAGCTTATGGGTATGTCTATAATTCTGACGGTACAACTTTAAATGCTTAGTTAACACATAGTAGATGTCCACTAGTAGCTCGGGTGTAGGGTTCTGCCTGAACTTCTACGACACACTGTTTACCAACTAAAACTATTTTCTGCATGGAGAGGGTGCGTTTTCATTCATACAGGGCTAAACCTACCAGATGGTCAATAAGGTCGATCAAATAAGGTTGAGTTCTGTCGAGTTACCTTGAAGCGGAAGAGTCGGTCTGCTCTTTAGAAGTTGTTGGCATTCTGATCGAATGCCATCCTCTTTCCTTTATAAACCACCAATGACTTCGAACGCGCCGTACGTGTCTTGTGCAATGAATTATACTACGGCTGCTTAATTGAACTCGTAATTACTTACACAAGCACATCAACAGAGTGACAGAAGCATCATACATGTTATTCATTCAATCACATCGGACATTTATATAGCGCCTCTTAATTCTTCAAGGAGAACTACTCAGAGGTGATCTTAGTGCTAATTAATTATGTATCTAAACATTATTTTATATAGCGCGTTTTAGGGACCTCACAAAGGCGCCCATAGTAGTAGCTGTGATTATGAGTGACTCATGAAATACGTAGTCTTTGGTTCGTTGTTGTTTCCGGTAACCCACACAGTGTATGGTATTGTCGTTTCCAGTTAATAATGTCATCTGAGCGTGAACTTGTGCTCTTCATATGAAAACATTACAGTAGTAGTAGTGGTAGTGGTAGGCCTAATAGTAGGCCTAATATTACTAGTCGTGGTAGTAGTAGTAGTAGTGGAAGTAGTAGTAGTAGTAGCGGTGCTGATGGTAGTAGTGGTACCAGTACTAGTAGTAGCAGTAGATCCTGACAGCTAGGAAAACATACCCTATAACTATATTAGTGAAAACGTGAGGCATTATACGATGCAAAGCAAAGCATGATATGTCACATTTCTGCATTACAGTATATATGGAAAGACATTAAATACCGACATCAGAAGATAATCGAAATCACCCTTTACTGTCAACAGCAACGTCATGCAAACCAAAGACACTGTATAAAATAACACCACAATACAAACCAACAAAACTATATAAAATACTATTGCCATACAAACCAACAACACTGTAAAAATTATCACAATACAAACCAACAAAACTATATAGAATAATATCACAATACAAAATAAACAACACGATAAAATAATATAACAATACAAACCAACAACACTGTATGAAACAACATCACAACACAAGCCAACAACGCATTATAAAACAACAGCACAATACAAACCAACAACGCATAAAACAACATCACTAACAACACAGCATAGAGCAACAGCACAATGCAAGCCAACAACACAGAACATTACGCATCAATCGTTGTGAAAAAATAAAATAATATAACAATACAAACCAACAACACTGTATGAAACAACATCACAACACAAGCCAACAACGCATTATAAAACAACAGCACAACGCTTAGTGTCCGAACTAATTATTATTTTTTGTTACAGATAATTCAAACACTCATTGCGTGCACACACAGTAGAGCATATAGTTTAACTGTTTAGTTAAGATGTAGTTAAGACGATTGTCATGTTTTGTTATTCGTTTAATGCAGGCATATGCTGTATATTTAATTTATGTCTAAACCAATCTCCCCAGTATCTCTCTTTGACGTCTGATACACAATTGCATGCATTGACTCCTGCTAATATCCATTCATCCATTGACCCCTGCTATCATTTCTACTCATACATCCTCTGTCATCTTTTTCCACCTTATTTTGTAATGTAGGCCCCTTCCTAGCGGGACTAGTCCCTTGTGGGTGCCTATTGATCTCATTAACAACAATACTATGTTGAGGATACCTAACAATGTACGTTTTACAAATGTTACCCAATGGAAATTCAATGTCATGATATTACTTCCCTGGTGCTACTTTTTCTCTTATGATAGTTTGCTGCTTGTTTGTTATTGTTATTCTGGGATCAATAAAATTGAATTGAAAATTGAATTGAATTGAACGTGGACAACAGTTGAGCAATTGTCTGTGTACGTTGGACTGGAATTGGCGAAGTCAACGACGCAGACGAACTCCTGATTGTCATCGGCTGACGTCACGTTCTTTGTCAACGTCAGTCTACACAAGATTGAACACAAGAACCACTGCAGAATTCACGTGTGCCACAACGTCCTCAATGTGTTGCATATCAATATTTTTGTAATGACTAAACTAGAATAGTTTAAGACTAGACAGGTCATACTAAACTAGGGACCTGCGAAGCTTCGATATTCGATTCGAAAACGAATCGGGCGGCGGTATTCGATTCGATTCGAAAATGATGTCACGATTCGAAAAATTTCGAATCTTTTTCGGAAAAATGATTAGCCCTTTGTTGTAAACTAATTGTTGAATCCGGTGCAGTGTCAGATCTCACCTTAATCATTATTATAGGGCCTATATTAAATATTGCACATCTAGCAAAGGGATGAATTGTACAGACTAACAGTTTAATGTATTTTTAAAACTGAAGAAACTTGAAACAATTTTTTATTGTAGTGTAGAACTGTAGGCATTAAGATAATTATGTTTTCAGCATAAAAATTATTTTCATTTATTTTAAACTTGAAGTTTAACCGAAATTAATTTTTTCTCCTTTTCTGGGGCAGATTAATCTGCAAAAATTAGCCTGCGATTGTCATACGGCCCACAACTGCCCTTAAAATCTTAGGGAGGCCCTCTATTAGGCCTAAAAGAAGTTCCCCATGCCTGGCTTAGATGAATGTTCACCAAAGTGTGGTTATGCAATTGGTACAATAAAGAAAATACTTAGGCTACGACTTAACTCATAAATTATTTGTGAGTTATTCTGTTAATTAGCTTAATGTTTAGTTTAATTGATTTTAAACTGCAGAAATGTTACTGAGATAGGCCTATTGATACGGTGGTATGCCTGTCCTATCACATAGGCTACACACTATTTGAATATCAAAACATGGTTTTGGTACCCGCTGATTCGATTCGAGATTCGATTCGAATTCGAATCTTAACCCCCGATTCGATTCGAGATTCGATTCGACGGAAATTTGTGATTCGCAGGTCCCTATACTAAACTATATAGACGAGACTGAGACTAGACAAGACTAGACTAGACTGGATCATACCGGTTCAGATTTGTTCAAAACTTCAAAACTGGCTATATGTGGGCAAATATTTAATTTTTTTAAAGAAAATAACATAAACGCGAATGAATTGTCAAAGAACAGAATAAACTTAGTTGGTTTTAAGCACGGAAAGGGATGTAGGAAGAGATCCAGAGAGTAAGGTTAACCGTAGAGAGGAAGGAAGGGCATTCCACAGGGAGGGCCCTATGTTGGCAAAAGATCTAGTTTCAGCTAGAGTAGTCCTAAAAACTTATGACCTGACCTGGCATGATTTATTCCGGATATTTCTATTTCTATAGCGCCTCTCGAAGTCAACTACTACTCAGAGGCGCTCCCGACTACAGCATTTGATACTGTGCCGGAATTTTCACGCCGAAGCGCCACGAGCAATTGCGAGTGAAGGACTTGCCCAAGGTCCGTACGCAGCGGCTAGAGTGGGATTCGAACCTGCAACCCTCCGGTCACAAGGCGCCGAACTTACCACTGAGCCACCACGCCCCACAACATATCTGACATATCTTAGAGCAGCGTTTACAAAGTATGTTCCGCGGAACCCTAGAGAGGAAGACGAGTTAGATAATCAGATCATGTTCTACCAGTGGAGTGCAGATGGTATCGAATATCCATCGCGATTCGACTGTTAAACGTACGTTATTCTGGTGTTGGATTCATTGATTAAATCGCCCCCAAAGATTGGTTGCCCGTCTGTGTACCAGGTGAGCGTGGGGTCGTTCGTCGTCATGTACACAAAGAAGTTAACACTGCACGAAATGTTCGCCTCATCTCCCTCGTCGTATTAAATGTTGCTGGTCGAGCATTCCACGGGGTCTACAGAAAAAAATGAAGTAACGAATAAATAAATAAATGCTCTGCTCGCCTGATCGTTACAAACCTCAGTTTAGACCAAATTTATTTGGGAAGAACTGCAATGGTTACCCATGTAAAAGCATACTGAGTTTACGATGTTGCTGCTTAGGCGTAATTGTCTGGCAGTTTCTTGCTACGTTTTACCACAAGTTTATTTACGGAGTTCAGTATCTTGCTTCCAGGATCGTAGATTTCTCCGCTTTGCAACGCATGGCGACATGGTTGTTCCACCAGCCCGGACTTCCACGGTCTAACGTTTAAGTTTTGCTGTGGAACAAGTTGCCTGATAACAAGTTGCCTGATAACATGCGACGTCAGCTTCTCAGCCTCCTTTTGTCAATTTTACGCAAAGGCTAGAAGACCACTTTGTACAATCGTGGTTTCATTGTATTAGCACCTGTTGTGAGCCTGTCTCGAAGTGGCGCTATATAACTTTGCAATTACCATTACCAAATCAAGCAACTACGAAGATCGCTTGTAGGAATTAGGCCTACTCCACGGGTCTCTTATAGAAGTGACGGCGCGTTTTGCATGTAACTTTTAATAAAGCAAAGGGTTTCTGGTATTCGAGCTGCCAGAAAGGAACTCCACATCCCTGCACTTGTTCTTAACTGACCCGAAGAATGACAATGCGTTGTTGGTGACGGCTGTGAGGTGATGAAAACATTCCAAGAGTTACGTCACAGCAACTTCGACATTGACTTGTCTTGCTTTTCATTACTTTTACCTTTATTTCCTGTCTTCATTGCATTGCCTTACCGACATCTCCCTTTCCATTACCTCAACGTGCATTGTCATGCCTAACTTCATTTGAGTAACCAGATATGAAGCGCACCTAATACAACCACGTTAATAGACTTTCCCTGGCCAGGTGTGGGCGTGAGACGGCAAATATATTGAGTCGCCAGTTCTGGTGTGGCCGTGTTAATGACCAGATCGAGTAATTGTTTGTCTCCCACAGTCGTCAATGGTAAGACGGTGAAGTTGAATGGGTCATTGTTTATGTCATTGTAGGTGGAGTATATGATTATCCCAGTCGGCCGCCAGATCGGATAGTAGATCCACTCGATGTAGTTGTTGGGCGGCAGGTCGGTCACATTACAGCCGAGGACGATGTTCTGTTGTCCTCGCTGAACACCGACGTTCGGAGGGTAGACGGATACCATCTGAACTACAGTTAAAGATAATATCACCAATCTAACCACTATCATCTTCGTCGTCGTCACCAGCAGCAACATAATAATATTAATGATAATAGTAGAAATGATAATAAGAATACTGGTAATAATAGCAGTAGTAGTAATAGTAATCATAATATAATAATAATACTAATAATAACAATAGTAGCAGTGACAGCAATAGCAATAATGATAGCATTAGTAGTAGTAGTAGTAGTAGTAGTAGTAGTAGTAGTAGTAGTAGTAGTAGTAGTAGTAGTAGTAGTGGTAGTAGTGGTAGTAGTGGTAGTAGTAGTAGTAGTAGTAGTAGTAGTAGTAGTAGTAGTAGTAGTAGTAGTAGTAGTAGTAGTAGTACTAGTAGTAGTAGTAATAAAAATAAAAATAACATTATTAGTAGCCTAAAAGTAATCGTCATCATCGTCATTACCATCATCCCCATAACCATGTCATTTCTGCTTTACTTCTGCTTTATTTCTGGAAAGATTTCAAATACCAAAATCGGAAGACAGTTTAAATCAATCTTTACTGTGAACAACAACGCCAAACAAATACAAACCCTCAACACAGCTTAAAGCAGCATCACAAGTTCACAACACAAACCAGCAACTCTGTATAAGACACCATCACAATACAAACCAGTAACACAGTATAAAACAACATCGCAATAGAAACCAACAACACGATACAAAGCAACAGCACAAAGTTAAACAACAGCACAATACAAACCGACAAGTTGTCGGGCAACAACTCTGTATAAAACAACAGCACAATGCAACCAAACAATACATAACAGTATTAATCGTCGTGATGCTTACCTCTGCAGGGACGTATCTAGAGTTGGGCTTGGGGGGGCTTAAGCCCCCCAAACGAAGTTGAAGCCCCCCAAACAAGTCAGGCCGTTGTATGCTTACGGCTAAAATTCGTATGAACACTGTATTAATGTTGCCATGCTCAAGGCTTAAGCCCCTCCTAACGAAAAATCCTAGTTACGTTGCTGTACCTCTGACGTGGACTACAGTTGAACAATTGTCTGTGTACGTTGGATTGGAATTGGCGAAGTCAACGACGCAGACGAACTTCTGATCGTCATCGGCTGACGTCACTTGCTTTGTCAACGTCAGTCTACATAAGATTGATCACACGAATCATTACAGCACGACGGCCTGAATGTGCTGCGTGGTAATATATCTAACGAAGACTAGACAAGACTCTAGACAAAAACATACACTAATAGATCCCTCCAGTTTAAGTCTTATCGGGGATTGCAGGAAAAACGATAAATGCTTTCATTTAAAAATAAATAAATTCTAAAAGTACCTAGATTCTCGTGTAAAGTACTGACAATTTCTAACTTGAAACTGTTTGTGTCTGTGTCAGCTATGTACTTGAATAAGCTAATATTGTACTGTATGAGTTAGATAATCATAATTATCATATCATGTTCTACCAGTGGAGTGCAGATGGCATGGAATATCCATCGCGATTCGACTGTTAAACGTACGTTTTTCTGGTGTTGGATTCATTGATTAAATCGCCCCCCGAGATTGGTTGCCCGTCTGTGTACCAGGTGAGCGTGGGGTCGTTCGGCGGCATGTACGCAAAGAAGTTGACACTGCACGAAATGTTCGCCTCATCTCCCTCATCGTATTCAATGTTGCTGGTCGAGCATTCCACTGGGTCTACAGAAAAATGAAATAACGAATAAATAAATAAATGTTCTGCTTGCCTGATCGTTGGCGTTCCTCGGTTTGGGAATATATCAAAATTTATGTGGGAAGAACTGCAATGGTTACCCATGAAAAGCGCACTGAGTTTAAGACATTGATTCAAATGCGTAATTGTCTGGGATTTTGTGATCCGTCTTACTTCAAGTTTCCTTATGTTTCAGTATCTTGCTTCCCTGGTTGCAGATTTCTCCGCCTTGCAACATATGGCGACTTTGTTGTTCCACCGGCCCGGACTTCCACGGTCTAGTGAAGTTTTCCTGCGGCCTCTTGGAACAAGTTGCCTGATAACATGCGACGTCCGCTTATCAGCCTCTTTTTGCCAATATTACGCAAAGGCTTGAAGACCATTTTGTACAATCGTGGTTTAATTGTGTTAGGTCGGGAGCGCCTCTGATGAATCTCACTAAAAGTGGCATTATATAAACTGCGAAAATCGCATGTAGGAATTCCTGCACGCGTCTCTTATGGAAGTGACAGCGCGTTTTGTAACTTCAATTAAGCAAAGGGTTTCTGTTTTTCAAGCTGCCAGAAAGGAACTTCACAGCACTGCACGAATTGATGTTCACTAACAAGAGTGTTAAGGCACTCGTTGTAGAAGCACTTGTTCTTACTGGTTCACCGAATGACTAGTACCCAATGCGTTCTTGGTGACGGCTAAGAGTTGATGAAAACATTCCGAGAGTTAAGTTACAGCGACTTCGATATTTTATTGCTTACCGTACACATATTACTTTACTTTGACCATACCTTCACTTGTCTGGCTTTTCATCATTTATATATATATATATATATATATATATATATATATATATATATATATATATATATATATATATATATATATATATATATATATATATATATATATATATATATATATATATATATATATATATATATATATATATATATATATATATATATATATATATATATATATATATATATATATATATATATATATATATATATATATATATATATATATATATATATATATATATATATATATATATATATATATATATATATATATTTTCCTTCACCTCTTGTTTTTTATTATATTGCCTTACCGACATCTCCCTTCCATTACCTCAACGTGCATTGTCATGCCTAACTTCATTTGAGTAACCAGATATGAAGCGCACCTAATACAACCACGTTAATAGACTTTCCCTGGCCAGGTGTGGGCGTGAGACGGCAAATATACTGAGTCGCCAGTTCTGGTGTGGCTGTGTTAATGACCAAATCGAGTAATTGTTTGTCTCTCACAGTCGTCAATGGTAAGACGGTGAAGTTGATCGGGTCGTTGTTTATGCCATTGTAGGTGGAGAATATGATAATCCCAAGCGGTTGCCAGATCGGATAGTAGATCCACTCGATGTAGTTGTTGGGCGGCAGATCGGTCACGTTACAGCCGAGGACGATGTTCTGTTCTCCTCGCTGAGCACCGACATTCGGAGGGTAGACGGATACTGTCTGACCTACGGTTAAAGATAATATCACCAACCTAATAATAATAGTAGTAATAGTAGTAGTAGTAGAAGTAGTAGTAGTAATAGTAATAATACTAATTATAACATTAATAGTAGCCTAATAGTGATCATCATCGTTATTACCATGACCATATCATTTCTGTTTTACAGCACATGGAAGGACTTCAAGTGCCAAATCAGAAGACAGTTTAAATCACTCTTTACTGTGAACAACAACGCCAAACAAATACAAACCATCAACACAGCTTAAAGCAGCATCACAAGTTCACAACACAAACCAGCAACTCTGTATAAGACACCAGCACAATACAAACCAGTAACACAGTATGAAACAACATCACAATAGAAACCAACAACACAATACAAAGCAACAGCACAAAGTTAAACAACAGCTCAATAAAAGCCAACAACTCTGTATAAAACAGCGGCACAATGCAACCAAACAATACATAACAGTATTAATCGTCGTGATGCTTACCTATGACGAGGACTACAGTTGAACAATTGTCTGTGTACGTTGGATTGGAATTGGCGAAGTCAACGACGCAGACGAACTTCTGATCGTCATCGGCTGACGTCACCTGCTTTGTCAATGTCAGTCTACATAAGATTGAACACAAGAATCACTACAGCACGACAGATTCAAAGTGCTGGGTGACAATATATCTAACGAAGACTAGACAAGACTGTAGACAAAAACATACACTAATAGATCCCTCTAGTTGTAGCCTAATCGGGATGCAGAAAAAAACCAATGCTCCCATTTTAAACAAAAGAGATTCTAAAAGTACCTAGATTCTGTTGTAAAGTACTGACAATTTCTAACTTGAAACTGTTTGCGTCTGTGTCAGCTATGCACTTGAATAAGCTAATATTGTATTGTATAAGTTAGAAACTCAGATCATGTTCTAGAAGTAGAGAGCAGATGGCATGGAATATCCATCGCGATTTGACTGTTAAACGTACGTTTTTCTGGTGTTGGATTCATTGATTAAATCGCCCCCAGAGATTGGTTGCCCGTCTCTGTACCAAGTGAGCGTAGGGTCGTTCGGAGGCATGTACGCAAAGAAGTTAACACTGCACGAAATGTTCGCCTCATCTCCCTCATCGTATTCAATGTTGCTGTTCGAGCATTCCACGGGGTCTACAGAAAAATGAAGCAACGAATAAATAAATAAATGCTCTGCTCGCCTGATCGTTACAAACCTCAGTTTAGACAAAATTTATGTGGGAAGAACTGCAATGGTTACCCATGCAAAAGCACATCGAGTTTAAGATCATAAGCTTAGGCATAATTGTCTCGGAGGTTGTGATCCGTCTTACCTCAGGTATCTTTGCTTTGCAGTATCTTGCTTCCCCAGTTGCAAATTTCTCTGTTTTGGAAAACATGGCGACTTAGTTATTCCACCGGCCCGGCCATCCATGGTCTAGCGAAAACGTTTTGCAGTGGTCGGCCCATCGTTTTAGAACAAGCTGTGAAATAACCTGTGATATGAGCTTCTCAGCTTTTTGTCAAATTTCCGCAGAAGCTTGAAGAAAAGTTTGTACAATTATGGTTTCATTGTTTTCGGCCTGGAGAGCCTCTGATGAGTCTCTCTTGAAGTGGCGCTTATATAAATTCGTAATTACCATTACCAAATCAAGCAACTACGAAGATCGCATACAGGAATTCTTGCATGGGTCTCTTATGGAAGGGACGGCGCGTTTTGCATGTAACTTTTAATTAAGCAAAGGTTGCTTGGTTTTCGAGCTGTCAGAAATGAATACCACATCCCTGCGCGAATTAATGTTCACTAACAAATGTGCTAGGGCGCTCGTTGTAGAAAGACTTGTTCTTACTGGCTTACCGAATGACTATAATTATGCGCAATGCGTTGTTGGTGACAACTATGAGGTGATGAAAATATTCCGAGAGTTAAGTTACAACGACTTCGACATTTTAATGCTTACCTTTCACATATACCATACACTAACTTCTCTTGCTTTTCATTACTTCTTTCTTTATCTCTTTTTTTCATAACCCTACCCTATCCTTCTTCCTTTACCTCTTCTTTTCATTAATCACCTTTCCGACATCTTCCCTTGCGCTACCTCAACGCACATTGTCATGTCTGACTTAATTTGAGTAACCAGATATGAAGCGCACCTAATACAACCACGTTAATAGACTTTCCCTGGCCAGGAGTAGGTGTGAGACGGCAAAGGTACTGAGTCGCCAGTTCTGGTGTGGCCGTGTTAATGACAAGGTCGAGCGATTGTGTGTCTCCCACAGTCGTCAATGGTAAGACGGTGAAGTTGATCGGGTCGTTGTGTATGCCATTGTAGGTGGAGAATATGATAATCCCAAGCGGTTGCCAGGTCGGATAGTAGATCCACTCGATGTAGTTGTTGGGTGGCAGATCGGTCACATTACAGCCGAGGACGATGTTTTGTTCTCCTTGCTGAGCACCGACGCTAGGAGGGTAGACGAATACCGTCGGACCTACGGTTAAAGACAATATCACCAACCACATCACCATCATCTTCGTTACCAACATCATAATAGTAATAGTAATAGTAGTAGTAGTAGCATTTATAGTAATTAATCATGATATTAGAAATAATAATAATAATAATAATAGTAATAATAATAATAATAATAATAATAATAATAATAATAATAATAATAATAATAATAATAATAATAACAGTAACAGGGACAGCAATGACAATAGTGATAGTATTTGTATTAGTATTAGTATTAGTATTAGTAGTAGTAGTAGTAGTAGTAGTAGTAGTAGTAGTAGTAGTAGTAGTAGTAGTAGTAGTAGTAGTAGTAGTAGTAGTAGTAGTAGTAGCAGCAGCAGCAGTAGTAATAGCAATAATAATAATAACATTAATAGTAGCCTAATAATAATAATCATCATCATCATCGTCACCACGTCCACATCATTTCTGCTTTACAGCACATGGAAAGACTTGAAGTACCAAATCAGAAGACAGTCTAAATCACTCCTTACTGTCAACAGCCACGTCATACAAATACAAACCAACAACACAGCTCAAAACAGCATCACAATACAAGATAACAACTCTGTATAAAGCAACATCACAATAAAACAAACAAAACAATTAGAAAAAACAACAGCAAAATACAAACCAAAAGCACAACGTAGGACAACAAAACAATACAAACCAACAACTCTGTATAGAGCAACAGCACAAAAAAAAGAAACAAAACAGAACAGTATTAATCGTCGTGATGCTTACCTCTGACGTGGACTACAGTTGAACAATTGTCTGTGTACGTTGGATTGGAATTGGCGAAGTCAACAAAACAGACGAACTTCTGATCGTCATCGGCTGACGTCACCTGCTTTGTCAACGTCAGTCTACATAAGATTGATCACAAGAATCACTACAGCACGACGGATTCAATGTGCTGCGTGACATATATCTAACGAAGACTGGACAAGACTCTACACAAAAACATACACTAATAGATCCCTCTAGTTGGATTCTAAACGGGGGATGCAGGAAAAGCAATCAATGCTACTATTTAAAAAAATAAATTCTCAAAGTAGCTAGATTATAGTGTAAGGTACTGACAATTTTTAAAGTGTAACTACTAACTAGTTGCATCTGTGGCAACTATGTACTTGAATAAACGAATATTGTAATGTATTCCATGAGTTAGACCAACCAATCAATCAAGCATTTACATAGCGCCTCTTCAAGGAAGCTATTCAGAGACGCTCCCTGCCCAATCCCGGCGACAGAGAAGAAAGCGGTGGACGAGTCTCGAGGAAGAGACCGCAGCTCAGGAGGAAGCCCATTCCAAATTGTGGGTCCAACGACGGAGAAAGCGCGCTGCTGCATAGTAGCGGTGCGTCCGAAAGGAACCGGAAAGGAACCAAGGGTGGCAGAGCAAAGAGAGCGGTGACCAGGTGGAACAGAGGCACGAGAACAGAGCACAAGCAGATAAGAGGGAGCATGGCCAAGTTGACATTGCCAGACAGATCATGTTCTAGAAGTAGAGAGCAGATGGCATGGAATATCCATCGCGATTCGACCGTTAAACGTACGTTTTTCTGGTGTTGGATTCATTGATTAAATCGCCCCCAGAGATTGGTTGCCCGTCTCTGTACCAGGTGAGCATAGGGTCGCTAGGTGTCGTGTTCCCAAAGAAGTTGACACTGCACGAAATGTTCGCCTCATCTCCCTCATCGTATTCAATGTTGCTGGTAGAGCATTCCACGGGGTCTACAGAAAAATGAAGCAACAAATACAGTAAATAAATAAATGCTCTGCTCGCTTGATCATTGCAAACCTCGGTTTAGACAAAATTTGTTTGGGAAGAACTGCAATGGTTACCCATGCAAAAGCATACTGAGTTTACGATGTTGCTGCTTAGGCGTAATTGCCTGGAAGATTGTGCTCCATCTCACCTCGGTTGCAGATTTCTCTGCTTGGTGACTTGTTGTTCCAGCGGCCCCGCACTTCCACTGTCTAACGTATAAGCTTTTGCTGTGGAACAAGTTGCCTGATAACAAGTTGCCTGATAACATGCAACGTGAGCTTCTCAACCTCTTTTTGCAATTTTCCGCAATTTTCCATTGTGTTAGTTCGGGAGCGCCTTTGATGAGTCTCTCTCGAAGTGGCGCTATATAACTTCGCAATTACCATTACCAAATCAAGCAACTACGAAGATCGCATATAGCAATTCCTGCACGCGTCTCTTATGGAAGGGAAGGCGCGTTTTGCATGTAACTTTTAATTAAGCAAAGGGTTTCTGGTTTTCGAGCTGCCAGAAAGGAACTCCACGGACTTGCACGAAGTGACGTTCACTAACAAGAGTGGTAAGGGGCTCGTTGATGAAACACTTGTTCTTACTGACTCAACGAATGAGTATAGTACGCAATGCGTTGTTGGTGACGGTTAAGAGTTGATGAAAACCTTCCGAGGGTTAAGTTACAGCGACTTCGACATTTTATAGCTTACCTTACACATACTACTTTACTTTGACCAAACCTTAACTTGTCTTGCTTTTCATTACATTTCCTTTATCTCTTCTTTTTATTAGATTGCCTTGCCGGCATCTCCCCTTGCGCTCCCAGCTAACACACCCACACGGGACCCACACGGGTCCCATACGGGTTGCCACACGGGACCCGTACGGGATACCCGGCGGGATCCCGCCGGTTTTTGTCCGCGGTTTCCGTACGGGACCCATACGGGATATCCCGCCGGGCATCCCGGTTCTTTCCCAGTTCATTCCCAGATGACTAAAAAGTGATACCCAGTTTAGCACAGTTCATGGGCGGCAATCCCAGGGGTCCAGAGGGACAAGACCCCTTTTAACAGTGGGGGAGGACACACCATACATCTGCCCCCCTCCCAAATTTTGAAGAAACACCAAAAAAGTCACCCCAGTTTTTTTATCTCTTTTTGACCAGATCAGTTCAAAACTCTTTTTGACCAGATCAGTTCAAAAGGGACAAGACCCCCTTGAACAGTAGGGGGACACACCATACATCTGCCCCCACCCACCCCCCCCCCCAATTTTTTTTAGGAAACAGCAAAAAGTCACCCCAGTTTTTTTTAATACCTCTTTTGAGCAGATCAGTTCAAAACTCTTTTTTTGACCTGATCAGTTCAAAAACGTCGCCCCCCACCTGTCAAACAAGAACTCCACCAGTGGCACAGTTTACAGTATAGTATGCAAACTGTACTGTAAACTGTGCTATATAGTTAAAGCAATAAATAATCAACAAAAGCGTTAAATGACACATCAATTTAATAAAGTCAATTTAATAAAGTAAAGTAATCATGCAGTCGATCTGCTCTGTAATTTCATTTAACAATAATGTCATCAGCAGTATTGGTGAACTCCTGATCAACACTGATCGACTCTGACTCGGTCTCTTTGAATGGCGCCGATTTCAATAGTTGGCAGCCTCCAGTGCCATGATCCCTAGCATTACCAAACCAACTGGCCAACTCGTCTTCAACCATTTTCCTCGTGCTGTCCTTTGTAGCAATATTATGTTTTACCGAACCTGAAATTTCAAACATGCAACATTTAGATTTAAAATAACAAGTTACAAAGAACAAGAATTAAGAATTTGATGTGCTCTGATTTGTATTGTAAAATGATATTATTCCAGCAACTCTTTCTGTTATTAAATGACAATATTTAGAGACACTGCCTGCACAATGTTCAAGATTAGAAAAGTCAAAACAATGTCGAAGATGTCTTAGCCTAAAAAATGCAATAAGTAATGTTTCAATGGTTTAGCACTTAATAAAACAGTCATTAGACTATTGAATTTTTTTTATTTGAAACAAGCATAAATAGTTCCCACATGCCAACTGCATCATTTCGTTTGACGTCACAACTTGATGAATTTTCTTTACTATCATTAGCAATATCTCATTTATTTGAGTAACAAAGCAAAACATCCATTGGAAGCAAGAAATAAAGCTGAAATTGATAGCTTGCAATTGAATTATAGTCAGCTGTTCATCAAACTTTAATGAGTGACAAGTTATTAGCAGTAAAAATTACACTTGATTCAAAAAGTATTATATGCAAAATACATACCATAAATGTCGAACAGCTTCAATGACTTGAATGTCCTCTTGCCTCGCTGCCCTGTCACACCGAAACGTCGAGCTGGATCGTTTCCAAAAATGAACTTCATGTTTCGTCTGATGAATTCTCACAAATCATTTCCACTGTTATCCACGAGTACTTGTATCTAAACAATAAAAGAAGAAGCAGATCAAAGCAGTTTAATCTTAACAAGAGCAGTCTTGTTGTCCAAAGTCTTGGTCTCCAGTTCACTCGAGTTCGTTTTAAAAAGTCTTGGTCTTGAGGTTCAAAGTCTTGGTCTTGAGGTTCAAAGTCTTGGTCTTGAGGTTCAAAGTCTTGGCCTTGAGGTTTAAGGTCTTGACAACAAGACTGAACAAAAGACAATGAAATCTTCTAATATTGCAATTTGGCACGTTTTAAGAAAATGCTGGCCTTTTCAGTTAAATGTCGATATTTAAAAAATATTTATGTACACATCTAACTTCATGGACACAAAGAAATAAGATAAGATAAGAAGGTGCGACCTCTTGTCACACAGTAATATATAGCCCCTTGAATTTGAGTCAGACCATAACATAAGGACCCTCATAGCGCAAGTTTACCGTACAGTCCATAACCTTAACCAGGGCTGTAGTCGGGTGCGGCCCGAATCCCCGAAACCCGAATCCCCGAAACGAATTTCGGCCGGATCCCCGAAATCGATTTTAGACTAAAATTACAAATAAACACGTGAATAGGCATTATATCGAGGTACATCAAGGCCACGCTAGGTCTATGTCATGTATAAGAGTTTACAATTTAACTTTGAATAGTTTTCTGGAGTTCGGCACTTTCTATAAGCTTTTTTCGGGAAATCGGGCTTTAGTGTATTTTCAGCGTTTTCGGGGATTCGGGTTTCGGGGATTCGGGCTGACTCCCTGTAAGTCGAGGGTATACGCGGGTATACAATATACAGTGAGTACTCACCTCTAGAGACCGTATACTCACCTCCCAAATAGTTATATTTATTTATATACTGTAGCGTATACTCACAAAATACTGTAGCGTATACTCACCTCTAATTTGTTTCGGAAAACTAACCGGTAGCGTGTACTCACCTCTAATTTTACCACTACAGCCCTGACCCTAACCCACTGCAATCTTCGTTTCGTCTATCCCGACCACAATTAAATACAGCATTTACATAAACTGTTAATGTACACAGATATAGGTTCATTAGAATAATAAATATAACGTAATCTTACTTTTCACAGAAACAAATCGCGATCTGTCAAATATTTGTACATTCGAAACGGCAGGCACACAAAATGGCGGACTGGCGGTAGAAATACGAATACCGGTAGGAGGCGCCACTGACACGGGGTGGACCGCAAGGGTCCAGTGTGTAAACCGTGGTCAAAAACCGCGAGAAACCCGTACCGCCAAACCGGATGAATCCCGCAAGGGACCCGTGCGGGTGTGTTTGCTGGGCTACTTCTACCTGTATTGTCATGCCTGACTTGATCTGCGTAACCAGATATGAGGCGTACCTAATACGACGACGTCAGTGGTCTTTGCAAAGCCAGGTGTGGGCGTGAGACGGCAAAGATACTGAGTCGCCAGTTCTGCTTTGGCCGTGTTGATGACGAGATCGAGCAATTGTGTGTCTCCCACAGTCGTCAATGGTAAGACGGTGAAGTTGATCGGGTCATTGTTTATGCCATTGTAGGTGGAGTAGATGTTAAACCCAGTCGGCCGCCAGGTCGGATAGTAGATCCACTCGATGTAGTTGTTGGCAGGCAGGCCAGTCACATTACAGCCGAGGACGATGTTCTGTTGTCCTCGTTGAGCACCGACATTCGGAGGGTAGACGGATATCGTCTGACCTACGGTTAAAGACAATATCACCAAAACCTAATCACCATCATCATCGTCATGAATCAAATCTAATGAAATCAAATTAAAATCGTTTATTTTGTAACGAACCAGAATACAGTACCCCCGGTACATCTTTAGATGACAAGTAATGGAATGCATGTAATAGAAGGCCACAAGGAAAGACCCAGAAGGGATGACTGGGTCATCCCGATAAGTAGGGCCACGTATATACAAGTACATGAGTAGATGAAGCAGCCAAGGGTTACAGTGTTAAACTAAACCATCGATGGTTCAAAACATTTTTGCAAAATCTTGAGTATGTATAGAAAGGTTTCTATAACCTTAATACACAAAAGAGGAAAAAGAAAACCATAACGAGTGGATAGGGAGTTGAGCTGTACATACAAAGAAATTTGAACTCAACTAGACGTTGCTATTTGGGGTGACGCTCATTTCCCACTGTGGGGCTCGTGATGAAACCTGAGGTTGTGAATAACGGACCATGCATCGCAGACTTGTGAAAGAAACAAATGTGTGCGAACATCTTTTCCAGATCGCATAACGGATTCCACCGAACCCGCAATCGTTGCATCGCCGATCAAGCGCACTACCGATTAGACTTCTGTAGCGCATCATCTTCATAGTCATCGTTGTTGTCATCATCAGCAACATTATTATCATGATCATCGTCGTTGTAATCATCACGACAGCAACAAGAACGCAAGTTAGGAAAAGGTGGAGAGGAATGAGGCAAATCTATGAAGAAATGAAGCAGTGATCTTGGAAAATGTAAGATATACTACTTAATTTAAGTACAAGGAAGGCATAGGCCTATGTAGTACACTGAACGCTTAGAAATGTATCTGAAGCGTATTCCACACAAGAGTTTTCAAACACTGGGTTGGATCAAACAAGATCACAGCGATTAGGCAAGAAGACATCTTTAAACCCATCTTCTTTACTCATTACTTTCCGTTTTTATGCAGCTCTATAGCGTGGTAATATCCAGAGAAATACGTAGGCGCGACCAGGATCGCGCCATTCCAACAACGCTAAACAGTTAGGAAAGGTAGGTTAAAAAGTAGGATGATAATGTTTCCCAATCTGGGTGCCGCTGCACCCAAGAGTGCAGTGAATCAGCTGTGAGGATGCCGAGGCTCAATGGCAGAGTGGGTCAAAAATGTGTAAAACAACATGTGCACAACTCATCACATAATAGGTCTTTAACTTTTTAAACTTAAGTAGTGTTGAAATAGTCGCAAGATGTCGGTTGTTTAAATAGAAGGGAGGCTACTCGTCATTAATATGTTAACTAACTGGAAGAAAACTGAATGAATTTAAGGCCAGAGGTGCCATTGACTGAATGACTTTAACTAAGTGTGCCCTGCTCTGAAAATGTTGGAAACCATTTATGTAAGGTAGTGCTTTTTTTCTGGAATAAAAGGTTCCGGAACTGAACAATAGGTTCCGGAACTGAACAATTAGAGAAAGGCTAAAATTCCGAGAAAAATGGGATTTGAGGTTTGGAGGGGTCTCAATAAACACCGAAAACAGTTCACAACACTGAAATTAAATTAAAATGACTATTATAATTTTTATTATTAAAAGAAATAAATTATATTTTAGTAGTTGAAAAAAGTGCTGGAACGCCGTTCCTGCCTGTTCCGGCTGAAAAAGCACTGATGTAAGGTAAGGTGTGAACATTGTATTTGTATGAATCTAGACAGTAATGCAGAGCTCACTGAAAACCTTTCGCAGGTTAAGTTAAGGTTAGGTTACTCCTTGCATTTGTTCGAAACCGACTTATCCATCGGTATACTGTTACAAGACGTTTTGTATTTTTCCGATATGAGATGATATCCACTTGAAAATAAATCTTGTATACGAAAACAAGTCAAAGTCAGGGATCAAGTCTTTGGCAATGTCTGACGCAGTTGGCAGACGCCCCTTAAAACAGCAAGTGATGTCTTTATACCTGTGTCGTTTAATCTCTATTGTCTCTCAGGTGTTTGTTCAATCAATTTTACCTGTCGCGCGCATTGAATCTATTCATAAGCAGCGTATTATAGAACGTTCACTTACTTTTGACTGTCGCCAGAACGAAGGAGGCGAAGACGACCAAGAAGGTCTGAAGGAGAATACCATGTAGAACCATTTCCAAGCAGAAGAATTTTTCTTGTTTTGAAACGAAGAATTGGCGATATCTCGTTGGCGCTTATATCTGAAGACTGATATCAGTTTGAAAGGCGTATACTACAGGTCTAAAGAGCAAGCGATCGATCAATGGAGCTAGCGAGATAATTAATGACATAGATGACTAATATTAACGTATGTGTCTATCATTCCTAATTGCATAAGTGATTATTCGCAGAATGAACAAGAGATTACCGAAATGAACAAGTGGTTAATGGAGTGAGTTATTAAGACCATTGTCTGAACGAATTAACGATTTACTGAATGTTATTGTATTAGAATTGCAACTGAAATTTACATAGCACCACGTAAAGAAAATAATAAGAGGCGCTCCCTACGCTTGTCTAAATGATATTAAATGCCAAGTCAGCAGAAATTCCATTGTTAGGCAAAATAATGCACACGAAACTAGAATGGTCACCAACGGCGGGCCCACGCGCACACGTAGAGCCCAGCCAACAGATGCCTATCTAACGTTGACAGATGACATAATACTCAGGGTCTCTGGACCAGGCTGCGTCAATAGTGAAGGTCGATACACGATAACCCCCACTGCCCAACGGTCTCTCATTGGTGTTAAATAATGCACGTTCGGCTATCTTTAGGCCTAGGAGTTCAAATTTAATAGATATTCGTTGCCTGCTAGTATGTTTTTGATCGATTGAAATAATCGTTAGATCGACGGAGTAATTAACCAATCGAATGATTAATTAATCAATCGATCAACCCACCTGTAGATCGATTAATTTCAATTTAAAAGATTTCATTAATGGTTTAATTAAGAAGTATAGCAACAACGATAACAAATTAAAATAATAATTATGATTGCTATTAATACTCTTATTGTCTTAGCTTTATCCTCTATAGTGGGCATATAGCCCTTTTGGGTTACCATTTGTGGGCAAAAATTACCTATTTTTTCTTGTATATTGATTTGTAATTTGGTTTGGTTACAATAAAATTATTGATTGATTGATTGATTGATTGATATAGGCCTATATATAGGCCTATCTGAAATTCTGACAATTTCGATTAACGGATGTAGGCCCTATCGCTTAGAATGAAAACGCGAAAATTTATAAATCATTTTGGTGGAACGTCGAATCATACAGTCACTTACAGTGTAGAAGGCAATAGAAGAAACTCATGGAAGAAACTACAGGAGAAGAAAATTCTGGGCCTCGCCTTGATCACTGCGCCAATGTGTTCGATCTGCTTCTGTTCTGGCCACTCCCTTGTGTTCGACCATATTTGTTTACCATATCTGTGCAAACTTCGATTACCAGAGTTCGTGAATTTACCAGTTTAAAGCACATTTAACATAACATTTCATGAGTTTGGAATAACGATCTTCATTGTGTAATTGACTTGAAAATAAATAGAATACATTTCATTCAAGAATTTAGCCTTTGATTCTAACACCTGTACATTAGGCTACATTGCATTTGTCTAACTCTGCATAGTGTAACCCATGTGGTTCCTTTTAATTTATCCCTTTGACATTTTGTTGATGTAAACGTGATTGTCTGGGTGTTGTTGATCAATAACGCGATCAATCAACTTACTTCTTTTCACAGACAGCAACTTCTGTAGCTCAAGATCTTTGTGTAGTCGATTTCTGACAGTTTCATTGAAGAAAAGCAACTCTCATTCAACGTAGAATATCTTGGACACGTATAGATCAACCAACAAAAGTTGTTTTACAATTGTCTACACAAAGACGAAATTGCTTAACTAGCTTCACAGATATACCATACATTGTGTACGGACGAACAGTTTCAGTAAGGCGTCACACTTCACTGTCTCTGCCTCAAGTAACTGACATAGGTAAGAAACAATGCGCATCAACTGCAGAACCATATATTATACACAGCTTGGACTGGGTATGCACTGCGTACAATTCTAGTATTTACTGTTAGTAGTTTCCAGTGTTTAACGACATTTTATGGCAGCCAGGGCCGTTGACGTAACCCTCCAGTTTTATCCTGTCTTGGGAATGGCACCAATGGTTCAGAGGCTGTTCTGTCCATCTCTCCACTATACAACCAATGTTAATCGGACCTACTGTCGAAACGCTTAGTGTTCTTCATATCATCGTATTCATTCATATCGTTTTATGCAGTGCTTCTCAAACTTCCTGATGTTGTTTGACCAGCCCTACCACGGACCGGTGCTTTTCAACATCAGCACACATACACGACATGTTAAAACTTATAAGATTTCATAATGTTAGGCCTACCAGAGTTTTTTACAACTATGCTTTTGTTAGTTGCATGTTTAAATTTGTGTCGTCTCATTGTTTTCAATATTTTACATTGTATAAAATTCAAAATTTTAATTGAGTATGATCAAAATTGTGCTTCTGACCCGTTGCCTGGTAACTAAGCACTCGCGTACAGGTAACCTACCGAACCGCGGACAACAGTTTGAGTAGCCCTGGTTTAGTGAATATTTAATTCCCTAAACCATTCTTCACGAACAACAACGTCATGTGTAGGACATAAGATGCCCATATGATAATATTATTATACTTTCATAATTATATTCTTTCAATTTATCTGTTTTATTTTTCCCCCGAGGTACATGTCTCAGCAGTCTAAAAAATTATGCTAGGAGCTGTTGTTGAATGTCTGAAAAATCAGGCCTCGTCCTCCGTCTGTGTTATTGTATCCATGAAATGCACTCAAACTTTCATGCAGAGATACGACACATTACAGATTTAGCCATCCAGCTCAATAAAAATGCAATTGTACACGTTTTTTCTATAGGGACAATATAGCCTCAACTGTTCTCATTTTTCAATAAATTGATCGGGTGAGATCCTTCGATCACCACCGCTACCAGTTTGAATGATGAGTACGCCATGATAACGTCTCTGCGTGCTAGACCAAGATTCGAAACTCTGAAATATTGTCATTATTGGTATGCTTCTTGGCATCCTCACACAACATGCTTCTTGGCATATGTTCTATCGATATAACAAATGCAGCTAACCGTATCAGAAGAACACCAATCATACGTAAACACAGATCTATTTTCAACACATAGATAATGGATATATAGGCTAACTTTATAACATGACAACGAGCAGACAGTTGCTAGCAGGCCATCAAATCCCATCAGCACGCATGATTCTGATATAGTTCTAGCTCATCCTTGCCTGAATGCCCTCATGGAGCCCAGAAAGAACCCATTTTTCCTAAATGGGACCCGTATAATGGTCTAATGGAAATGGTGACAGGGATACTTCTGTCCGTTCACAAAAAGCAACTTAAAGTCCGTCTCATGAATATTCAGCATTAACTATATAATTTGTAGACATGCATACTGTAGGTAGTTGCAGCTATAGTACGGTGTAGAATGGTTTTGATACAGAACAAAGAGCAAACGAATTTGTGGATTTGAGAGACTCTGTGAAGCCAACTCGTCAGGGCTGTAGGACTACACAGATGACGAGGCACGAAAAGATGCACATTTAAACTTGTGTACAGCATGTTTCGAAAAACCTAAATATGCCAAACAAACATAAAACTGAGTTCAGATTATTACGACGATTGGCATTAACGATGTAAACTAATAATTGTTTAAAAATTAAATAGGACAACTCGCGACATAAACTGAAGCTGCAGTTAATCAATATGAATATGAATCATTATGCTTATAATAAGGTAAAAAAATAACCATTTAGTCTAATTAATGAACGAATATTAGAAAGAGGATAAATAAATAAATACAGATCCAATCCGGTAAACTGTAGATAGTTGAGCTAATGAATATAATATTTTATTAAATCGGTTAAATGAATATCATCATAAAGTAGGCTAAAGGAGTTTCCATGCTAACGAATAGAAACGAGCTTAGTAATACAATAAATGAGCGGAAATTGAGTCGTTGATCGTCTTCTCTGTGGAATTCTTTTGCTTCTCGTCTGTAGAAGGGAAAATATTACGAAAGGCATTCACTGAAAATGAAATGAACCGATATGAAACTGAGACAGGAGTCCGATAGGGCGTCAAAAGGTGCTGATGCTCAGCCAAGTTTTGGCTTAATGACATCAAGGCAGTAGCATGCTGACGCTACTTTTTTGGAAACATTAATAGCCTACTATTGAAATAATACAGTAATGTATGCTCTGATATTATGTCAAACAATTTTGCAAGTGACGAAATAATTTCTTAAATATACAGCCAGCGAAAACTAAAAGTTTATATCGGATATGATGTATAATTTTATCCATATCGGGTCTGACTACTTGGCTGAGGTTGGCTCACACAACTTTTAAACACACCCCGAGTCACTGAACTAAGGCCAAATGAAAATGAGTTACGTATAATCAAGGCATAATGAGTCCATGAGGTATGAATTTAGTTAAGTTAATCTGTGGACCAGGACAGTGTATACTGATGAACTGTACTTACGATGTTGAATTTTTAATTTGTTATATGTACAATATCTACGACAAAACTTTCCCGATCCACTTCAACAGTCCGACTACTAAGCAGAGATTTAAACAACCATGGATGACACCAGCCCTCAGCAAATCTATAAAGAAAAAATAACCTTTATTTAAAATATTTGATGTATCCGAAAACTGCTAGCAAAAACTGCTAACAGAAATTTACTGAATATATGAATTTATATAAAACTGTTAAGAACAACGCGGAAAAAACTATTGTAAATACAAAAACGACCTCAAAAGAACACTGAGATTCATCAGCGCTATCATGCAACAAAGTCCCAGAGACACCAAAAAATGAAACCCTGGTAATTAGTGAAGGGTGTATTAAAGATCCACTAGCAAAGGCAAACTGCTTAACAACTATTTTGCCAACATAGCCCATAACCTTGCTAAGGTCATACCAAAGTCTATCATACCCTTTTGAGAAATATATTCCCCAGCACCACATCTAAACTCAATGGGGTCCTCGATGAGAAAATGAAAAGTCAAGACATTCATCTTATCCATTGTGTGGGCCTCTACGGTATTGAGCCATACATTGCCACCTCCACCTTACCTAATGTTGGCCAAACTCTAGCCGAGATTATAAAATGCTCGCTTGTCAATGGTGATGTACCCAATCACTAAAAATTGCCAAAGTAGTTCGTATTTACAGAAAAGGAGCAAATGATAATCTTACTAACTATAGACCAATCTCTGATCCGCCTTCTCGAAATTTTATGAAAGATTATGCATGACCGTCTCAATAGCTATGTAAAGAATTCTAATATAAAAAACAAATCCCAATATGGGTTTCAATTTGGAAACTTCCCACACGTGACCTTAATAAATATGGAAGAAATGATTTCCAAAGCAATTGACAATGGAGAAAACTCAGTGGGTATATTTCTTCACCTCGCGAAAGCGTTTGACACAATCGCACTATATATCCTCTTCAGAAAATAAGAAAACTATGGAATACTTCACTAAAATGGTTTACCAGTTATTTTTGATAACCGTACCCAGCTGTTGTAGCCAAAATTCCATGTAGTGTCCCTCAAGGCTCAAACCTCGGTCCACTCTTATTTTTACCCGTTTCCCGCTCTCTTTCCCCCCAATCTGCTGCTACTCTCGTTCATGCATTCATTACCTGTCGGCTTGACTACTGCTGCTCCCTCTATATTGGGCTTCCTCTCACTCGACTGAACTTTCTCGAACGCGTCCTGCATTCCGCTGCGCGTTTGATTGGGCGCATTCCTAAATTTGGCCATGTCTCTGAATGCATGCGTGATGTCCTCCACTGGTTACCACTCTCGCAACGCATTGTCTACCGGGTTGCCTCCATTGTCTGGAAATGTCAGCTTGGCTGTGCTCCCTTCTATCTGCGTGAGCTCTGTTCTCGTGCCTCTGTTCCACCTGGTCACCGCTCTCTTCGCTCTACCACCCGTGGTGATCTCTCTGTTCCTTTCGCACGCACCGCTACTATGCAGCAGCGCGCTTTCTCCGTCGTTCGTCCCATAATTTGGAATGGGCTTCCTTCTGAGCTGCGGTCTCTTCCTCGAAACTCATCCACCGCTTTCTTCTCTGCTCTAAAAACTTTTCTCTTTCGCCGGGGTTGGGCTGGGAGTGCCTTTGAATAGATTCCTTGAAGGGGTGCTATATAAATGTTTGATTGATTGATTGATTTACACTTCTAATTATAATCATGACAATTTATATAGCATCATCAGTAGCAAGCTACTTCTAGGACGCTTTACACTGTCAACTGTCAGTTAAGTGCCAAAAGTTGATGTTGCTTACCTACTCCACCGGAATCTGCCGTGGGTTCTGCTTCAACCACTGAAATAATCAAACATCATTAGTTGATTACTTACCAGTCTTATTATTGTGCGCCTTGAGTTGAACCTAGGCGAGACAATTTAGTGATTTATATAGCGCCTCTTCCAGAGAGACTCATCAGTGGCGCTTCTGACATGAAAACCAGGATCGAACAGAGCGAAGACAATGACGTGAATGTGTTGAAGTGCTCAGGTCAGAGCTACAGCAAAGCCTCTATAGACCTGACCGAATATTCTATGCATCTTCCTTCTGTGCTGCCTGCAGAGGTCACTATTTATCTTATCAACGCGCACCACAAAAGTCCACAATGGGACCTTTATAGCTCCAATGAATACAAGTGACAGTACTCGTAATTGTAATCGGAAATTTGTATAGAACCTCTTCAAGAGAAATCCCCAGAGGCTCTGGTGTTTATTAGGCATCCAAGAAAGAGTTTTATTTTCTATTATGCATTTCTTTCCGTCTTAGCGCATGGCATGAGTTTGAAGATTTGCAAAAGGTGTTGCACAGACCAGATCAGAAGAGTATAGGTAGGTTAGGTGTTGCCAAGGGATCTAACCGTTGAACGTATAGTTGTCCTTGACATCTGCAAACGTCACCCCGTTGTCGATTGTGTTTTTCGCCCTGCAGTAGACAGTGATCGGCCGTTCCCAAGAGAGCATGTCTTCCGTTACAATCAGTTCGTTCGACTCTGACAGCAAATTCCAATCATCATCGTACCTAAGAAACGCAGCCCAATAGATATATATATATATATATATGTATATACATATATAATAGTGTAATTTGTAATTGTTATCTGATATTTTACAGTGCCAATTCAAGAACAAACGTTTCAGCGTTACATGCTTTTACAGGCCAGTTGTGATTAGTTGCGCTAGAGGAGTGCATGTAACAGATGAAGAGAACATCAAGGAAGAGCTTCTGAAATGATCGCCAACCTAATATTCTGATGTTCGCAGAGACATCCTTTTATGAGAAAAGTATTTAAGAGGAAGTTGATGCGTATTTATTAAGCGCCGTTATCTGCTGTCCAAGCAATTGCGAGTGAAGGACTTGTTCAAATATTTCTACACAATAACCATCTCAGGGCGGATCGAACCCGTACTTTCCGTGTTTGATGGCAACGCTCTAACCAATCGGCTACCGCGTCCCATCAAATGACCCATTTTCCTTACGAGACGAGTAGCATACCTCGAAGCAATGTTATCTTACAGACCAGGATTCGAATCCCGTTCGTAATTGGACAATTTGGACCTCCATTGTTTGAATAAGGAATAAAATTATTCATCGTGCAACAAAGGTAGAGATGAACAACGTCCCTACCATGTTATCGTTGGAGCGGGTCTTCCGTTTGCCATGCAGTTGATGGTGTCTCCAACTGCCATCTCCTTTGGAGCTTCAGCGTTGGATGGTGGATAGAAACTGATTTCGCTAACAGAATCTATCAATCGAAATCAGAGAAACTGGACGCAACTGAATGTTGACCAAAACAAGGTAGGACTAAATTCAAACATGGCTACCGCATATAAAAATTTCTGCAAACTCATGATTTGGGCCTATGCAAAAAAATCTAGGAGGCCTACATGGAATAAATTATTTAACAGTCAAAATCAGTCCACATTAACTAAATAAAACAACACATTTATTCTAGACTTAATTCATCTTCGCGTTCAGAAATTGAAATAATGGTTGCTAATGGATTACACTGAATATGAAAATATAATTTAAAAGTGAAAAATCAGGTCTAGTTGTTTTAAAGAATTTAAAATAAAATATAGCCTTAGTCGCAAAATTAAGTTTTGTTCTTACCAGAGGATGATATGTTCTACGGGTTAGGTGTGAATCCAAACAGTTTTATTGTTGTGATGCCATAGTTGGGAACAAACAGCACAATACAAATAACAAAACACCAGCCAACAACACAATACAAGCCAACAACACAATACAAGCCAACAACACAATACAAGCCAACAACACAATACAAGCCAACAACACAATACAAGCCAACAGCACAATACAAGCCAACAACACAATACAAGCCAACAGCACAATACAAGCCAACAACACAATACAAGCCAACAACACAATACAAGCCAACAACACAATACAAGCCAACAACACAATACAAGCCAACAGCACAATACAAGCCAACAACACAATACAAGCCAACAGCACAATACAAACCGTGCTCGCAGTAGCCTACAAACCAGCAACACAGTATAAAGTAACAACACAAAGCCAGTCAACAGCTCAATAGACAACCCAATAATACAATGCCAGTCAACAGCACAATGCACAAAACAAACAACACTATGCCTCTCAACAGCAAAGTAGGCCTGCACAACCCATCATAGACCTACAATGAAACAGCCACAGAAGAGCTGAATATTCGTCGTGGTGCTTACGTCCAGGGTGAGAATTGTCGGGGGGTTGGAGGTTCAACCCCCTAGTCTTTCTTAGGACCCCATAGTAAAGTCTTCTTTGCACACCCCAACTCCACATGAATCAAGGTCTAACCCCCCCAGTCTTTTTCTACAATTCTCATACTGCTTACGTCTGACGTAGAAAACAGTGGAACAGTTGTCTGTGTAGTCTGGATTCGAATTCAAGAAGTCAACGACGCAGACGAACTTCTGATCGTCATCAGCTGACGTCACGTTCTTTGTCAATATCGCCCTAAACGACAGTGAACACACAAGGCGCTACAGAAGTTAAATATGGTAGAAGCACGATGCTTTTAATGATCTGCGTGACAATATTTCCAATTAAGATTAGGATTGACCAAGTTAGACTAAACAGAGTATATACTCAACTAGTCGAAACTTAGCTAGAGGAGCTCTGAACTTTTCAAAACTGGGCTCCACTAAATTTAATTTAAATTCAGTTTCCTAAGATATCCCGAACACGAATGAATTTATTCGGAATAGAAGAGTCTTGTATAAGCGTTGCACCAATCTACGTTACATCCGATGAAACGAAAGACTGTGCAGAGTCAGCAACTGGTAACTCCTCCAGTTATCTGAACATTATTTCCTAATTGATAAATGTTTTGTTCCTAATGACATTTACATCGTTGTTACCAGTGCAGCCAGCGCCTCGGATTATTTCCTGGGCAGTGTTGGGGTAGTCATGTTGACTATTTAAATCAGGGCTGCATTAAGGCTAGTGCAGGCCCGGGTGCTGTGGTTATTCATTCATTCATATAGCGTCCCTTCTAGGGAACTACTCAGAGGCGCTCCCGACACCAGCACGTTCATATAAGACAGTTTTAAGATTTGCAAGAAATAGGCCAGGGGTGACCCCAGGGCACACGCGGAGCTCTAAGGGAAGTCTATTCCAGACTACCGGGCTCACCACTAAAAAAGCTCGACTTTGCATAGTCGTGGAACGAGCAAATGGAACTAAAAGTACCCCTTTTCCCGCTGAGCGGAGGGAACGTCGGCCTTGGGCACCTGAAACTGTGCAGCAAAGCTCTCGAAGGTAAGCAGGGGCGGGGCCCTGACAACATCGCCATACTAAAGCAGCGATCCTATATTCTATGCGTAAGCGCATAGGAAGCCAGTGAAGGACCTCCAGCATATATCTATTTGATTGCCTATATAGCCATCAGCGCGGGGCCCAATTACGGTACAATAAAAATTTGTAATGTACTTCCAAAAATGTGGGCCTCTAAAAGCTGCGAACCCGGGTGCTGCAGCACCCTTAGCACTCATCCCTTAATGCGGGCCTGATTTAAATAGAATAGTAAATAGTACCTGAAGAAAACTATTGAAATATTATATGTTTAAAATGGTAAATAGCTGCGGACTATTGCGAATACCACATGGGGTGACGCTTTATAAATATTCTTGGTACGTAAATGGGGGCCTAAATGTAAGTAAATATTCAGGATCAGATAGGCCCCTATGATATGAGATAATTAGATGAGTCAGTGTCAGATGGCAAAGTGGGGCGTGATGGCTCAGTGGTAAGTTCGGCGCCTTGTGACCTGAGGGTTGCAGGTTCGAATCCCACTCTAGCCGCTGCGTAAGGACCTTGGGCAAGTCGTTCACTCGCGATTGCTCGTGGCGCTTCGGCGTTAAAACTCCGACACAGTACCAGTGCTGTAGTCGGGAGCGCCTCTGAGTAGTAGTAGACTTGAAGAGGCGCTATAGAAATATCCGAAATAAATAAATAAATAAATAAATATCCATCGCCAAAAGATAGCTGAACCTACGTTTTTCTTGTTGTGGATTCGGAGATTTTAACGACTCCAGGGACTTCCACTCCGTCTCTTGTCCAGGTGACCATGGGAGCGTACGTCTCCGTCGAATCATAGAAGTTGACGCTGCACGACATGTTCGCCTCGTCGCCCTCGTCGTATTCAACGATGCTAACAGGGCATTCCATTGGATCTAGAAATAGATAAATGAACGAAGATGAATAAATCACACAACGATTAATTATCACACGTAGGATTTCTTTCTCGGATCTCTTGTAGAAGTGACAGCGCGTTTTGGATGTTAAAGACTACAGGTAATTAGGCAGAAGATGTCTGGTTGTTGAACTTGTTGGAAGATACTACACAGACCTGTGGATGAAGGTCAAGTGTTGACTATATTATGGTACTTATCATTTATAATTGTGCGTAGGTGACCAGCATCTAAGATCAGCCAAGTTGATTATAAAATTAGATTAAGATCGGGGATATTTACGGTGATACGAGATTTAGGGCCACAAGGTGTTGTTTGCTGAATGCAGGAATTTAAATTCAACGGACTGTGAAATTATCGTCTGCCGCGTCTGCGCAGTGAACACTTCTGGAATTAGGGAAGGATAGTTTTGTGCTGTATGTGTTGACTTAGGTGGATATCCGCCAAGAAGACGATCAGTTAGTTGCGTGACAGAGATAGTCGAGATAATATCCTGTCGAGCCATAAGACATTGGTGATCGAACTACCGAGTAACACATCGAATGTAGATATAGATGGATTGGCAAACCATACGCCCAGCGCAAGGCTCGTATGTTGTCAGAGTGTCGTAATCTCGTAGAAGTTCGTCGTCGGAAGCCTATATTCGAAGCCACATTCGAAAGAGTTGAAAGAACTGTTCTGTTTGAAGTAACGTTTGGTGAGCGAGCCAACTGAAGAAGTTCTTCGAGTTGAAACAGGTAGAAACGTCGTCTACTAAATCTTAGCCGTCGCGTAACATGGATGTCATCAAGAGTACGTTGTGTCTGGAGGAAAACGAAGACGAGTGACAGTTCTACGAGCAGAAAAATCTACTACTACGAGGGAGGTTAACTAGGTTATAATATCATAAATATCATTACTATAAGTTAAACCAGCGTTTCCCAAACTGTGGGTCGCGACCCAAAAGTCGGTCGGGACGCTATGGCAAGTGGGTCGCAAAATTGTTTCCAGAAACATTTATTTTTTTGCAGCAACAACATTTGGCTATGAGTGGGCTATAACTAGCTGGATTGTAATAAATTGTAAACTGTTTTTACCTAAGTTTCCTTTAAATGCTTTAAATTTCTAAGCGCTGTACGTAAATCCGCATATTTCGATGCCAATTTACGAAGCAAAATTTAGTACGTAATGCTTAATTTAACACATTGGGTACCGAGACTGCCAAGATATTCACAAGTGGGTCGCGACCCAGAGAAGTTTGGGAACCGCTGAGTTAAACGACTTTCGCATATTACCTTGCTTCACAGATATTGCTTCACTTTGACTTAATCTTAATTTATCCTGCTTTTAGTTACCTTTACCTCTTCTCACGTTACATTCCTTTACCTTGCATTAACCTTGCGCTACTTCAACCTGTATTGTCATGCCTAACTTGATCTGAGTAACAAGATATGAGGCGTACCTAATACGATGACGTGAACGGTCTGTTCAAAGCCAGGAATAGGCGAGAGACGGCAACGATACTGAGTCGCCAGTTCTGGTTTGGCCGTGTTGATAACCAAGTCGATGGACTGCGTGTCACCAACCAGCGACGTGTGGAAAACGGTGAAGTTGGTTTGATCATTGTATATGCCACCATTGTAGGTGGAGTAGATGAGGAATCCAGTTGTCATCCATGTCGGATAGTACAGCCACTCGATGTAGTTGTTGGCAGGCAGGCCAGTCACGTTACAGCCGAGGACGACGCTCTGTTCTCCTCGTTGAGCACCGACATTCGGAGGGTAGACGGATATCACCTGACCTACGGTTAAAGACAATGCCACCAACCTCATCATCACTATCATCTTCGTCATGAACAGCAGCATAACAGAAACAAATGTGCGCCAACAACTTGTCCAATCGCCCACACCGATTGCGCTCATCAGGCTAGAACCCTCAATCGCTACACTACAGTATCTGTCAATCAAAATCAGAGAAATTGAATGTTGACCAAAACAAGGAAGGACTAAATTCAAATCTGGCTACCGCATATAAAAATTTCTGCAAACTCACGATTATGCAAAAAATCTAGTAGGCTTACATGGAATAAGTTATTTAACAGTCAAAATCAGTCCACATTAACTAAATAAACAACACATTTATTCTAGACTTAGATTCATCTTCGCGTTCCGAAATTGAAACGGGTTAGGTGTGAATCCAAACAGTTTTATTGTTGTGATGCCATAGTTGGGAACAAACAGCACAATACAAGCAAATAACAAAATACCAGCCAACAACACAATACAAGCCAACAACACAATACAAGCCAACACCAAAATACAAGCCAACAGCACAATACAAACCGTGCTCGAAGTACAAACCAGCAACACAGTATAAACTAACAACACAAAGCCAGTCAACAGCACAATGCACAAAACAAACAACACTATGCCTCTCAACAGCAAAGTAGGCCTGCACAACCCATCATAGACCTACAACAAAACTGCCACAGAACAGTTGACTATTCGTCGTGATGCTTACGTCTGACGTAGAAAATAGTGGAACAGTTGTCTGTGTAGTCTGGATTCGAATTCAAGAAGTCAACGACGCAGATGAACTCCTGGTCGTCATCAGCTGACGTCACGTTCTTTGTCAAAATCGCCCTAAACGACAGTGAACACACAAGGCGCTACAGAAGTTAAATATGGTAGAAGCACGATGCTTTTACTGATCTGCGTGACAATATTTCCAATTAAGATTAGGGTTGACTAGTTAGACTATACAGATTATAAGACTAAGGTAGTCGAAACTTAACTAGAAAATCTCAGAACTGTCAAAACTGGACACCAAATTTAATTTCAATTCAGTTTTCTAAGATATCCTGAAAATGAATAAATTGATTCGGAATAGATGCGTCTTGTAGGCTATAAGCTTAAGCGTTGCACCAATCCACATTACTTCCGATGAAACGGAAGAGTCGGCCACTGGTGACTCCTCCAGTTATCTGAACACTATTTGATAACCGATAAATGACTATTTAAATTTTAAATAGAATAGTAAATAGTACCTGAATCGTATAAATTTAAAATGGTTAATAGCTGCGGACTATAATTTCGAATACCACATCGGGTGACGCTTTATAAATTTTCTTGGTAAGTAAATAGGGGTCTAAAAATAACTAAATATGCAGGATCAGATATGATATGAGATAATTAGACGAGTCAGTGTCAGATGGCATAGAGTATCCATCGCCAAACAAATTGTTGAACCTACGTTTTTCTGGTTGGGGATTCGGAGACTTTAACGACTCCAGGGACTTCCACTCCGTCTCTTGTCCAGGTGATCATGGGAGCGTACGTCTCCGTCGAATCATAGAAGTTGACGCTGCACGAAATGTTCTCCTCGTCGCCTTCGTCGTATTCAACGATGCTATTGGGGCATTCCACTGGATCTATTGATAAATAGATGAACGAACAGATGAATAAATCAAACGACGATTATCACACGTGGGACCTCTTATGCGGGTCTCTTGTGTAAGCGAGAGCGCATTTTGGACGTTACAATTACTGTCATTCGAATAGAGTCCACGCTCTTCCGACGACGAATTTCTACGACACTCTGACAACATACGAGCCTTACGCTGGGCGTATGGTTTGCAAATACACCATTATGTGACATTCGACGTGTTTGTTACTCGGTAGTTCGTTCTTATCGCTCGACAGGATAATTTATTATCTCGACTATCTCTGTCACGCAACTAACTGTTCGTCTTCTGAATAAACTTATAGCACAAAACTATCCTTCCCTAATTCCAGGTGTTCACTGCACAGACGTATAGTCGGTAATCCAATAAGAAAGTTGTACCTTCCAGGCAGTTCAACAACCAGACATTTTCTGCCTAATGACAGTATTATTGCTATTGCCTGCGTAATGCGCTGTTCGTGACGACAGGTCAATGACCAACCTGGCAGCCATAAGATGCCGTTAAGTTAAACGACTTTCGTATATTACCTTGCCTTACAGACAGGGGCGTCTACTCCATAGAAACCTTGGAGCAAATGCTCCATCCAAAAAAGGGGGGATTGGAGATCTGTCAGTGTATGTGCCATCATTATTGGGGGCGGGAGGAAGGTAAGGGGGAAGCGGAGGGAGGGGAAGCTGCTCCAATGACTTCGGGGGGGGGGGGATAGACGCCCCTGCTTACAGATATTGCTTTACTTTGACCTGATCTTTACTTGTCCTACTTTTAGTTACCTTTACCTTTTATCACGTTACATTACTTTACCCTGCATCACACCGTGCGCTACCTCAACCTGTATTGTCATGCCTAACTTGATTTGAGTAACCAGATATGAGCAGTGATGGGCAATAGTTAACTAAAAGTTGCTAACTTTTAGTTTAACTAAAATTTTTAGTTAAGGATGAAGTTTAACTAAAAAATAGTTTAGTTAAAACCATAGTTTAACTAAAAAAAATTTAGTTGCAAAATAAAAAGTTTAACTAAAAAAATCAGCAATATGCAACTATTTTTTGCCAAAAATGAACATTGAACACTGTCAACAAGAAAACATTTGAACACTGCATGGCTTCAGCATTAACGCCTGTGTTTTAAAATTCATACACTACCTGTAACTAAATGCCAGAACGGTACATATTGCATAGTTTGAAGGTGAAATTGTAATTGACGCTTTGCATTATTACAGTTCACTTAACCTCTGTTATTGTGAAAATGTTTGTCGTAAAACGTTGGAAAAAAGTTTAACTACTTTTTTTAGGTTAGTTAACTAATTTCCAAAATCAGTTGCCAACTTGATTTAAACTATTTCTTTAGTTGGAAAATAGTTTTAGTTTAACTAAAAATAAATAGTATAGTGCCCATCACTGGAGATGAGGCGTACCTAATACAACGACGTGAATGGTCTTTTCAAAGCCAGGAATAGGCGAGAGATGGCAAAGATACTGAGTCGCCAGTTCTGCTTTGGCCGTCTTGATGACCAGATCAATGGACTGCGTGTCACCAACCAGCGACGTGTGGAAAACGGTGAAGTTGGTTTGATCATTGTATATGCCACCATTGTAGGTGGAGTAGATGAGGAATCCAGTTGTCATCCATGTCGGATAGTACAGCCACTCGATGTAGTTGTTGGCAGGCAGGCCAGTCACGTTACAGCCGAGGACGACGCTCTGTTCTCCTCGTTGAGCACCGACATTCGGAGGGTAGACGGATATCACCTGACCTACGGTTAAAGACAGTAACACCAAACTAGTCATCACCATCACCTTCGTCATGAGCATGCACAAATGTACACCAACAACGTATCCAGGTCGCTACACGGAGTCTCATCATCAGGGTCGAACCCTCAATCGCCCCACTAGAGACTAAGTGTATTACCAAATAGACTTTAGTGGCGCATCATCTTCATCGTCGTCGTTGTCAATAGCATCACCATCAACAGTAGCCTACCAGTAGTCATCATCATCATCATCATCGTCATCGTCATCATCATCATCATCGTGATCATCATCGTCTTCGTCATCATCATCATCATCATCATCGTATTCATCATCATCATTATCATCATCATCATCATCATCATCGTTGTCGTCATGGCAAATCCATCATGCTGGTATCTCTTTACTGTACCTTTCCAAGCTTAGGTAAATACTTTACTCTACTGGCCGCTTCACTGGTGTTCTCCCGACGTTTACCTTCATATCTGCTTTCATTCAGGACACTATAGTTGGACAAGGTAAGATAAGGTAGAAAGTAGGATTATGCAAGGGTATACGCGAATATACACAGCGTATGATTGCCTCTAGAGACCGTATACTCAACTCACAAAATATGTTTTTGTGTGTTCACCTCAGGATAGCGTGTACAGTGTACTCACCTTCAGAGAGTACTTTGACATGACATTGTTTTAATACTATAGAGTGTAGACTATAACTTAAGTAAAATTTCTGTTTGAAATTTTATTATTTTTGCTTGCTTGACCTGCATGCAAAAAACATTATTTTTTTAAGTAAATGTTAGCATAGTTGATGCATCAGAAATTGAGGAATTCCGTCATTTCAATAGCTTAAACGCTCACCAAATCCTTTCCATATTTTAAAATATTTTCATTCTTGGAGGGACATATTCCCCTCACTGTTTCGGAAAACTAACCTGCAGCATGTACTCGCCTCTAATTTTATCACTCCAGCCCTAGATGTATGGTAAGGTATGCACAATTTGGACAGTAACACAACGCCTCATAAAACCTCTCTATGGTTAGTTATCGTAATCGTTAACTCCAATTTCTAAAGGGTTTCTGTAAAGCTAAGCACAGAGCACCAGTTAATTCACGAGTGCTGCGTCAAGTCAGGGCTAACTCAACGTTCAGGTGAGGTTAAATAATTTGTTTGAAACTAATATTAATCACCGGTATTCAGTTACAAAAATATTTTCTTTTTCCAATTCTTTTTCCGAAAGCAAATTTTCTACTTGAAGACAAATCTAAGTTTTCTTGATCCGCGGATTAAGTCTTTGGCAATGTCTGACTCAGTTGGCGGATGTCCCTTAAAACAACAAGCAATTTCCGTCTTTGTACCTGCGCCGTATAATTTCGTTTGTTTGTCAGGTGTGTGTCCAATTAATTTTACCTGCCGCGCGCATCGAGTTTAATCATAACCAGCGGAGAACGATCACTTACTTTCGACTCTCTCCAGAACGAAGGAGGCGAAGACGACCAAGAAGGTCTGAAGGAGAAAACCACGTAGAACCATTTCCAAGCAGCAACGCAGCTCTATACAATTAAAGCAGTTTTCGTAAGAATAGAAAGGAAGAAATCGCAATGCCTTGCTGTTGCTTACATCTCAAGTCTCATCACTTTGAAACGTTTTGTTTAGACCCAAAGGGCAAGAGCTCGAGCCATTATAGCTAATTGAAAAGCAATATAATACCACTTCAGAAAGCATTATAAGAGGAGTTCCCTGCACTAATGATACTAATTAAAATGTCAACTCAGCAGGTCAATTGGTCACCAATGGTGAAAACTAGATTGGTCACCAATGGTGAGGCCACGCACACACGTTGAGCCCAACCAACCGATTCCCATCCAAAGTTGACAGATGACATGATGCTCAGAGTCTTTTTTATCAGGTTGCGTCAATAGTAAAGAGCGATACACGATAACGTCACGGTCCAACGATCTTTCGTTGTTGTTAAATGACGCGTGTCCGGCTATCTTTAGGCCTCCGAGTTGAAATTTAACAGGTATTCGTCGCCTGCTGGTGTTTTGATCGATTGAAATAATCGTTATACCGAGCGAGTAATTAATCCAATCGTACGGTAGATCGATTTATTTCAATTTTACAGACTTCCTCGATGGTTTAATCATGAACATTAACAATAGAAATAGTAATAATAATTGTCATTATCTTATTATTACAGTATATCGTGTAATATTTTTCTTAAATTCTCTTAATTTTTTTTATTAACACATGCGCCTCTTAGAATTAAACCAGCGGCGATATCACTTCAATTTGGTGGTGCGTCTATCATACGAGGTAGGAGGTAGTTGAAGAAAACTAAGGAAAGAACTAAAGAAGAAATTCTTTAAAAAAATACGAGACTTGCCTTGGTCACCTCATCAACCAGTCTGCGCTTTGGTACTTTGTTGGCCGCTGACTTGAGTTCGATCTTGGTAGCTTACCGTTCCAGCCTTAGGTTGCTAAAGTTCTTGAATTTACGCATAGAGCAACCAATACTAGCTGCCTCGATACACAGACAGTACAGCTTTACGTTATTAGTATCGAGATTTATTCACATTGTGGACGAATGCACACCTTCATTCGAGGGTCAGCCCTCACTGCCTCTGCGCGCGCCTCAACTAATAACATAAATTTACGAAACGATGTGCATCAATTACCCATACACAGAGCTCGGCCCGAATCTGCGCTGCATATCATCCTAGTAGCTAGAAGTATATCATGTGTAAGACGATCTCTTGTGACTGCCAGGGCTGTTGACGTTCTCTTGTGACTGCCAGGGCTGTTGACGTTCTCTTGTGACTGCCAGGGCTGTTGACGTCGCCCTGTTCCTTTATCCAGATTTGCAATTGTAGTTGCAATCGAAAATTTATAAAGCGCTACCCAGAAAGGTCAGTGGCAGCCAGTGAAGGGAGGAGAGTTATATATATAGGACATTCTTACATACATACATACATAAGTACTTACGTTCGTACCTACATACATACATACATACATACATACATGCATACATACATACATACAAACATACATACATACATACAGTCATACATACATACATACATACATAGATACATACATACATACATACATACATACATACATACATACATACATGCATACATGCAGTCATACATACATACATACATACATACATACATCAATACATACATACATACATACATACATACATACATACATACATACATACATACATACATACATACATACATACATACATACATACAGTCATACATACATACATACATACATACATACATACATACATACATACACAAATACATACATACATATACATACATACATACATACATACATACATACATACATACATACATACATACATACATACATACATACATACATACACGTGTATGCATACGTTCAGGGCTTTTCTACCAACTGAATGATTTAAGGATAGGGGTGATAGGGCGATGCTTGGGTGTCCTGGTGATAAAATCTGGCAGTGAATTTAGGATGAATTGAAGATGCCTAAGTTGAGTGGATTCGAGGATCATGAAAGGGAATTACAGTGGTCGAGTTTGGAGTAGACAATGGAGGTGGCGATAGTAGGATAGTTTTTATTGATCATAAATAACGGCGAAGGTCACTAATGTGCATCGCGAATGGTTGCAAATGTGATTCGAAACGAGAGATGTTTCTCAGGATTGCATACAGACGACTAAGTGGTAAAAGGGAGAGAAGCATTACCCCAAGCATTTTCATGGGAACCAGGTACAACCCAGGTGGGCTCATGACGGGTTCAATATGGGAATGTGGTTCCGGTATGGACTGGATGTGGGCTCTTGGACTCTTCTGTCAACCTACCAGCTTTAGTAGATGGGTTGATGGAAGATGGTGATTTTTTCTCAATCTGCTGTAGAATCCACTGAACGGCTTCCGTTTAGAATATATTAGGCCCCTATGTAGTAAAAGATACTTTAGATTATCATGCATTTTATGCAGCCTTACCACAGAAGTCGCAGTTCTTTGGCCACTGCATTCATCAGCTCTTGCCACCTCCTCGTGAGGACAAGTACTCACTCCGCAAGAGAGGACATCCTTTCATGCTGCCTCTTGTTAAATCCAAATTGTTTAAAAGCAGCTTTGTTAACCGATGCATCTTTAATTATATCTAGTGGTAAATGTGTGACCTTATAAGCTGTTCATGTTATAGTTTTGTTTTCATGTTATAGTTTCGTTTTCAAAATGTATGTAATCATTGTATACACGTAATGCATGTGCGCTTGTCATATGCAAATAAAGGCTACTTGCTTACTTACTTACTTACATAGCAAATCAGTGCGTGATGCTCTACCAGAGGCAAACTTTGATGAAGATTCCGATTAGAAAATTTTTATGGTACTGCCTTCTAAAATTTTGTTTCGTTAACTAATACTGTTGAAGAATACAAGGCTTATTTAGTCACTGTTTAAAATTTCGTGTAGTTGCATAATATTCTGTTATTTGCCGACACTGCTGAAACCTAACAATGTACATAACTCATTTTTGTTACTAATTTTTAAAGAGACACTGCTGAAGTCTTCAAGGCTCATTTTAATCATTGTTTTGAATGTTACTGTAATAGTTTAATTTTTTGTTGGTTTACATTGCTGAAACCTATAGGTCAAGGCTCATTTTAATCATCGTTTAGCTCTCATTCCAACTGTATATAATTTTGCTTCTGGTTTCTGGTACTAATTATCATACTTTTTAATTAAAATATGCAATCACTCTTCAGCAGATGGCTCTCTAGTGACACACCATGAGCATAGTATTTGTAAGAGCTAGAAGGGCTCATCTACATAAATAATTAACTTTGACATCTACCCACCAACTCTATACGAATTTTAATATTTGCCTTCCTAAACTGTTCACTTATGATAGCAGTTTGAAATGCTAAATTACATTGTAATTCGTGCAATGTGATTTAGGGCCTATGTCCAATCTTCAAGTCGCTTTTTCTCAATTAGGCCTACGCGTAACTTGTAGTTACGCCCTATTGGCGCCAAGCAGGCGAAGTACGAACAGGCTTACGATTACTATTACCTTTTTATTTTAATTCATTTAAGCAACGATGAGAAAACAATCACTGATGACATAATTTATTTGTAGTTTTACTCATTATTATGGCATAATCATTGTAATTCAACTTTTACTGTCCTAAATGAAGACTATAAGAAAAAAGAAGTTAGGGCCTGCTGCACGCATAATTTCAGTACGCCTTAATTGAGGCAAATTACGTAATCCGTTATATTTATTAAACCCTGCGAAGGCCTACTATTGCCGACGATCCGTTTAAGGGTAAAACTTTCTCTTCTCGCAGATGGCGCCATGAAACCAGTCACACCAGCAATCGCAGCATTTTCCTTCGCATTCGCACACAGTAGTATGAAGCCATCCTGCCCACTTGCAAGATGCCGTGCATCCGTTGTTGACTTCAACTAAAAGATTAACCACATTGTGTCAGTTATAGCATGGTATAGGTAAGAGAGGTAAGACAATAAAGTAATAAATACTGATTCAAAGATAACCCGCGCTATAAATACGAGACGAAAACAAATTATCTTTGGCTAGGAGGAATTACGACAATTTAATACTTAAGGTATTAGTATCCACGATGCGATTAGTGAGGATCCGTTTGGATTTCACAAGCAGCATATTTCTGGTCAGCCTCTGGTTTCTCGTTCCAATACTTTAAATACTTTCAACCACTGGTTGTAGTTTAGAAATTACAATTTTACAAGAAAAAAGAGCAATCGTTTGTGTCATAGTGAAATAAGTAGACTATTAATAATAAAATAAAAATTAAAATAAAAATTAAAAATTAAAATTAAAATAAAACGCTAGTTATTTTTATTTATCAACGGTTTTCAATATTTAGGGCTTCTGAACAAGGTAGCGTTAGTTTTCTCGAGTTTTATAAATCAGCTTACTCATAGCTGCTACTATCAGCTGCGCCAGTTGCGGGTTATCTCTCGCTCCTTATCTCAAGATGCTGCAGCTACCCTTATCCATGCCTTTGGCAATAGTCGACTTGACCATTGCTGCTCGATTCTGGTTGGCCTGCCACTTTCTCTGACTGCTCGTCTTGATCGGGTTCTTCGATCTGCTGCGCGTCTCATTGGTCACCTTCCTAAACGTGCCTCTGTCTCAGCCTATATGCGTGACACACTACACTGGCTTCCCATCTTGCAACGCATCAACTATAGGATAGCTGCGTTGATCTGACGATGCCTTCTTGGCTGTGCCCCGGTTTACTTACGTGAGCTCTGTTGTCCTGTCTCTCATGTGACTGGCCGCCGAGCCCTTCGCTCGTCTTCTGCGGGCGTGCTCTTGGTTCCTCGTTCTACCACTGCAACTAGGCAGCGTCGTGCTTTCTCTGTGGTCGGCCTCTCCATCTGGAATCAACTCCCATTGCAGATACGCCTTTTGCCCAAGATCAATTCGCTTGTGTTTTATAAGTTACTGAAGTCCAGTTTATTTTGCCGGTCGTTGGGATGGGAGCGCTTCTGAGTAGGTAACTTGAGGGAGCGCTATATCAAATTTTCAAAATGAATGAAGGAATGAATAATGAAAATTAAGGTACACTTAATTAAAAGAACTAAGTACTTCCGAACGATATGTTATGAGTGTAAAACGTTAAGAAATTGCAGTAATCGATAATCATCGATTTTAAATAATGAATGAGAAAAAACCTATGCTGTTTGGGAATTGTACACAAAAAGACTGGGGGTGTGTGAACATTTTATCCGTATTTTGCAAGCTGAGATCAATGAAATTTGAAAACAGCCAAGTCCAACGCTAGCAGTTTTGCAAGTCAGACTCGAATCGAAATCAATTTCTTTGTTGAGAAAAGTCAAAAATGCGTACATGAAACACCATGGAAATGTTTTCTCTTTGTCAGATAGTCAGAGACAAATAGCCTAATGCTAAATCGCAATAGCACAACTGAGGAGGTTGGAAACGACCACCATGGGGTGTGCAATGATGACTTAACCGTGGGGTTCTCAGAAAGACTAGGGGTTGAACCCCGCAACCCTCTTCCCACCCTGGGCCTATGACATTCATGTTGCCCATTTGCTATGATGAGTTTAAAATCCAAAGGTCATTTACCTTAAAGGCAAAATCTTATAACTCTAGCGCTGATGATCATAGCTTTCAATAAAGACGAGTTTCGAAATAATAAACATGTTTAGCATTTATGATCTAATGATATCTGTAGCGCCGTTGCATAATGCACAGTGCATTAATCAATCAATGCACAGTGCATCAATCAATCAATGCATCAATCAATCAATGCACAGTGCATCAATCATTGACTCTTTCAAAAAACATAGTTAAAACTCTATATGTCAATTATGTCTACTTGAAATCCGAAAGATCAGGGAAACCAAAAACAAGGCAACGGTGAGCAAGCAAGTTGACACAGACGAGTTTTAAAGTTAAAGACCTGAATGGCTTTAATAAACTGACAGAATTGACAACGAAAGGGTTTGACCAAAATTTGTGCAGTACAATACATTTATCACACTTCAAGTTCTTTAGTTTATTTTGGTCAGGTAACGATAATTATCAGCTTTAGAGTTTTCAATGCAGAGCATTTTCAAATGGTACACTTAATGAAATATAAGTTGAATGCGAAATTCGATGGTGAAGAGGTTAAACAGTACTGTGCCTCTGTTCTCGTTCTTGTAATCACCAAAATTATCAATCTGTCACTCTCTACCGGCAACTTCCCAATGGCCTTTAAGCACTCTCTAGTCACTCCTTTTCTTAAAAGAGCAAAGCTTCATAAGAAAAGGCTATCCAACTACCGCCCCATCTCCAATCTTTCCTTTCTTTCTAAGCTAACAAAACGAATTGTCCTTGCTCGGCTAAACGACCCCCTCAATTAAAATTCACTCCTTAACCCCCACCAATCTGGCATTACTAAACACCATTCCGCAGAAACTTCCATCTCTCTACAATAAACTGGTCTCTGCCGTCAGCCAGCAACAAGTCTCCTGCCTCTGTTTTCTCGCCTTTTCTGCCGACACCATTGATCACAACCTCCTTCTTCAACGACTATCTTCATGGTTTGGCGTCTCTCGCACTGCTCTACTCTGGTTCCAGTCCTACTTGTCTTCCCTATCCTTCTCTGTAAAAGCCTCCAGCCACTTCTCACAACCCCCCTCTTTCCTGTGGTGTCCCTCAAGGCTCAGTCCTGGATCCACTCCTTTTCATCCTATATACCACACCTTAAAACCATCTCATAATTTCCTCCGCTGTTGACCACATATCCTTTTCCCAAATTTTTTCCACCTCCATTGCACAATTACTTAACGTGGTTAACCTAATCTCAAAGTGGATGTCATCCAATCTCCTCTGTCTTAACCCTTCCAAAACTGAATTCATCATCCTTCGTGATCAAATCATCAAAATCCCTGACCGTTCCATAAACCTTTCGACTAACTCGTCATCTCTTACTTTCGTCTCTGTCCGCAATCTTGGTAATACTTTTGATCAACATCTCTCCTTCTCTAACCACATCTTCAACCTCTCTCGCTCCCGCTTCATGCAATTCTTGACCTCTGACGCATCCGACCATGCTCGACCTTAAAACTGCCTCCACTATTGCTACCTCCATTGTACATTCAAAACTAGATTACTGCAATTCCCTCTTCCTCGAACTTGAATCCACCCAAATCAAGCCTCTTCAGCTTATCCAAAACTCACTTGCCAGAGCTGTTGCTAGACCACCCAACCATCATCATAAAATTATCACTCCCATCCTCAAATCACTCCGTTGTTTAAAAATCCCAGAGCTAATACACTACAAAGTCCTATCACTACTTATCTCAAGTTTTCGAACCGAACTATATCCAATGCCTCTGGAATGATCTCCCCATGTAATCCGCGGTTTCTCAGTTCCTCCATCGTCATTGCAACCCGTGCTTCATCCTCCTCCTCATGTTCCTCTATCATCCCCAGGGCTTTCCACTCAAAACTGAAGTCTCACCTTCTCACGTACGCCTGATCCTTCAACTTACAATTATTCTCACCCTAAACGTCAACCGCCTTGATAGCTGCTCTATTTCCTCCCTTGATCTGGCCCCCTTGAAATCAAACATGGACCTCTTTTGGACTATACTCTCTGGAAAACCCCTCTGATTTGATTTGGCCTCCTGGAAACAGGACTCGAACCTCTTTTGGACTACTTCCTGGAAACCCCTCTGATATGACTTATCGTTCGTGAATAGTCTGGTGCCCTGCGCTTGACCTTCGAGTGGCTCTTTAGAAGTTTTACGAATCGATTACGATTACTGGCAATTTGCTTAGACAAATATTACTCAGAAGGAGAGATTTTGCGACACGAACGAGTTGGAAGGGCTGCAAGGAGATCAAATTGTATGTTTCATGGCAAGCGCTTTAGAAAGAGATATATTGAGATAAAAGTAAGATTGACGCCGGACAGAGAAGATAGAGGAAATTTTGCGAAGCATTGTTAAAAATATCCATATGTTGAATACTCAAAATGGAAGATAAGATACTTTATGGAAAAGTTATACGCAACACGCCCGTGGATACACACGTATAAATTATATCTCTTTTAACTTACATGGTTCACCGTTTTTGCAGCAGCACGGGGGTATAATTCTCTTGTTGACACCAGAATCTGTTCCTTTGTGACTGGAAAATACTAAAATACAAGAAAAGTCATATTTTAAGATTTTGATTGATCACCACTTAATCTGGGGGCAAGAAATTAATAATAAAATCACAATAAAGTAATTAAGTAATGGTAGTTCTTCAGTATCGGAAATGTTTACTCAATAGTTCTTGCTTCACTGAATAGTTTGCTGACTTAGTTGGTTGGGGAGTTTTCTGAATATCAAGCAGATATTATAATATTATTATATTATACCAGCCACAAAGGAACAGAATCTGGTGTCCACAAGAGAACACCCCGTGCTGTTGCAAAGAGGGTGAATCTATACCATGTTAGTTAAAAGGGATATAATTTATACGTGTGTGTCTAAGGGTGTGTTGCGTATAACTTTTCCATAAAGTATTTACTCCACTCTGTACTTAACCTTGGCCCAGACTGTTCCATTAAACCTGCTGAAGTTGTTCGAGACCTTTGTGTCCTCCTAGATAGTACACTTTCTGTGAAAAATCAAATCTCCATAACCAAATCCTGTTTTTTCCATCTTAGACACATATGGCAAGTTAGGAAATGCCTAAGCGAGAAATTCCTTCGCACCCTTGTCCAGGCCCTAATCATTTCCAGACTCGACTATTGCAACTCAGTCCTTTATGGCCTTCCTGCATCTACTCTTCAACCACTCACCACTGTTCTCCATTACGCTGCAAAGCTTGTCAAAAATCTCACTCCCCGGGACCACGTCACTCCGACCCTTCGTGAACTGCACTGGCTTCCCATACAAGCTCGCATTATCTTCAAGATCTGTCTCCTGATGTATCGAGTCTACACAAACTCATCTCCTCTATACGTCTCTTCACTGGTACTCCATGTTGTTTTCTTCAAGCCAGACGAGGACTGCGATCGTCATCTCAAGGTGACTGCCATCGCTCGTTCAGTCAGAAAATTTGGAAATCGAGCTTTTCCATTAGCCGGACCGACTGAATGGAAGAAACTTCCGGACTTTATTCGCTCATCTTCGTCACCTTCGATCTTTAAATCTAACCTTAGAACCTACCTGTTTAAGATGTACTATGACTAGTATTTTTTTTCTTTAACGCGCTTTCGTGCAAGATGTATTTTAGTTTAGGCGCGATATAAATGCCAGATTATTATTATTATTGTTATTGTTGTTGTTATTATTATTATTATTATTATTATTATTATTATTATTATTATTATTATTATTATTATTATTATTATTATTATTATTATTATTATTATTATTATTATTATTATTAATATTATTATTAAAGATCGGCAAATGCCTTACATTAATACGCAACAATTATGATTAATCCCAGTATGAACTCACTCAAAGCATGGAAATATTTTCCTTTAAAGCAGAAGGATCGCGATATTGAGAAGGAAAGCCTTATGGAAAATTCTTAGATGGGGCTAGAACGAAACTGCTCCCTCTGATCCGTCAGCACTGCCATTGCATGATTGAGTTTTGCGGTTTTGTTATCCTGATAAAGTAGTAGTGCAATTCATACTAGCTCATATGTACAGTTTTTAAAATAGACTTAGGCATGAAAGATAGCATAATGTGGATTAATACTTATCATTGCACTTACCATTGTCTTGTAATGTTTCATAGTTTGAGAATCCTCCGCTGACGTTACGTTCCAACCGCCTCGCCTTCTTTAAAGCTTGCAGCTTCATGAAACAGGATTAGAAAAAAAAATCAAAATATGCTTATTTTTGCAATAATACCAAACTGCATTGGAATCGAAGTATTAACGTTTCCAATTATCTGGGCACTATTTGCCTTTGCATGAAACTGTTGCTCTTAATTAACTTTACTTTATTTCGTCTTTGAGGTACCTAGTAAATGGTGTCATATTAGATTACTAGATTGATGCATCAATACACAAATGCATTTCTAACCGAACCTTTCACTTATTCATATTATATACATGTAAGTTATACATACACACATAGGCCCCTTATAGAAGCCCACGTACTAACAGAGTTTCAGTTGGAAAATGTCAATATTAAGACTACCTGGAATGTCTCATTTCTGCTGCTGTGCAATGAGTCTCCAAAGGATGGCGATAAAATAGCCATACAAGCCAAGACGATCCAGAAAATCTCACCAGTTGCCATTGCAGTGATCTATGTGCTAAAGAAGCAGTTGTGACGCCTTTTAAGTACTCAGTTTGGTACAACTCAGAGATTAAAAATAATAATAAACTCTGATTTATAATCAAGATGCCCTTAAATTCCTTCCTTATGGCGATAATTATATGCTAAACGACGTTATTAATATGAGTTTCTGTATTTCAAATCTTTCTGAAACCATTATGAGTGCAGCAGACAGCGTATTAACGTTCTTAGGTATTTCATATTCTCATGACGTTTTGATTGTAGTGATCGGTTTTATATTTCTGAAACAAACATAAACACAATCTGACATTGATGTACAGTTATAATTTGCAGTGATAGTAAACTGAGATGCGATGTGGATAGTATAATGCGCAATTTATATGCAGCTAGCAATAATATTCAATAACTTTTTGAGTTTGTCGGAGCTATTGCAGTTTGACTTAGAGCAGACATGCTATAGCCTCCTAATGTTAAGATATGGCTCAGTAGCAGTGAGGTTTTCTCGGTCTCGGTCGAATAATGTCTATCGTGGTGTTTGGTTTTGAAATATATATATGTGTAACAGTTAGAGAATTTATTGTAGGTCTAGGCAGTTTGGAATTTAAATCTTTGAGAGCTATTGCCACGCGTAAAGTCCTTAAAAGCAGGCTATCTGCTGATAACAGTCTATTCAACAGGCTGTCGTTGACATTCAATTTTTGACAAGGGTTTAATTTTCTAGTTAAAGGTCTTTGTGTGTCAATAAAGGACAACATGTATCTTTCTTATCTGATTACAGGTTTACGCCTACAGAGGAGCATTAGCTTGATTTGGTGTTCCGTACTTTTGTATTTTTTAAAGTTAATGGTTTTCCTAATCTTTGTTATTTTGCGACCCAATGTATATATTAATCAAATAATCGTAATCATAATCGTAATCTCCAAACTTCTAAAGCGCCACTTGAAGGCCAAGCGCAGGGCACCAGCCTATTTACGAGCGCTACGTCAAATCAGAGGGATTTCCAGAGAGTAGTCCAAATTTAAAGAGGTCCGAATCCAGTTGCCAGAAGGCCAAACCAAATCAGAGTGGATTTTCCAGAGAGTAGTCCAAAAGAAGTCCAAGTCTGATTTCCAGGAGGCCAAACCAAATCAAAGGGGGTTCCAGAGAGTAGTCCAGAAGAGGTCCAAGTCCGATTTACAGGGTATCAGATCAGGAGAGGCAGAGCAGCTGTCAAGGCGGGTGTGGTTTACGGCGAGAAGAATTGGAAGGCGGAGGATCAGATGAGTCAGGTTAGGAGTACTTGAAAAGGTGAGACTTCAGTGTTGAGTAGAAAGCCCGGGGGTGATAGAGAGAGGAACATGAGGAGGAGGATGAAGGACAGGTTGCAATGATGATGGAGGAGGCACTGAGAAACTGCGGAATTCAGGGGGAGATCATTCCAGAGGCGTGGTGCTGTGATGGATATGGCTCGGTTGGAGAACTTGAGGTGAGTAGTGACTGGGGGTCGAGAAAGACTGAGATAGGACGATGATCGGGTGGTGCGGGTTGTCTGAATGGTAAAGTGATCATGAAGGTACTTGGGCTGGGAATATTGTAGGGAGTTGTAGGTTAGTTATGGGACTTTGAAGTGGATTCGCTCTGGGATTTTTAACCAATGGAGTGATTTGAGGATGGGAGTGATATGATGATGTTTGGGCGTTCTAGTGACAGCTCTGGTTAGTGAGTTTCAAATAAGATGTAGGCGCTTGATTTGAGTGGATTCAAGGTTGAGGAAAAGAGAATTGCAGTAATCAAGCTTTGAATGAACAATGGAGGTAGCAATGGTGGAGGCACTTTAAGGTCGAGCATGGGTCGTATGCGTCGGAGGTCACGAATGTGCATGAAGCAGGAGCGCAAGGGGTTTGGAGATGTGGTTAGAGAAGGAGAGGTGTGGATCAAAAGTAACACCAAGATTGCGGACAGGGGAGTCAGAGGTGAAGGTGAGGGACGATGAGTTAGTCGACAGGTTTATGAAAAGATCAGGTATTCTCTTGATTTGATCACGGAGGCCTAAGATGATGAATTGAGTTTTGGAAGGGTTAAGGCAGAGGAGTCAGCCAAAGTCTTTTTCTCGACAAGCGTATGAGACAGGTGAGTTTTTTCAATTGCTGGATTTGTGACTGAATTGCTATTGCATCTTTTCCAGGTAATCCTTCAACGGAAATTCAACGAAAACCCAAACTAATTGAGATTACTGGTGAAACAGTGTCACAAAATTAAATAGAACACATTCCGTTCCTACAGGCGGAACAACAAAAAGGCAGATCAGACAGAGTTAGATTTAATCATTTAGATAGAAGCAGAAAGGCGGATGGACCGATCGATGGAACGATGGATCAATGGATGGATTGATTGATGGATGGATGGATGACTGGATGGATGGATGGATTAATTGATGGGTTGATGAAGGGAGGGAGGGATGAAGAATCGGAAAGACAAAAGGCAGATCAGACAACATTAAATTTAGATAGAAGCAGAAAGATGGATGGATTGATTGATGGATGGATGGATCAATAGATGGACGATGGATGGTCGAATGGATGGATGGTTGTATCGATGGATGCATGGATGTATGGATCTAAGGGTGTATGGATGAAGGGATGGATTGATGGATAGTTGGATGGATTAATGGATGGTTGGATCAATGGATGTATGTATGTATGTATGTATGTATGTATGGATGGATGGATGGATGGATGGATGGATGGATAGATGGATGGATGGATGGATGGATGGATGGATGGATGGATGGATGGATGGATGGATGGATGGATGGATGATGGATCGAAGGGTGTATGGATGAACGGATGGATTGATGGATAGTTGGATGGATGGATGGATGGATGGATGGATGGATGGTTGGATGGATGGATGTATGTATGGATGTATGGATGTTTGGATGTATGGATGGATGGATGGATGAATGGATGGATGGATGGATGGATGGATGGATGTATGGGTGGATGGATGGATGGATAGTTGGATGGATGGTTGGATGGATCGATGGATGTATGTATGGATGTATGGATGTATGGATTTTTGGATGGGTGGATGGAATGGTGGATGGATGGTTGGAAATGCTGATGGATCGGAAGGCGAAAAGGCAGATCAGTCAGTGTTAGATTTAGATAGAAGCGGAAACATGGACGGATGCTATAATACAATCTCAGAATAGACCGTTATTATACATTCATTTGACAGAATATAGAACGCTGAAGTACATTCATTTGAAGGAGTAGAACTCTATAATGATTTAAATGACAGAATAATCTTCTGGTTCAGTAAACCCAGCAGTCTGTTTTTCACAATTCTTAACAAATTAATTTATTATCGCAGTCCTAAAATTTTTGTTTTCGTGTTATAGGGCACTATCTGCAGTTATTTCTTGTTCTTACGCTCGTACTGCCATGGCACAGCGTAGGACATTCTCGGTGGTTGGTCCTGCCGCTTAGAACGATCTCCTTCTTGAGATTCGCTCCCTTCCTAGGGATCTATTTGGTTCCTTTTACGGTGTTCTTATGACATTTCTTTTTGATCGGGCCTGGGTTGGGAGTGCCTCTGAGTAGATTCGTTGAAGGGGCGCTATATAAATCTTATAGATAGATAGATAGATAGATAGATAGATAGATAGATAGATAGATAGATAGATAGATAGATAGATAGATAGATAGATAGATAGATAGATAGATAGATAGATAGATAGATAGATAGATAGATAGATAGATAGATGATAGATAGATAGATAGATAGATAGATAGATAGATAGATAGATAGATAGATAGATAGATAGATAGATAGATAGATAGATAGATATTTAAAATGGGTTCACAATTCTTTTCTTGCCAATTATTAAATTATACGATAGTGGCAAACTTCCAAGTTCAAATAATCTAAATAATATAAAACCAATTAATTATGTGCAAATTTGCTTCTCAACCCTCGAGCTGTCCATTTAATTTGAGTTTCAGTCAGTTAGATTTGTAAGTGCTGGATCTTCCTTACTCCATAGATCGATCGATCACATTGTACTCTATTAAACCTCCGTTTAAATGTGTTGTTTTTCAAAGCAAGGTAGTAAATCACTGGTTTAATTTCGCCGTGTACGCAATGCTCTACAGCATCGGCAAAAACATTTGGCCCGCTCAAGAATGCACATTTATTATGCATAAAATATGTTTCCATCTGATTTGCGTTCTATGAGAAGACAATTAAAGACAAGTTAAACTTATATGATAGATAGTTTGTATTTGGAGTCGTCCGTAAAACGATGACTTACCAATCCTTCACCGTTGTCCGCATTTAGCGTTTTACTTCGGAGGCTGAGAGTCTATAGGCCTGCCCCATGATCGATCGAGTCGAGTGCTACGATCGACTTGGTCTGTAGTCACTTGGCCAAAATTGTTGACAACTGTTGCATTCTTGTATTCTAGCACCTAAATTACTGATGAATTTCAATTGCACACTCTTCCTGAAATTGTCAAACTGCAATTGAACTGATAAGTAAAATTTCACGTATTATAATGATATCGAGCGTGGTCGACTTGAGCCAATCTCTCGAAATTCATACTACTCACTGCACACTCCAGACTGCATACTGGCCAATGTCAACTGCACAATGTTAACGGCCCTGGCATCCATAATATGTCGTTAAACATGCGATTTTATACTCATGTCTGTATTAAGCCACGCTGTCGTCGTCGGCTCGATCAGCTAAGGTACAAGGGAATCTCCTACAGTAGGGTACATAAATTAGTACCAGCTCAACAAGTAAGACCGCAGTAGAGGACGTGCAGTGTCTAGTTTACAGTTAGTTCAAGAAACTTAAACTGCTAAAGATTACTGAAGTTAGTTGCTACAGTAGTCTGTAGTGCACACTGGACAGGTTAAGGTAAGTAAAGTATTTCATAGTCGAGTCAAGTCGAAGAATCAACGATCAACTCGACCTGTCAAAATATTGTATCGACTCGACTTGCAAGTCGACCAAGTCGAAGATTTTTCGACCAACTCGATCGACTTTGCCGAGTTTCGAGTTTCGACCAACTTTATCGACTGACTCGAACGATTACAGGGTATATTACATCCCCATCAACTTTGTGGATTTCCGCTGTCCAACTAAGCACAAAGACTACTCTGTCGATCTTGTAATGAGTTGGATTGATTTTTTCGTGTTATGTATTGGAACTCGAATTGGGCCTAAGCTGTATATAACCAAAATAGAATCAGCGTAGTAGCCTATAAGACTGATCGATGACTGAAGCTGGTGCTTACGGCACAGGCTGTACGTAAACAGTAGTTACTACAGTATGCGTCACGTTAGATCTGGATTTCTCATCACTTTGAAACGTTTTGTTTAGATCCAAAGGGCAAGAGATCGAGTCATTATAGCTAATTGAAAAGCAATATAATACCACTTCAGAAAGCATTATAAGAGGCGCTCCCTACACTAGTCTGAATAAAACTAATTAAAATGTCAACTCAGCAGGCAAAACAGTGCATAGAAAACTAGATTGGTCAGCAGTGACGAGCCCACGCACACACGTTGAACCCAACCAACCGAATCCCATCCAAAGTTGACAGATGACATGATGCTCAGAGTCTTTTTTATCAGGTTGCGTCAATAGTAAAGAGCGATACACGATAACGTCACGGTCCAACGATCTTTCGTTGTTGTTAAATGACGCGTGTCCGGCTATATCTTTAGGCCTCCGAGTTGAAATTTAACAGGTATTCGTCGCCTGCTAGTCAGTCGATCGAATGAAATAATCGTTAAACCCAGTGAGTAATTAACCAATCGTACGGTAGATCGATTTATTTCAATTTTACAGACTTCCTTGATGGTTTAGTCATGAACATTAACAATAGAAATAGTAATAATAATTGTTATTATCTTATTATTACAGTATATCATGTAATATTTTTTCTTAAATTCTCTTAATTTTTTTTATTAACACATGCGCCTCTTAGAATTAAAACAGCGACGATATCACTTCAATTTGGTGGCGCGTCTATCATACGAGGTAGGAGGTAGTTGAAGAAAACTAAGGAAAGAACTAAAGAAGAAATTCTTTTCAAAAAACACGAGACTTGCTTTGATCACCTCATCAACCAGTTTGCGCTCTGGTACTGTGTTTGCCGCGACTTGAGTTCGATCTTGGTAGCTTACCGTTCCAGCCTTAGGTTGCTAAAGTTCTTGAATTTACGCATAGAGCAACCAATACTAGCTGCCTCGATACACAGACAGTACAGCTTTATGTTATTAGTTTCGCAGATTTATTCACATTGTGGACGAATGCACACCTTCATTCGAGGGTCAGCCCTCACTGCCTATGCGCGCGCCTCAACTAATAACATAAATTTACGAAACGATGTGCATCAATTGCGAAACCATACACAGAGCTCGGCCCGAATCTGCGCTGCATATCATCCTAGTAGTTAGAAGTATATCATGTGTAAGACGATCTCTTGTGACTGCCAGGGCTGTTGACGTTCTCTTGTGACTGCCAGGGCTGTTGACGTTCTCTTGTGACTGCCAGGGCTGTTGACGTCGTCCTGTTCCTTTATCCAGATTTGCAATTGTAGTTGTAATCGAAAATTTATAAAGCGCTACTCAGAAAGGTCAGTGGGAGCCAGTGAAGGGAGGAGATATATATATAGGACATTCTTACATACATACATACATAAGTACTTACGTTCGTGCCTACATACATACATACATACATACATACATACATACATACATACATACATACATACATACATACATACATACATACATACATACACGTGTATGCATACGTTCAGGGCTTTTCTACCAACTGAATGATTTAAGGATAGGGGTGATAGGGCGATGCTTGGGTGTCCTGGTGATAAAATCTGGCAGTGAATTTAGGATGAATTGAAGATACCTAAGTTGAGTGGATTCGAGGATCATGAAAGGGAATTACAGAGGTCGAGTTTGGAGTAGACAATGGAGGTGGCAATAGTAGGGCGGTTTTTAATTGATCATAAATAACGGCGAAGGTCACTAATGTGCATCGCGAATGGTTGCAAATGTGATTCGAAACGAGAGATGTTTGTGAAGATGTTTCTGTGGGGCGTGGTGGCTCAGTGGTAAGTTCGGCGCCTTGTGACCGGAGGGTTGCAGGTTCGAATCCCACTCTAGCCGCTGCGTACGGACCTTGGGCAAGTCCTTCACTTGCAATTGCTCGTGGCGCTTCGGCGTGAAAATTCCGGCACAGTATACCAATGCTGTAGTCGGGAGCGCCTCTGAGTAGTAGTTGACTTCGAGAGGCGCTATAGAAATATCCGGAATAAATAAAATAAAATAAATAGAGACGACTAAGTGGTAAAAGGGAGAGAAGCATTACCCCAAGCATTTTCATGGGAACCAGATGGAACCCAGGTGGGCTCATGACGGGTTCAATATGGGAATGTGGTTCCGGTATGGACTGGATGTGGGCTCATGGACTCTTCTATCAACCTACCAGCTTTAATAGATAGGTTCAGGGCAGTCGGTGATTTTCTCAATCTGCTGTAGAATCCGCTGAACGGCTTTCGTTTAGAATGTATACGTAGTAAAAGATTCTTTAGATTATCATGCATTTATGCAGCCTTACCACAGAAGTCGCAGTTCTTTGGCCACTGCATTCATCAGCTCTTGCCACCTCCTCGTGAGGACAAGTACTCACTCCGCAAGAGAGGACATCCTTTCATGCTGCCTCTTGTTAAATCCAAATTGTTTAAAAGCAGCTTTGTTAACCGATGCATCTTTAATTATATCTAGTGGTAAATGTGTGACCTTATAAGCTGTTCATGTTATAGTTTTGTTTTCATGTTATAGTTTCGTTTTCAAAATGTATGTAATCATTGTATACACGTAATGCATGTGCGCTTGTCATATGCAAATAAAGGCTACTTGCTTACTTACTTACTTACATAGCAAATCAGTGCGTGATGCTCTACCAGAGGCAAACTTTGATGAAGATTCCGATTAGACATTTTTATGGTACTGCCTTCTAAAATTTTGTTTCGTTAACTAATACTGTTGAAGAATACAAGGCTTATTTAGTCACTGTTTAAAATTTTGTGTAGTTCGATAATAATCTGTTATTTGCCGACACTGCTCAAACCTAACAATGTACATAACTCATTTTTGTTACTAATTTTTAAAGAGACACTGCTGAAGTCTTCAAGGCTCATTTTAATCATTGTTTTGAATGTTACTGTAATAGTTTAATTTTTTGTTGGTTTACATTGCTGAAACCTATAGGTCAAAGCTCATTTTAATCATCGTTTAGCTCTCATTCCAACTGTATATAATTTTGCTTCTGGTTTCTGGTACTAATTATCATACTTTTTAATTAAAATATGCAATCACTCTTCAGCAGATGGCACACCATGAGCATAGTATTTCTAAGAGCCAGAAGGGCTCATCTACATAAATAATTAACTTTGACATCTACCCATCAACTCTATACGAATTTTAATATTTGCCTTCCTAAACTGTTCACTTATGATAGCAGTTTGAAATGCTAAATTACATTGTAATTCGTGCAATGTGATTTAGGGCTTATGTCCAATCTTCAAGTCGTTTTATCTCAATTACGCGTAACGTGTAGTTACGCCCTATTGGCGCCAAGCAGGCGAAGTACGAACAGGCTTACGATTACTATTACCTTACTATTTTCATTCATTTAAGCAACGATGAGGAAAAAATCACTGATGACATAATTTATTTGAAGTTTTACTCATTATTATGGCATAATCATTGTTATTCAACTTTTACTGTCCTAAATGAAGACTGTAAGATAAAAGAAGTTAGGGCCTGCTGCACGCATAATTTCAGTACGCCTTAATTGAGGCAAATTACGTAATTCGTTATATTTATTAAACCCTGCGAAGGCCTACTATTGCCGACGATCCGTTTAAGGGTTAAACTTTCTCTTCTCGCAGGTGGGGCCATGCCACCAGTCACACCAGCATTCGCAGCATTTTCCTGTGCATTCGCACTCACTACTATGACCCCATCCTTTCCACTGGCAAGATATCGTGCATCCGTTGTTGACTTCAACTAAAAGATTAACCACATTGTGTTAGTTATAGCATGGTATAGGTAAGAGAGGTAAGACAATAAAGTAATAAATACTGATTCAAAGATAACCCGCGCTATAAATACGAGGCGAAAACAAATTATCTTTGGCTAGGAGGAATTACGACAATTTAATACTTAAGGTATTAGTATCCACGATGCGATTAGTGAGGATCCGTTTGGATTTCACAAGCAGCATATTTCTGGTCAGCCTCTGGTTTCTCGTTCCAATACTTTAAATATTTTAAACCACTGGTTGTAGTTTAGAAATTACAATTTTACAAGGAAAAAGAGCAATCGTTTGTGTCATAGTGAAATAACTAGACAATTAATAATAAAATTAAAATTAAAAATAGAATTAAAATTAAAATTAAAATAAAACGCTAGTTATTTTTCTTTATCAATGGTTTTCAATATTTAGGACTTCTGAACAAGGTAGCGTTAGTTTTCTCGAGTTTTATAAATCAGCTTATTCATAGCTGCTACTATCAGCTGCGCCAGTTGCGGGTTATCTCTCGCTCCTTATCTCAAGATGCTGCAGCTACCCTTATCCATGCCTTTGGCAATAGTCGACTTGACCATTGCTGCTCGATTCTGGTTGGCCTGCCACTTTCTCTGACTGCTCGTCTTGATCGGGTTCTTCGATCTGCTGCGCGTCTCATTGGTCACCTTCCTAAACGTGCCTCTGTCTCAGCCTATATGCGTGACACACTACACTGGCTTCCCATCTTGCAACGCATCAACTATAGGATAGCTGCGTTGATCTGGCGATGCCTTCTTGGCTGTGCCCCGGTTTACTTACGTGAGCTCTGTCTCTCATGTGACTGGCCGCCGAGCCCTTCGCTCGTCTTCTGCGGGTGTGCTCTTGGTTCCTCTCTCATGTGACTGGCCGCCGAGCCCTTCGCTCGTCTTCTGCGGGTGTGCTCTTGGTTCCTCGTTCTACCACTGCAACTAGGCAGCGTCGTGCTTTCTCTGTGGTCGGCCCCTCCATCTGGAATCAACTCCCATTGCAGATATGCCTGTTGCCCAAGATCAATTCGCTTGTGTTTTATAAGTTACTTAAGTCCAGTTTATTTTGCCGTGGTTGGGATGGGAGCGCTTCTGAGTAGGTAACTTGAGGGAGCGCTATATCAAATTTTAAAAATGAATGAAGGAATGAATAATGAAAATTAAGGTACACTTAATTAAAAGAACCAAGTACTAGCGAACGATATGTTATGAGTGAAAAACGTTAAGAAATTGCAGTAATCGATAGTCATAGATTTTAAATAATGAAAGAGAAAAAACCTATGCTGTTTGGGAATTGTACAAAAAATACTGGGTGGGGGGGTGTGAACAGTTTATCCGTATTTTGCAAGCTGAGATCAATTAAATTTGAAAGCAGCTGATTTCAACGCTAGCAGTTTTGCAAGTCAGACTCGAATCAAAATCAATTCTTTGTTGAGAAAAGTCAAAAATGCATACATGATACACCATGGAAATGTTTTCCCTTTGTCAGAGACACAGAGACAAATAATGCTAAATCGCAATATCACAGCTCAGGAGGTTGGAAACGACAACCTTGAGGTGTGCAATGAAGACTCAACTGTGGGGTCCTCAGAAAGACTAGGGGGTTAAACCCGGCATCCCCGACAATTCCCACCCTGGGCCTATGGCATTCATGTTGCCAATTTGCTATGATGAGTTTCAGTCCAAAGGTCATGAACCTCAAAGGCAAAATCTTATAAGTCTAGCGCTGATGATCTTAGCTTTCTATAAACACGAGTTTCGAAATAATAAACATGTTTAACATTTATGATCTAATGATTTCTGTAGCGCCGTTGCATAATGCACAGTGCATCAATCAATCAATGCACAGTGCATTAATCAATCAATGCACAGTGCATCAATCAATCAATGCACAGTGCACCAATCAATCAATGCACAGTGCATCAATCATTGACTCTTTCAAAAAACATAGTTAAAACTCTATATGTCAATTATGTCTACTTGAAATCCGAAAGATCAGGGAAACCAAAAACAAGGCAACGGTGAGCAAGCAAGTTGAAACAGACGAGTTTTAAAGTTAAAGACCTGAATGGCTTTAATAAACTGACAGAATTGACAACGAAAGAGTTTGACCAAAAGTTGAGTAGTACAATACGTTTATCACAGTTTAAGTTCTTTAGTTTATTTTGGTCAGGTAACGATAATTATCAGCTTTATAGTTTTCAATGCAGAACATTTTCAAATGGTACACAATGAAATATAAGTTGAATGTGAAATTCGATGGTGAAGAGGTTAAGCAGTACTGTGCCTCTGTTCTCGTTCTTGTAATCACCAAAATTATCAATCTATCAGTCTCTACCGGCCACTTCCCAGTGGCCTATAAGCACTCTCTAGTCACTCCTTTTCTTAAAAAAGCAAAGCTTCATAAGAAAAGGCTATCCAACTACCGCCCCATCTCCCATCTTTCCTTTCTTTCTAAGCTAACAAAACGAATTGTCCTTGCTCGGCTAAACGACTCCCTCAATTAAAATTCACTCCTTAACCCCCACCAATCTGGCTTTACTAAACACCATTCCGCAGAAACTTCCATCTCTCTACAATAAACTGGTCTCTGCCGTCAGCCAGCGACAAGTCTCCTGCCTCTGTTTTCTCGCCATTTCTGCCGACACCATTGATCACAACCTCCTTCTTCAACGACTATCTTCATTGTTTGGCGTCTCTCGCACTGCTCTACTCTAGTTCCAGTCCAACTTGTCTTCCCAATCCTTCACTGTTAAAGCCTCCAGCCACTGCTCACAACCCTCCCTCACTCCTATGGTGTTCCTCAAGGCTCAGTCCTGGATCCACTCCTTTTCATCCTATATACCACACCTTTAACCCATCTCATAATTTCCTCCGCTGTTGACCACATATCCTTTTCCTGCGTTCTTTTCCACCTCCATTGCACAACTACTCAACGTGGTTAACCTAATCTCACAATGGATGTCATCCAATCTCCTCTGCCTTAACCCTTTCAAAACTGAATTCATCATCCTTCGTGATCAAATCATCAAAATCCCTGACCATTCCATAAACCTTTCGACTAACTCGTCATCTCTTACTTTCGTCTCTGTCCGCAATCTTGGTAATACTTTTGATCAACACTTCTCCTTCTCTAACCACATCTCCGACCTCTCTCGCTCCTGCTTCATTCAATTCTTGACCTCTGACGCATCCGACCATGCTCGACCTTAAAACTGCCTCCACCATTGCTACCTCCATTGTTCATTCAAAACTTGATTACTACAATTCCCTCTTCCTCCCTCCCACCCAAATCAAACCTCTTCAGCTTATCCAAAACTCACTTGCCAGAGCTGTTGCTAGACCACCCAACCATCATCATAAAATTATCACTCCCATCATCAAATCACTCCATTGGTTAAAAATCCCAGAGCTAATACACTACAAAGTCCTATCACTACTCATCTCAAGTTTTCGAACCGAACTATATCCACTGCCTCAAGAATGATCTCCCCCATGTAATCCGCGGTTTCTCAGTTCCTCCATCGTCATTGCAACCCGTGCTTCATCCTCCTCCTCATGTTCCTCTCTCATCCCCAGGGCTTTCCACTCAAAACTGAAGTCTCACCTTCTCACGTACGCCTGATCCTCCAACTTCCAATTATTCTCACCCTAAACGTCACCCGCCTTGATAGCTGCTCTATTTCCTCCCTTGATCTGGCCCCCTTGAAATCAGACTTGGGCCTCTTTTGGACTATACTCTCTGGAAAACCCCTCTGATTTGATTTGGCCTCCTGGAAACCGGACTCGAACCTCTTTTGGACTACTTCCTGGAAACCCCTCTGATATGACTTATCGTTCGTGAATAGTCTGGTGCCTTGCGCTTGACCTTCGAGTGGCTCTTTAGAAGTTTGGAGATTACGATTACGATTACGAATCGATTACGATTACTCGCAATTTGCTTAGACAAATTCTACTCAGAAGGAGAGATTTTGCGACTCGAACGAGTTGGAAGGGCTGCAAGGAGATCAAATTGTATGTTTCATGGCAAGCGCTTTAGAAAGAGATATATTGAGATAAAGTAAGATTGACGCCGGACAGAGAAGATAGAGGAAATTTTGCGAAGCATTGTTCAAAATATCCATATGTTGAATACTCAAAATATGGAAGATAAGATACTTTATGGAAAAGTTATACGCAACACACCCGTAGACACAAACGTATAAATTATATCTCTTTTAACTTACATGGTTCACCGCTTTTGCAGCAGCACTGGGCTGTTCTCTTGTTGACACCAGAATCTGTTCCTTTGCGACTGGAAAATTCTAAAATACAAGAAAAGTCATATTTTAAGATTTCGATTGATCACCACTTAATCTGGGGGCAAGAAATTAATAATAAAATCACAATAAAGTAATTAAGTAATGGTAGTTCTTCAGTATCGGAAATGTTTACTCAATAGTTCTTGCTTCACTGAATATTTTGCTGACCTAGTTGGTTGGGGAGTTTTCTGAATATCAAGCAGATATTATAATATTATTATATTATCCCAGTCACAAAGGAACATAATCTGGTGTCCACAAGAGAACACCCCGTGCTGCTGCAAAGAGGGTGAATCTACACCATGTAAGTAAAATGGGATATAATTTATACGTTTGTGTCTAAGGGTGTGTTGCGTATAACTTTTCCATAAAGTATTTACTCCACTCTGTACTTAACCTTGGCCCAGACTGTTCCATTAAACCTGCTGAAGTTGTTCGAGACCTTTGTGTCCTCCTAGATAGTACACTTTCTATGAAAAATCAAATCTCCATAACCAAATCCTGTTTTTTCCATCTTAGACACATACGGCAAGTTAGGAAAAGCCTTGGCGAGAAATTTCTTCGCACCCTTGTCCAGGCCATAGTCATTTCCAGACTCGACTATTGCAACTCAGTCCTTTATGGCCTTCCTGCATCTACTCTTCAACCACTCACCACTGTTCTCCATTACGCTGCAAAGCTTGTCAAAAATCTCACTCCCCGGGACCACGTAACTCCTACCCTTCGTGAACTGCACTGGCTTCCCATACAAGCTCGCATTATCTTCAAGATCTGTCTCCTAATGTGTCGAGTCTACACAATCTCATCTCCCCTATACGTCTCTTCACTGGTCACTCCATGTTGTTCTCTTCAAACCAGACGAAGACTGCGATCGTCATCTCAAGGTGACTCCATCGCTCGTTCAGTCAGAATATTTGGAAATCGAGCTTTTGCATTAGCCGGACCGACTGAATGGAACAAACTTCCGGACTTTATTCGCGGATCCTCGTCACCTTCGATCTTTAAATCTAACCTTAAAACCTACCCAGGGTGAGAATTGTCGGGGGGGTTGGGGGGGTTCAACCCCCCTAGTCTTTCTTAGGACCCCATAGTAAAGTCTTCATTGCACACCCAAACTCCACACGAATCAAGGTCTAACCCCCCAGTCTTTTTTCTACAATTGTCATACTGAACCTACCTGTTTAAGATGTACTATGACTAGTCGTCGCCTGAGAATTATCTTAGCCTATCTCCAATTTTCAAAATTCCGAGAAAAACGGGGTAGAAGTTTTGGTAGCATTGGACTGAAAATTCAGAAATTCTGTGCAATAAAACTTCACCTAAAGGCCGCATACTAAAACATCAACATTGCATAAAAGATGTTGCATTAAATTTTTTTAAATAATTACAGTTGTTTTTTAGAAATTTTGGATAATTTAGTTTAAAATGGATTTACGACATTGTATCTTGGAATTTTTTAAAAACAGTTTGTTGTATGTCCATCCAGTGACTTTTTTTCTGTTTTATAATGAATAAAGTACATAATTATGTAAGAACACTAAATTCGAATTACTGTGCAATATAAAATGATCAATTAACGAATTTTATTTCACGGATTAAATATTATTGTCTTGATATTACCAATTGAACAGATTAGAATCCAACAGACCTCTGAATTCATGTTTAAGTATATGCACAATCTTCTCCCTGCAGCATTCAATGACTTCTTCACTTTGACATCCAAAATAAATCCCTACTGTGTCAGGACATCTGCCAATTATAGAACAGCACCTGCTAGAACTAACACCCGAATGTTCTCAATAAAAAGTGCTGGCCCGAGGACTTGGAATAATATTCCTGTCACCATAAGAAATCTACCTAATATTTTAATTTTTAAGAGAAAGCTCCGTGAGTACCTAGTAGCAGTTCCTCAGCCCTCCCCATCTACATTTTACTAACAAATTACTGCCATGAATGCGCACTAGGTTTTGATGCTGACATCTGATGTGATATTACTTCGATGTTTAGTTAACTAGTTAAGTCCAAAATGTCTAATATTACAATGTTATGCCAGTTGCCACTATTTTTTTCATGTACAAGGGTAACCCTGATAGCGGGACCAAGGTCCCTTAAGGGTTTCTCTCCCTTTACTTCCACTGGAGATTAATTAATTCATCTGTTTTCTGTCAAATGTTCAGTGTAAAATGTTATGTTACTGCATTTTATTTTATATGAGGTAATAAAAATTTATGGTTATGGTTATGGTTATGGTTATATGCGACACTATAATCCAGCCAAGGACATACAACAAGACACTGCTACACTTTCCACAGATACACTGCAGTATCTCCGTAACGACAAGTTAATCCTGAAATAATCCTGACACTTTCTTCTAAAGTTACAACAACGTGAATGCTGTATGGGAGATACGACAAAAAAATTCTGGAAACTGGACATACGACAAGTAGTTTTTGTTGAATATTTCTAAAACGACATGTCCTATACCTTAGTCATTGAAACTGAAGAAAGATAAAACATTACTTGCTACAAATCAACTCTAACCTTATTTTCGGAAAAAAGTGGAGATACGACAAGACAATTCTCAGGCGACGTAGTATTTTTTTCTGTTACGCGCTTTCGTGCAAGATGTATTTTTGTTTAGGCGCGATATAAATGCCAGAATTCCAGATTATTATTATTATTGTTGTTATTATTATTATTATTATTATTATTATTATTATTATTATTATTATTATTATTATTATTATTATAAATCGGCAAATGCCTTACATTAATACGCAAAAATTATGATTAATCTCAGTATGAACTCACTCAAAGCATGGAAATATTTTCCTTTAAAGCAAAAGGATCGCGATATTGAGAAGGAAAGCCTTATGGAAAATTCTTAGATGGGGCTAGAACCAAACTGGTCCCTCTGATCCATCAACACTGTCATTGCATGATTGAGTTTTGCGGTTTTGTTATCCTGATAAGGTAGTAGTGCAATTCATACTAGCTCATATGTACAGTTTTTAAAATAGACACGCAGGAAAGATAGCATAATGTGGATTAATACTTATCATTGCACTTACCATTGTCTTGTAATGTTTCATCTCTTGAGAATCCTCCGCTGAAGTTACGTTCCAAACGCCTCGCCTTCTCTAAAGCTTGCAGCTTCATGAAGCAGGATTAGAAAAAAAATCAAAATATGCTTATTTTTGCAATAATACCAAACTGCATTGGAATCGAGGTATTAACATTTCCAATTATCCGGGTACTATTTGCCTATACAAGAAACTGTTGCTCTTAATTAACTTTACTTTATTTCGTCTTTGAGGTATCTAGTAAATGGTGTCATATTAGATAACTAGATTGATGCTTAAATACACAGATGCATTTCTAACCCTAACCCTTCCACTTATTCATATTATATACATGTAAGTTATAAATACACACATATGCCCCTTATAGAAGCGTACGTACTAAAAGAGGTTCAGTTGGAAAATGGCAATATTAAGACTACCTGGAATGTCTCATTTCTGCTGCTGTGCAATGAGTCTCCAAAGGATGGCGATAAAATAGCCACACAAGCCAAGACGATCCAGAAAATCTCACCAGTTGCCATTGCAGTCATCTATGTGCTAAAGAAGCAGTTGTGACGCCTTTTAAGTACTCAGTTTGGTACAACTCAGAGATTAAAAATAATGATAAACTCTGATTTATAATCAAGATGCCCTTAAATTCCTTCCTTATGGCGATAATTATATGCTAAACGACGTTATTAATGTGATTTCTGTACTTCAAAGCCTTCTGAAACCATTATGAATGCAGCAGACAGCGTATTACCGTTCTTAGGTATTCCATATTGGCATTGGCGTATTGATTGTAGTACTCGATTTTATCTATCTATCTATCTATCTATCTATCTATCTATCTATCTATCTATCTATCTATCTATCTATCTATCTATCTATCTATCTATCTATCTATCTATCTATCTATCTATCTATCTATCTATCTAAAACATTTATATAGCGCCCCTTCAAGGAATCTATTCAGAGGCACTCCTGACCCAGGCCCAGTCAAAAAGAAATGTCTTAAGGAGACTGTAAAAGGAACCAGAGAAATCCCTAGGAAGGGAGCGAATCTTAAGAGGTAGATTGTTCCAAACGGCAGGACCAACCACCGAGAATGCCCTACGCTGTGCTATGGCGGTACGAGCGTAAGGAACAACGAAGTCTCCCCGGGATGCTGAGCGCAGGGATCTGCGCCCCGCACAAGAAGAAGTAAGAGTAAAGAACTCACAAAAGTAAGCCGGTGCCCGGCCTAAGACACATTGCCAGGCCATTGAGGAGACCCTGTAAAGGATGCGCTGCTGAACTGGGAGCCAGTGAAGGATATCTCTCATGTATTCGGAAATATGATCAAATCTGGAGATACCCCCCAACCAAGCGTGCAGCCGTCCGCAAAACCCTCTCCAGACAAGAAAGACGGACCTGAGGGAGTCCAACAAAGAGAGAAGAGCAGTAATCCAAGCGATTTACAACAAATGCGTGAACCAAGGTGGAAGCTGCAGAAAAAGAAAGAGAACGGGAAACGACTCGGAGCTGACGCAGTTGGTAGTAGCAAGCACGCGTCAGCCCATGGATATGCTTAGTAAAAGAAAGTTCCTGATCCAAAATAACACCAAGGTCACGAACAGAAGAGGAAAAAGTGAAGGATGGGAATTCAGTGGCAAGGGAGACCAGGTCAATCTTGGCCAACTGTTGGCGAGTGCCAAACCAAATATATTGCGTCTTCAAGGGGTTGAGACGCAAACGATTTGAAGACATCCAATCATTAAGGGTGCTAGTAGCGCTAGACATGAGCCGAACAGCTGCAGCTGCCTCAGTTGCGGAACAATGGGTGTAGGATTGGACGTCATCCGCAGAATAGTGACTCAGCAGTGAGCAAGATGCGAGAAGAGAACCTAAGACAAACGTAAACACGACCTGACATTGATGTATAGTTATCTTTTGCACTGATAGTAAACTGAGATGCGATGTGGATAGTATAATGCGCATTGTTATGCAGCTAGCAATAATATTCAATAAATCCTTAGGTTGTCGGAAGTTCGGAACTAATGCAGCTTCACTTACAGCAGACTTTATAGACTCCCAGTTTTAAGAAATGGCTCAGTAGAAGTGAGGTTTCTCAGTCTCAGTAAACTAAATGCTTGCTGAATAATGTGTTTCTTAGTGCCTGGTTTTTTATGTGGGAATCAGTAAGAGAATTTATTGTAGGTCTAGGCAGTTAGGACTTTAAATCTATGAGAGCTATTCCCATGCTTAAACTCATTAAAAGCATGCTAACTGCTGATAATAGTATATATTCAACATGCTGTCGTTGACATACCGACATGACCTCTTGGTCCCTCGGACCCGGACTTCTATGGCTCAACACCGTGCCTACGCATCTGTTGGCCCATCCCTCTGGAATGATCTTCCTTCCATGACTCGTTCTCAGATCCTAGCTGGGGACATTTCTGCTACTTCTCGCTGTCTTAAGACTTCTTTTCTCACGGAGCTCCTCGCACTGGGAGCGCCTCTGATTAGGCTGTACTGCGAGAGGCGCTTTATAAATTCGTAAATACAATACAATACAATACAATTCACTTTTGGACAGAGTTTAATTTTCTAGTTAATGGTCTTGGTGTATCAGCAAAGGACAGCATGTTTTATTTCAGATCGCAGGTTTATAACGCTTAAACGGCTACACGAGAACGTTACCAGTAACTTGATTTGGTGTTTTGTATATTTGTATTTTTTAACGTTAGTCGTTTTCCTAATCTTTGTGTTTAGCGAAATAAGATTTAGATAGAAGCAGAAAGATGGATGGATGCTTTAGTGCTGTTATGTTGCAAAATAGAACGCTATAATGCATTCATGTGACAGAATTGAACGATATAATACATTCATGTGAAAGAATGAAACGCTATATGGGGGGGGGGGGCGATAGCGCATTGGATAACATCTGACGTAGAGTGCGAGAGGTACAGAGATCGAGTCCCATAGGCGGACATGCTTTGTAGGCTGCAATTTGCGCCGTGTATTGCAGGCTGTCTGTTCTGTTAGTAGTTAAGATTTATCGCATAACATGTACTTGTACAGCGCAGTGCGTTTGCAGGCGCTTAATTAAAGAATAAATATTATTGTTATTATTATTATTATTATTATTATTTATTTATTTATTTATTCCGGATATTTCTATAGCGCCTCTCGAAGTCTACTACTACTCAGAGGCGTTCCCGACTACAGCATTGGTACACTGTGTCGGAATTTTCACACCGAAGCGCCACGAGCAATTGCGAGTGAAGGACTTGCCCAAGGTCCGTACGCAGCGGCTAGAGTGGGATTCGAACCTGCAACCCTCCGGTCACAAGGCGCCGAACTTACCACTGAGCCACCACGCCCCACACGTGGTGGCTCAGTGGTAATATTATTATTATTATTATTATTATTATTATTATTATTATTATTATTATTATTATTATTATTATTATTATTATTATTATATAATGCATTCACATCCAGAGTAGAACGGTATAATACATTCATGTGACAGAATGGAACGCTTTAATGCGTTCATGTGACAGAATAGAGCGCTATAATAATTCATATGACAGAGTAGAACGCATTAATACAGTCACATGACAGAATAGGCTTCTGGTTCAGCGACCTTAGCAGTCTGTATGATCAGCCTTTTCTCATTCCGATCCATACTTCCAGCAATCCATCCTTCCATAAATCCATTCATAAATCCGTCCATCGATGATCCATCCATCAATCCAGCTTCTATATAGATCTAACCTTTTCTGGACCTATGTTGAACGTATTAACAATTCTTTTGTTGTCGATTATTGAATTATATAAGAGGTGCAAACTTTTAAATTCAAATAATCTTAATACTAAAAAACCTGTTATGTGCACATTTGCTTCTCAGCTCTCCTCCAGCTGTTCATTTAAGTTGAGTTTCAGTCAGTTAGATTTATTAGTGTTAAATCTTCCTTTACATGTGTTGTTCTTCAATGCAAGGTAGTAAATCTCTCGTTTTATCTCGCCGTGCACGCAATGCACTGCAATATCTGGCCCGCTCAAGAATGCACATTTATTATGCATACAATAAGTTTCCATCTGATTTGCGTTCTCTAAGAAAAGACTAACCACAAGTTAAACTTATAGGGCATTGCCTTTTGTTTGTCTTTGGAGTCGTCCGTAAAAGATGACCTGCCCCTCACTCACCGTTGTCCGCATTTAGCATTACCCTCCCCATCTCCCTTGCGGATTTCCACTCTCCATCAAAACACCAAGACTAGTCTGTCGATCTTGCAATGTGCTAACGATTTTAATTGATTATGTCGTGACCCAGGAAGAGAACTTCAATAGTACAGAATAAAAATAGAATCAGCGTAGCAGCCTAAAGACTCACCGCATTAGGTATAACCTCTTCTGCTTGTACGCATTTGGATGACACCCTCTCATGAATAATTTTGCAAGGTTCCGCTTGACTGCGATTCTCCGCGCTTTTAAGGACCCCAAAACAATTTCAATTATACAAAACCGATTGTCTAGAACTACGCATACTGTACACCAAAGTGCGATTAGCAGTTGGTTAATAAATAATATATTTACTTACTAACTTAGCACCGTGTCGGATGGTTTTGATACAGAGCAGCCGGATGTGGGTTTGAGACACCCCGTCGGACTATAATAATTACGAGGCACAAAAACGTGCATATACTTAAACTTGTGTACAGCATGCTTCCAAAATAAAAATATAAACATACTAAACAAACATAAAAATGAGTTCAGATTACAACGAAATTGGCATTAGCGATGTAAACTAATCATCCTTGAATAAATACATAGGCCATTCAGCTGCATACATTGAAGCTACCATTAAGCATAATGAATATGCATCACTATGCTAATGATAAGATCAAAATATCCATTACGTCTAATTAATGAAGGAATATTAAAACGTCTTTAATGTCCATAGAAATAAAAACAGATCCAATCCGGTAAACTGATGACAGCTGACCTAATGAATATATTTATTAAAATCGGTTAAATGAATATTCATCATAAGATAAAGAAGTTTTTATGCTACTGGATCAAAATATCTATTATGTCTAATTAATGAAGGAATATTAAAACGTGGCTAATGTCCATACAAATACATGTAAATACAGATCCATTCTGGTAAACTGATGACAGCTGACCTAATGAATATATTTATCACAATCGGTTAAATGAATATTCATCATAAGATAAAGAAGTTTTTATGCCAATGAATATAAACGAGATTAGTAATACAATGAATGAGCGGAAGTTGAGCCGTTGATCTTCTCTGTGGAATTCTTTTTCTTCTCGTCTGTAGACGGGAAAACATTACGTATGGTAATTTCTGAAAATGAAAGAATTCCGATATGAAGCCAAGGCAGGGGCCCGGTAACAAATTTTGGCTCAGTTACACCGAGGCAGAGGCATGCTCACACTTTTCTGGAAACATTAATACTAAAAATACAGTGATATATACTCGATTAAGTTTGTCATAAATTTGCAAGTGACGAAATAGTTTTTAGATATATTCGGTTCACGAAGACTAAAAGTTTATATCGGACATAATGTATAATTTTATCCACCTCGGGTCTGACAGTAGGCTACTTGGCAGAGGTTGGCTCACACAGGTTTCAGACACTTCCCGGGTCACTGAACTAAATCCAAATCAAATGAGTTACGTATAGTCAAGGTCCAGGATATATTTATGAGTTCAGGAAAGTTAATTTGTGGAACAGGAAAGTGTACACAGATGAACTGTACTTACGATGTCGAATTATGAAGAAGATTGCAATTGCAATTGCAGTGGCGGCCAGGATCACAATTGGAACAATCACAGCTACCACGATCACCCACGTCTCTGCAATTTATAGCAGTTGAATATCGTCAGTATTTTATATATGTACAAAATTATATGTGTATGTTGTTAGAGGAAAGTCGTGTTTAGTTGCGATAGAGGAGTGCCTGTAACAGGTGAAAACAATATCTGTCAAGGAAGAGGTTCTGAAAGGAGTGCCAACCTAGGATTCTGATGTATGTTGAGACACTCCTTGTATGAGAAAAGTACTTGAAGACGGAGGTGATGCCGTAGTGACTAAGAGGCAGAAAGAGCGAAAGACAGAGTTCCAGAAACCGAGAGACAGTGAGAAAAAGATACTTGGCCTACTTCGAGAAACGACAACTGAATTATCTACTGGCCAGGCTTGATGTATTAGTAATCGTGATCTGGAAACTTCTGAAGCGCTACTCTAAAGCTATGCGCAGATTCGCATATTCGCTCGCTTATTCGCGAGCACCTAATCGCATCACAGGGTTTGGGGTTGTTCAGAGAGCGATGTCCCGTGGAGGTTCGAGTCCGATTGCTAGTGAGATTAACCGGGTTTCCTCGAGATTGAAGAGTGGAGGATTGGATGGGTTAGGGTAGGAATTCTGGAAGAGGTGAGACTTCAGTTTGGAATGAAAAGTCTGTGGGATAATAAGGTGAGAAACCCGAGGCACAAGACGGCGAATGAGTGGCGGTATTGATGGAGGCACAGAGAATATGCGGAATTTCGGGAGTAGTTCGTTCCAGGGTCGAGGTGCAGTGTGGGGTATGGGTAGGCTGGAGAACTTGAGGCGAGTATAGTTACTGGGGAATGGAATGAGAAGGTAGAGCGGTATGGTTGGATAGTTAAGAGTTCGCGAAGGTACTTTGGGAGGGAGTACTGTAAGGAGTTGTAGGTTAGCGATAGAACTTTGAAGTAGATACGCTCAATTATTTTCAGTGATATGATGATGCTTGGGTGTCGTTGTGACAGTTTGGGCGAGTGAATTTTCGATGAGTTGTAAACGCTTTGATGCAACAGAGAGTGAAACTCTATTTAATTGTTTCTGTGACTTAAAACGGACATGTTCATTCATTTATTTCATTACACAGATTTATGCAGCACCCCTTAAATGCTCAGAAGTCCTGCTGCACAACTTCCTCCTAGACAGAATCGAACCTTCTTCCAACACTATTCCCATATATGTGTTAAGTACTTTACGATAATTAAATGATGCACATAAGAAGGACCAAATTAGCTTTCTTCGTCATAAGCATAAGAACAATAATTGTCAGTACTCTTAACAATACAATCGCCATCACTACAACCACGACCATCGCCGCATTCATAGTTATCATCACCCCCGCATCGCTAGAACCACTGCCGTCAATAACATCCTCATTAAAGAACAAGTCAGAGACCCAGTCTTGTTGTCAAGACCTTAAACCTCAAGACCAAGACCAAGACCTTGAACCTCAAGACCAAGACGAAGACCAAGACCTTGAACCTCGAGACCAAGACCAAGACCAAGACTTTGAACCTCGAGACCAAGACCAAGACCTTGAACCTCAAGACCAAGACCAAGACCAAGACCCAAAAAATCGAAATCAGGTCAAGACTTCTAAAAATTGTCAAGTCGGAATATTCGCTATTTTAATGAAAACATGAGTCTTTTATTTTATTCAAGCAAATTAACTTTAAATGCAAACTGCAGAGAAATCCGAATTTGTATTCAAAAGTCCTTCATGCAAACTCTTATGCCAAATGCCTTTTGTATTTTATAAAAACCAATTCGCTTAGAATTTTCTGACCAAGACATGCCCGCTGGGCCTCATAAAAATTCCGCCATGTGAAAAAATACTTTCTACAGGTGCTGAAGTCACTGACACACACGCAACAGCTTTTCAAGCACTGGATGTAAATGTACAGATAGTGAGTCCTTTTGAAATCTTCCCATGGTTTATCATACCGTCTGATACAGAATAACTGTTGCTGCTGCCAATGGGTTTTCCTGACCAACATGACTTGTATCCATCCATTGATATTGGTCGTATGATGCAAGCAGGCTTGATACAGAATTCTTGAGTTCTGTTAAATGACTGTTCATATTAACAGCCGGTCTTGGTCTTGGTCTTGTGAGACCAAGACCAAGACCTTGAACCTCAAGACCAAGACCAAGACCAAGACCTTGAACCTCAAGACCAAGACCAAGACCAAGACCTTGAACCTCAAGACCAAGACCAAGACCAAGACTTTTAAAAACGAACTCGAGTGCACTCGAGACCAAGACCTTGGTCTCGAGGACAACAAGACTGCAGAGACCTCGTGACTCTCCTCCTCCTCCTTCTTCTCGTTATCATAATCGTCATCGTTGTATGAGCGATTGCCCAGAATGAAGTTCCTTTTCAAATGTATACTACTGGAAAGCAGTGAGAATCTAACTGAAAACAACTTCAGTTTTAAAACCACTTTACGATTGGTCACGCATATACGGTGACCGATTTACAGTGAAGAGATAGACCACAACTATTCGGATAAGTAAAAGTCATTTATGGCTGCATACCTGTTCCGCCCGACTGCACATTCGGTTTTGGTTCAAACGTTGAAATATTCACACATAATTCGTTAATTAATCGAAGCCGTAAACTCCAAATTTCAAAAACGCCACTCGAAATCTAAGCGCAGAGCACCAACTTACTCAATATCGTATTATTCTACACCTTGAAGCGAATCTGTTGAAGCGCTTAGACCAGAGCATATAATTATACGGTGACCGATTCAGACAGAATATAGAGTCAACACCACTATTGGGACAACAGAAAGTCATTAATAGTAGTTGCCTACCTGACGGCACAGTGGGTTCTGCTTCAATCACTGAAATAATCACATATCATTAGCTGATTACTTATTAGTTCTATTATTCTGCGCCTTGAGTTGAACCTAAATGAGACAATTTAGTGATTTATATAGCGCCTCTTCAAGAGAGAGACTCATCAGTGGCGCTCCTGACCTAACGACGGAAAACCAGGATTGAACAGATTGGTTTCTCAACCACTTACGGAATAGACGATAAACAAGACCAGGAAGCTCATGTCGCAGGATGCTGGTCAACCTATTCCAGAAAGCTGTACGGACTACAGAGAAACTTCTATGCTGCACTGTGTTCTGGTCGTGGGGACAACCAGATCACCCTGTACGGCAGAGCGAAGACAATAACGTGAATGTGTTGAAGTGTTCAGATCAGAACTACAGCTAAGCCTCTACAGGCCTAACCGTACATTCTGTGCATATTTATTCTGTGTTGCCTACAGAGGCTTATCACTATTTATCTAATCAACACTCACCACACTGGAACCTTCATAGCTCCATTGAGTACAGTGACTGCACTCATAGTTGTGATCGCAAATTTGTGTATCGCATCTTAAAGTGAAATCCCCAGAGGCTCTGGTGTTTATTAAGCATCCAAGAAAGAGTTTTATTTTCCAGAATGTATTTCTTTCCGTCTCAGCGCATCTCTACACAGGAACCACGAGTTTGAAGAATTACAAGCGGTGATGTGCAAACCGCATTAGACTAGTATAGATAAGTTAGGGTATTGCCAAGGGGTCTAACCGTTGAACGTATAGTTGTCCTTAACCTCTGTAAACGTCACCCCGTTGTCCAATGTGTTTCTCGCCCTGCAGTAGACAGTGATCGGCTGCTCCCAAGAGAGCATGTCTTCCGTTACAATCAGTTCGTTTGACTCTGACAGCAATCTCCAATCATCATCGTACCTAAGAAACGCAGGGTAATATATATTGTATTATATTGTATCTGAACACTTATAAAGCATTTATATTTACATATACAATGTCATATATAGATTATACTTTGTAATTGTTATCTGATATTGATGAAGTGCCAATTCAAGAAATTAACTCTTCATTGGCTCTCAAACTCATCAGTCTTACATGTTGTTATATATATATATATATATATATATATATATATATATATATATATATATATATATATATATATATATATATATACGTTGGTACAGATCAGCTGCGTTAGAAGAGTGTCTGAAACAGGAGAATAGAACGTCTGTCAAGGAAGAGCTTCTGAAACGATCGCCAATCGTATATTCTGATGTGTTTAGAGACATACATGTACTTGTACGAGAAAAGTATTTAAAGAGGATGTTGATGCGCATTTATTAAGCGCCACTATCTAATGACCTAGCAATTGGGAGTGAAGGACTTGCTAAAAAACTTCTACACAATGACCATCTCAGAGGAGAATCGAACCCGTTACTCTCTGTGTTTCAAGGCAACGCGCTAACCAATCGGCTACCGAGTCCCACAAACGGACCAAATTTCCTTACGAAACGAGTAGCATGACTCGAACCAGGATTCACATCCCGTTCGCCGTTGGACAATTTGGACATTCATCATTTCAATAAGGAATAATCTGATGTAGAAAAAAGGAGAGATGAACAACATCTCTTACCATGCTATTGTTGGAGCTGGTCTTCCATTTGCCATGCAGTTGATGGTGTCTCCAACTGCCATCGCAGTTGGAGCATAAGCGCTGGATGGAGGATAGAAACTGATCTCGCTCACAGCATCTGTCAATCAAAATCACTTGATGTATTTGAGCATCTGTCGATCTTAATGGGGTTTATATAGGAGCATCTCTCAAGCAATATCAAGTAGGCTTAATGAACTTCTTGTCAATCAGAATCGACTGATCCGTCTTATAGTATGCGAGACAAAATTGCCATATCTACATTCTACAACTGTCATTAACCAAAGTCTTTGCAATCATCCTGCTTTCATTGTGGTTTACGAAGTAGTCATAGTAGCAGTGGCAGTGGAAATAGGCGTAATTTGTGGGGGTAAGAGGGTACCCGTATCCCCCACTTTTTGGACTGGGGTACCGTACCCCCACTTTTTGAACAATGCCAATAAATATTTTATTGTTGTGCCTTCCCAGAGAGCACAGTCTCAGCCTTGCTTCGTGTATGTAAGAAATTGGTACTTCCCACTTTTTAGACCAAAGTTAACGCCCCTGGTAGTGGAGGTTGTAGCATTGGCAGTATTTTAAAACCAAATATCATATCCCAGAAGATAAGAAAATATTAAATGATTATTATTTAAAGGTGAGATATTACTTCTACAGTTAAGTGTAATTAACAGACGAAAACACAGTGTGGAAATACATTCCACACAATACAAGACAATAAAACCACACCTTAAAGTCAACAGCGACACAATACAAACCCACAGCACAATACACAAACCAACAACACACTAGGTATACAACGAAACAGCCACAGAACAGTTGACTATTCGCCGTGGTGCTTACGTCTGACGTAGAAAATAGTGGAACACTTGTCTGTGTAGTCTGGATTCGAATCCAAGAAGTAAACGACGCAGACGAACTCCTGATTGTCATCACCTGACGTCACGTTCTTGGTCAATCTCGCCCTACATGACAGTGAAAACAAAAGGTGCTAAAGAAGTCAGACATGATACAAGCACGATGCCTCCACTGTGCTACATGACAATATTTTCAAATAAGACTACGGTTGACTAAGTTAGACTAAACAGATTATAAGACTAAGCTAGTCGAGACTTGACGAGAATAACTCAGAACTATTCAAAACTGGGTTCTAATAAATTTAGTTTCAGTTGAGTTTTCTAAGACATCCCGAATGTTGAACCTACGTTTTTCACCTTCTATGACCGCTTGAAAACTATTCTTTTTGGCCATGCTGGAGTAGGGAACGCCTCTGAGTAGTTCTGTTGAAGAGGCGCTATGTAAATCTATAGTGTTCAAGTGGTCATAGAATGTAATGAATGAATGAAATAGAAGAGTTTTGTACCAGCGTTACACCAATCTACGTTACTTCCGATTAAACGAAAGACTGTGGAGAGCCGGCCTTTGGTGACTCCTCCAGTTACCTGAACATCATTTGCTAACTGATAAAATGTCCTGTTCTAACCAACATTTAACATCGTTTTGGATTGTGCAGTTAGCACTTCTGAATATTTCCAGGGGTGGCGCTATATAAATTTTCTTGATAAGTAAATGAACATAAATAAATATCAGATCTCGCATAATAAGATAAGTCAGTGGAGAGCAGATGGCATAGAATATCCATCGTCAACCAACTGTTGAACCTACGTTTTTCTGGTTGTGGATTCGGAGACTTTAACGACTCCAGGGACTTCCACTCCGTCTCTTGTCCAGGTGATCATGGGAACGTACGTCTCCGTCAAATCATGGAAGTTGACGCTGCACGAAATGTTCGCCTCGTTGCCCTCGTCGTATTCTACGATGCTAACAGGGCATTCTATTGGATCTGTAGATAAAATAAATGAAGGAACAGATGAATAAATCAAACTACGATGATCAGCCGTGGGACCTCTATCGCGGGTCTCTTGTGGAAGTAAGAACGCGTTTTGGATGTTACAATTACTGTAATTAGGCAGAAGATGTCTGGTTGTTGAACTGCCTGGAATGAATTCCATGACTCGGCAAGAAATAACGGTCACTGTAGCTATTGTGTTAAAGACGCACTAGTTCTTAGTGGAATAATTACCGACTATACGTAATGCGCTGTGGGGAACGAAAGGTGTAACTGATGCTGTAGAAAATCCATATTGTGTTGTAAGCCTACTTTTTGGAACTGGGACAATTAGACCAGTAAACTTTACGAGTTAAAACCGTGCATTTCAAAGCATGAGAGGCATGCGTCAATTGCAAATTGATTCCTAATGTATGTGACATTCTCTATCCAATACACTCGGTACTTTTTATTTGAAAGTATTATTTCACAATGATAATTGCTGATTAAGCATCAGCTTGCACAGATTTCTCGATAATAAGGGGCTTTATCTGTTGGTAGCAATTCATAGCATGCAGACAAATGGCTTCCTGTTGTCAGGCTTAGTGTAAAAATTTACCCAGTGATATCGACAAAAAGGAAATTTCCTCGTGGTAAGCTATAATTACTTCGAGCAATATGCTTTCCTATAACCCTGAATTTCTACACAAGGTAGTGGTTACAGGTAGGACTTCTCGAACGTAGTAATAGCATATTATTGTGATTGACTATTTGACTATTATTATTGCTGTTTTTGTTACTGCCCTTCCAAAAACTACCCAGTACTCATGCCTTGTCCCGAGGCGTATACTGTTTGTGCTACAGGGTTTGTTCCTCTTCAACCTCTTGCAAAATTTCTGCGGTCGCCAATGTATATGAGTTAGGCAGACTTGTTGTCCTTGAAACCGAGGTCTTGGTCTCGAGTGCACTCGAGTGCGTTTTTAAAAGTCTTGGTCTTGGTCTTGGTCTTGAGACCAAAGTCTTGGTCTTGGTCTTGAGGTTCAAGGTCTTGGTCTTGGTCTTGAGGTTCAAAGTCTTGGTCTTGGTCTCGCAAGACCAAGACCAAGTACGGCTGTCAATTTGAACAGTCATTTAACAAAACTCAAGAATTTAAAAACTTATCAAACCTGTTTGCATCATAACCTACAACAAATACCTACGGACGGATGCAAGTCTTGTTGGTCAGGGAAACCATCGGCAGCAGCAACTGAGTTATGCTGTATATGGAAGCTCTGCCGAGACTTGTTTCTGAAGCCAGATGGTCTGATAAACCATGGGAGGATTTCAAAAAGGCTCACGATTTGTACATTTACATCCAGTGCTTGAAAAGTTACTGTGTGTGCCAGCGACTTCAGCACCTAGCTATGGAAAGTATTTTTTCACATGGCAGAATTCTAATCGAACGTTGTACAAAATACACAGTTACCAGGAAATGTATATTAGTGACTTACCCTCAGATGCCTGACGAAGTTACTGGTAGCCACAATTGTTCCGCTAAGAGATTTATTAATGCAATTATTGCATTTAGCAACAATTTTTCCATCACGCCTACTTGTAACAGAAAAATATTTTCCATCAAGAATACACGGTACTTCAGCCATGTTGTTCTTAACTGTTCACAATATACAAAATATGCAGTGTTTAAACACTGTCCGCCCGCCGCTGCTGGCCGTGTTTACGACCCTCCCTGCCGTCACCACTCACCAGTATGGAAAGCCGACGATATAAAAAATTGTTTTTTTTATAAAATACAAAAAGCATTCGGAATAACATCTTGCATGAAGGACTTTTGTAAATACGAATTCGGAATTCTCTGCAGCCTGCATTTAAAGTTATAATTTGTACTAGTAGAGTGTTCAAATGCGCACCTGTTCTTATTGACTTTAAGATTGTCTGCTCAGAGCGTTGCTCCTGACAACAGGTCAACAACTGACCTGGCAGCCACAAGATGGTGTTAAGTATAACGACTTTCGCATATTACCTTGCATCACAGATATTGCTTTACTTTGACCTAATCTTAACTTGTCCTGCTTTTCGTTACCTTTACCTTTTCCCAGGTTACATTACTCTACCCTGCATCTTACCTTGCGTTTCTTCAGCCTGCATTGTCATGCCTAACTTGATCTGAGTTACCAGATATGAGGCGCACCTAATACAACGACGTGAATGGTCTTTCCAAAGGCAGGAATGGGCGAGAGACGGCAATAATAAGGAGTCGCCAGTTCTGGTTTGGCCGTCTTGATGACCAGATCGAGCGATTGTGTGTCACCAACCAGCGTCGTGTGGAAAACGGTGAAGTTGACTTGATCAGTGTATATGCCACCATTGTAGGTGGAGTAGATGAGGAATCCAGTTGGCATCCATGTCGGATAGTACAGCCACTCGATGTAGTTGTTGGGCGGCGGGTCGGTCACATTACAGCCGAGGACGATGTTCTGTTCTCCTCTTTGAGCACCGACATTCGGAGGGTAGACGGATATCACCTGACCTACGGTTAAAGACAATACCACCAACCTCATCATCATCATCATCATCGTCATGAACATCAGCACTCCCTGGTCGCTCCACCTTTCGCTCAGCCACCAGAGGCTCTGGTTGTTTCCCGCATGCTTCCGCATACTGCTCAAACTAGAAGCTTTGCTTATGATGACCCATCTAGTTAAAACAGCCTTCCGCAGGAATTGTGGCCTGGGCTCCTGAGTCTTTCTCTTCCTCTGTTCTGGAAACACCTCAAGTCCATTTTATTTGTTAGCGATAACACTGACTTGAGTCGGGAGGGCCTCTGAATCACTGAGTGGCGCTTCAACGAATGGATACGAGGAAGAGGAATAAACAGAGATATTATACACTCTGATATTATGTCACAAATTCTGCAAGTGACGAAATATTTTTTTAGCGAAATGTATGAGGAAGTACAACAATGATCAAGAAGATTCAACAACGCTAGAGTTGGACAAGGTAAGATAAGGTAACAAGTAGGATGATGTAAGCAGGGCTGTAGACGAGGGTATACGCGGGTATACAGCGTGTGCTTGCCTCTAGAGACCGTATACTAATCCATATATTACGTACGCCAAAAAATCATATTTTCATACCCCCTCCTCCTGCTTCACCTTGTACATTTTGTGGACCCCTCCCCCATGCATACGTACAGCTAAGCTTCTCTACCCCCTCCCTTTACAAAAGTTAATTCGCAAAAGTCATCTGTAAGACATTTATTTTACCGTAGGCTATTAAATATTTTTGTAAAACATCACAGCACCACGCCTCTGGAATGATCTCCCCCTGAATTTCACAGTTTCTCAGTGCCTCCATCATCATTGCAACCCGTCCTTCATCCTCCTCTTCTTCCTCTATCTATTACCCCCGGGCTTTCCACTCAAAACTGAAGTCTCACCTTTTCAAATACTCCTACCCTGACTCATCTGATCCTCCGCCTTCCAATTATTCTCGCCGTAAACGACACCCGCCTTGACAGCTGCTCTGCCTCTCCTGATCTGGGACCCTGGAAATCTGACTTGGACCTCTTTTGGACTACTCTCTGGAAACCCCCTTTGATTTGGTTTGGCTTCCTGGATATCGGACTTGGACCTCTTTTGGACTACTCTCTGGAAACCCCCTCTGATTTGGTTTGGCCTTCTGGTAACCGGACTCGGACCTCTTTTGGACTACCTCTGGAAACCCGCTCTGATCTGACGTAGCGCTCGTGAATAGGCTGGTGTCCTGCGCTTGGCCTTCGAGTGGGGCTTAGAAGTTTGGAGATTACGATTATGATTACGATCACTGGCGTAAACTTGTCCAAAATATTGTGGGGGGATGGGTTCTGGACCAGAACAAGAAGTTTTTTCAATATGAAATGTTGTTTTTTGTTGTTGTTTTTTGGTTTTTTTTTCGTTTTTATGGTTTTTGTTGCTTTGGTTTTTTAAGATTTTCGGATTTCGGATCATAAAAATCATGAACAATGGCTTCAACAAGACCTCCAACTCAGTTTAATTCAGTTAATTACGATTTCCGAAAATTAAAAATCATTAAAAACATATTATTAAAATAACTTCTATAAAAATAAGAAATTTATTTTTTTGTAAAACACAACAAATTTTGTGGTTTTCTTTTTCTTTTGGTTTTGTTTCAAACCAAAGACTGAAAAAACTTTTTCACCTCGAGTCTGGACAGTCAGCAGAGGCTTCCGATGTTACGTTAATGCGTATGAAATGGGGCGTTTTGTTTACATGTAAATTTGTTTCATATTGAAGATATTGAAGATAAAAATAAATTTTTGTTTTCATTGTGAATTTCTGATAGTATTTCAGTTCTGTGTCTCTGATTTTCTGTTTCTGAAGAAATTTGAAACATAATCTATATTAATAAAGACAAGACTCTGTCTGTCTGTAACAGCAATGTTTGACGGCGATGCATTTCTACAGCTTTGGACCTTTTCACTCCAAACCTTCACTACTGTCTCGGGGTGAGCATTACACACCCAGTGTGAGGCTTCGCGTCCCCCGTTTTCACCGCTATCATGGTGTCCCGGGCCAAAACCTACCCGGGCAATGCATTTTTAGCTGGTAAAAAAATTACACTCAACCTAGTTTCACTCGCCAGATGGCGCCGCCGGGTTAAGCAGCTACACTACGGATTCGCTAGAGGGATTGAAACTTTCAGTGAACTAAACCCGGCCAACCCGGGTTAAGCAGTGTTTTGTTGCTTATTCGCTAGAGGGATTGAAACACCCAAAACGCCGGGTTAAGCAGCTTCGCGTCCCCCGTTTTGACCGCTACCATGGTGTCCCGGCCCAAAACCTCCGAAACCCGGGCAACGCCGGGTTCACCGGCTAGTATTTTAATATTTTAAGAAATTCTCCTCTCGATTTTTGGGGGCATTGCCCCGGCTCCTCAATTATTGGGGGGGCCCGGCTGACCCCCCAGAGTCTACGCCTATGATTACGATATTTGCTAGCTAAATTTGTTAACTGTTATAAAGAAATAAAATACTAACAGCACTAAAACCTACATTTAAAAAAGTTTTAATACTACATAAAATTGATAAAGCAGGAATATTCAGTGATTTGGTTTTGCGTACGTACACATTTTGTCGAGCCCTCCTTCGCCATACGCACCCGTACGCAAAGCGCTTAAATCCGATCACCCGTCCCCTCATTGCGTACGTAATATATGGATGGCCCCTCAACTCACTAAATATTTATTAGTATCCTCACCTCAGGATAGCGTGTACTCACCTTCAGAGAGTACTTTGACATGTTTTAATAATGTAGAGTGTAGGCTATAACTTAAATAAGATTTCAGTTTGAAATTTAATTATTTTTGCTTGCTTGACCTGCATGCAAAAACATTAATTTTTAAACAAATGATAGCATAGTTGATGCATCAGAAATTGGGGAATTCCGTCATTTCAATAGCTTAAACGATCACCAAATCGTTTCCATATTTCAAAATATTTTCTTGCATGGAAGGGGGGGTCACATTCCGCTCAGTGTTTCGGAAAACTAACCTGCAGCATATACTCACCTCTAATTTTACCACTACAGCCCTGGATGTATGGTAAGGTATGCACAATTTGGACAGTACCGGTAACACAACGCCACATAAAAAACCTCTCGAAGGCTCCTTATCATTATCATTAACTCCAAATTAAGGGTTAATTTCTAAAAGGCTAAGCACAGAGCACCAGTTAATTCACGAGCGCTGCGTCAAGTCAGGGCTAAGTCAACGTTCAGGTAAGGTTAAATAATTCGTCTGAAACTAATATTAATCATCGGTATTCAGCTAAAGAAGATTATTTTCTTTTTCCAATAGGATAGGGCCTATATGCCGTCTATTTGAAAGCAAATTTTCTATTGGAAATTGGAATACAAATCAAAGTTTTCTTGATTCAGGGATTAAGTCTTTGGCAAAATGACTCAGTTGGTGGACACCCCTTGAGACAAAAAGCAAAGTTAGTCTTTATACCTGTGTTGCATAATTTCGTTTATCTCAGGTGTGTGTCCAATCAATTTTACCTGTCGCACGCATCGAATCTATTCATAAGCAGCGTATTATAGAACGATCACTTACTTTCGACTGTCGCCAGAACGAAGGAGGCGAAGACGACCAAGAGGGTCTGAAGGAGAAAACCAAGTAGAACCATTTCCAATCAGCAACGCAGCTTTAAACAACTGAAGCACTTTTCGTAAGAATTCTTGTTTTGAAACGAAGAATTGGCGATATCTCGTTGGCGCTTATATCTGAAGACTGATATCAGTTTGAAAGGCGTATACTATAGGTCTAAAGAGCAAGCGATCGATCAATGGAGCTAGCGAGATAGATAATGACATAGATGACTAATATTAATTTATGCGTCTATCATTCCTAATTGCATAAGTGATTATTCGCAGAATGAACAAGTGATTACCGGAATGAACAAGTGGTTAATGAAGTGAGTTATTAAACCATTGTCTGGATGAATTGACGATTTACTGAATGTTATTGTATTAGAATTGTAACGAAATTTATATAACACCACCATAGGCGTAGACTCTGGGGGGTCAGCCGGGGCACGTCCCCCCAATAATTGAGGAGCCGGGGCAATGCCTCCCCAATAGTCGAGAGGAGTATTTCTTCAAATATTAAAATATTATGTTTCAATATAGACAAATTTCTTCAGAAACAGAAAAACAGAGACAAAGAACTGAAATACTATCCGAAATTCATAATGAAAACAAAGATTATTTTTTTTCTTCAATATCTTCAATTTAGAACAATTTACATGTACACAAAAAGCACTCATTTCATATGCATTACTTAATACCGGAAGCCTCTGAGGCTCGCTGATTGTCCAGACCAAAGGTGAAAAGAGCTTTTTTCGGTTTTTGGTTTAAAAAACACAAGAAAAGGAAAACCACAAAACATTTCTTTGTTTAAAAAGTTTTATTCTTATTCTTGTAGAAGTTATTTTAATAACATTAATTTAATGATTTTTAATTTTCGAAAACGCAACTGAATTAAACTGAGTTGGAGCTCTTGTTCATACCAATTTCATGATTTTTGTGATCCAAAACCGAAAATCTTAAAAACAAATAAGCAAAACAACAAAAACCATAAAAACAAAAGAAAACGAAAAAACACACAACAAACAAAACAATTTTTCATCTTGAAAAACTGGTTTTTTTGTACCTCTGGTCCAGACCCATGCCCCACCAATATTTTGGACAAGTTTACGCCAGTGAACACCACCCAAATAAAACGATAAGAGGCGCTCCCTACGTTGGTCTGAACGATATTAAATGCCAAGTCAGCAGAAATTTCATTGGTAGGCAAAACAGTGTATAGAAAACTAGAATGGGCCAACGCACAACGGTGGAACCCAACCCACAGATTCCTAAACAAAGTTGACAGATATGGTATGGTATGGTATCTGAGAATTTATAAAGCGCCTCTCAATGCGAACTATCCAGAGGCGCTCTCAGCTTGTGAGCCTCGCGGAAACAGAAAAGACTTTAGACGATGAACAACAGAGAGAGAGAACTTAGTAAGGAGAGTCTCACGCAGTACCAAAGGAAGGGAGTTCCATAGGGATGGGTCCACGACAGCGAAAGAGCGAGACTGAGCCAGGGAGACCTCACCCGGGGGACGAACAGAAAAAATTTAAATGATAATGCTCAGGGTGTCTGGACCAAGTTGCGTCAATAGTGAAGAACGACACATGATGAATACAATGCCCAGCGGTCTCTCGAGCGTTTGTGTTAAATGACGCACCTCCGGCTATCTTTAGGCCTACGAGTTAAAATTTAACAGATATTCGTTGCCTGCTAGTCTATTTTGATCGATTGAAATAATCGTTATATCGACCGAGTAATTAACCAATCGATTGATTAATTAATCAATCGATCAACCCACCTGTAGATCGATTAACTTCAATTTCAAAGATTTCTGTAATTGTTTAATTAAGAAGAATAGCAACAACAATAACAAATTAAAATAATAATTATGATTGTTACTAATACTCTCATTGTCTTAGCTTTATCCTCTGATATATACAGGCCTATCTGAAATTCTGAAAATTTTGATTAACGGATGCGTCGCTTAGAATGAATAAAGCGAAAATTTATAAATCATTTTGGTGGAGCGTCGAATCACACATGGTAGGAGTCAGTAGAAGAAAATCATGGAAGAAACTACAGAAGATGAAACACTAAGAAAATTCTGGGCCTCGCCTTAATCACTGCGCCAATGTGTTCGCTCTGCCCCTGTGCTGGCCACTCCCTTATGTTCGGCCATAGTTGTTTATCATTTCTGTCCAACATTCGATTACCAGCGTTCGTGAATTTACCAGTTTAAAGCACATTCAACATAACATTTCATGAGATTGGAATAACGATCTTCATTGTGTAATTGACTTGAAAATAAATAGAATACATTTTATTCAAGAAATTAGCCATTGATTCTAACACCTGTACAATGTACATTAGGCTACATTGCATTTGTCTAACTCTGCATAGTGTAACCCATGTGGTTCCGTTTAATTTATCCCTTTGACATTTGTTGATGTAAACCTGATTGTCTGGATGTTGGTGATCAATAACACGATCACTCAAATTACTTCTTTTCACAGACAGCAACTTCTGTTGCTCATGATCCTATGTGTAGTCGATTTCTGACAGTTTCATTGAAGAAAATCAACTCTCATTCGACGTAGAATATTTTGAACGCGTATAGATCAACCAACAAAAGTTGATTTACAATATTGTCTACACAAAGACGGAATTGCTTAACTAGCTTCACTGATTAACCATACATTGTGTAATGACGAACACTTTCAGTAGGGCGTCACACTTCACTGTCTCTGAGTAAGTTATAACTGACATAGGTAAGAAACACTGCACATCAACTGCAGAACCATATACACAGCTTGGACTGGGTATGCACTGCGTACAGTCCTAGTATTTACTGTTAGTAGTTTCCAGTGTTTAACGACATTTTATGGCAGCCAGGGCCGTTGATGTCACCCTCCAGTTTTATCCATTCTTGGGACTGGCACCACCCGTATAAACGGCAATGGTTCAGAGGCTGTTCATCTCTCCACTATACAACCAATGTTAATCCGACCTTCTGTCGAAACGCTTTGTGTTCTTTATATCATGGTGTTCGTTCATATCGTTTTATGCAGTGCTTTTTAAACTGCCTGATGTTGTTTGACCAGCCTTACCACGGACCGGTGCTTTCCAACATCAGCACACGTGTTATGTTAAAAACTTATAAGATTTCACAATGTTAGCAGGGTTTATTACAACTATGCTTTTGTTAGCTGCATGTATAAAATGGTTTATTATGTACGAACACTGTGTCGTCTCATTGTTTTAGATATTTTAAATTGTGTACAATTTAAAATTTTAATCAAGTATGGTCAAAATTGTGATTCTGATCCGCTGCCCGGTAATTTGTCTATTTAACTTGTAGACATGCATACTGTAGGTAGTTGCAGCTATGATACGGTGTAGCATGGTTTTGATTCAGAACAAAGAGCAAACGAATTTGTGGATTTGAGAGACCCTGTGAAGCCAACTTGTCAGGGCTGTAGGACTACAATGAATGACGACGAGGCACGAAAAGATGCATATTTAAACTTGTGTACAGCATGTTTCGGAAAAAAACAAATATGCCAAAGAAACTTTAAAATGAGTTCAGATTATTACGACGATTGGCATTAACGATGTAAACTAATAATTGTTTAAAAATTAAATAGGACAACTCGCGACATAAACTGAAGCTGCAGTTAATCAATATGAATATGAATCATTATGCTAATAACACTGCACAACAGTGAGTTTGCTTCTTGAACACTATTTGGTGTTTCTAATGCACTTTTTGCTGCTGATCACGAAAATCACCTTGAAATTGTCCTAGCACGTACCGTTTTTAAGAAATCTTCATTTAAAAAAATTTATTTTCATATTTTTCAGCTATGATCTTTCACTGACGTTATAATATGGTCCATGTAACTGAGGTGTGTCCAGGCAAGCATTTAGGGCAGATTGAGTAATGTTTATGTTATAATTGGTACAGCTTGTGCATGCATGAGCATGCGGATGCTGGATGGAAGCTGCCGGCAAACTCTGTGGCGCCATAGAAGCCACTCGCATACACATATGCTACTCAGGAAGCTGAGATCAGTTATTTGTATTTTGATATCACTATTTGCGCAACATGTATCCTGGGGGTGGGGTGGGGGTGGATTCCCCAAAAGGTCTCAACATTAAAATATTGCTGGCCTCTGGGGGAAACATAAATCCGGGAGGGGGGAAATTCCCCCCGCCCCAAAAGGTGTCTAGATTAAACACTGGTGGATCAGGAATGTGCATACTGATGAACTGTACTTGCGATGTTGAATTTTTTATTTGTTATATGTACAATATCTACGACAAAACTTTTCCGATCCACTTCAACAGTCCGACTACTAAGCAGAGATTTAAACAACCATGGATGACACCAGCCCTCCGCAAATCTACAAGGAAAAATAACCTTTATTTAAAATATCTGAAGCGAAAACTGCTAGCAAACACAAATTTACTGAATAGGCCCTATAGGAATTTATATAAAACTGTTAAGAACAACGCGGAAAAAACTATTGTAAATACAAAAAACGAGCTCAAAACAACACGGAGACTCATCAGCGCTGTCACCCAACAAAGTCCCAGATACACAATAAATGAAACCCTGGTAATTAGTGAAGGGTGTACTAAAGATCCACTAGCTATGGCAAACTGCTTAATAATTATTTTGCCAACATAGCCCATAACCTTGAAATGGATGCGCTCAGTGATTTTTTAGCTAGTGAAGCGATTTAAGGACGAGAGTCATACATGTATGATGATGTTTTTGTGTCCTGGTGACAGTTCGGACGAGGGAATTTTCCTAGAGTTGTAGATACTTACATGTAGACGCAAGAAAGAGTGAAACTCTGATTAATTGTTTCTGTGACTTAAAACGAACCCCTACATGTTCATTCATTCATTCATTACAGAGATTTCTAAATATAGGACCCGTTAAGGCTCAGAAGTCCTGTTGCACAACTTCCTCCTAACCGAATCGAGCCTACTTCCAAGTTCCAACACTAAAACCAATATATTGTTAGGCTACTTTACTATAAACAAATGATGCACATAGGAATAACCGAATTAGTTTTCATCGTCATAAGCATAAGAACAATAATTGTCAGTATTCTAACAATACAATCGCCATCACTACAATCATCATCCTCACCACATTAAAAGTTATCATCATCCTGCATCAACAGAACCACTGACGTCATCAGAATCCTCATTAAAGAACAAGTCAGAGACCTCGTCACAATCACCACCAGGGCTGTAGTGGTAATATTAGAGGTGATTATACGCTACCGGTAAGTTTTCCGAAACAAATTAGAGGTATACGCTACCGTATTTTGTGAGTATACACTACAGTATTTTAATAGAAATAAATATAAATATTTTGTGAGGTGAGTATACGGTCGCTAGAGGTAAGTATACGCTGTATACCCGCGTATACCCTCGACTACAGCCTTGATCACCACCATTACTACCACCACCATCATGGTTCTGGTGATGTGGTTTGTCCCTTATTAAAGAACAAGTCGTGATTTCTCTTCTCCTCTTCCTTCTCCTTCTCCTTCTCCTTCTCATCATCATCATCATCATCATCATCATCATCATCATCATCATCATCATCATCATCATCATCATCATCATCATCATCATCATCATCATCATCATCATCATCATCATCATCATCATCATCATCATCATCATAATCATCATCATCATCATCATCATCATCATTATCATCATCATCATCGTCGTCGTCGTCGTCGTCATCATCATCATCGTCGTCGTCGTCATGCAAGCGATTGCGAAAAATGAAGTGCCATTTCAAATTTAAGTTCTTATACTACTGGAAAGAAATGCGAAAATAATGGGAGTAACTTCAGTTTTTAAACGACTTTATGGTTGGCCACGCATATACGGTGACCGATTCACAGTGAATAGATAGACCACACTGTTAGGATAGCAGAAAGTCATTTATAGATGTAATTATAATACTACAATTTATATAGCATCGTCAGTAGAAGGCTACTCCTAGGCGGTTTACACTGTCAACTGGTCGGTGAAACGCTAGGAGTTAGATGGGAAGTAAATTTGTTGATGTTGCTTACCTACTCCACCGGAATCTGCCATGGGTTCTGTTTCAACCACTGAAAATATGAGCACACATCATTAGCTGATTACTTATTGATCTTACCATACTGTGCCTTCAGTTGAACCTAAGCGAGACAATTTAGTGATTTATATAGCGCCTCTTCAAGAGAGACTCGTCAGAGGCACTCATGACATGAAAACCAGGATCGAACAGAATCAAGGGGTTACGGAACAGACGGCAAGAAAGACCAAGGAGCTCATGTCATAAGATTCTAGGTAACCTATTCCAGAATGCTGGACCAACCAGAGCAATTTCTGCGCTGCACTGTAGGTGTTCAGGTTGGGGGAACAACCAGGTCACCCTATGCGGCCGACCGAAGACAATGACATGAATGTTTTGAAGTGCTCAGGTCAGAGGTATACAGCAAAGCCTCTATAGATCTGACCGTATATTCTGTGCATCTTCCTTGAAGTTCCTTCTGTGTTGCCTCCAGAGGTTTATCACTATTATCTGATCAACACGCACCACAAAAGTCCACAATGGGACCTTTATGGCTCCAATGAATACAAGTGACAGTACTCGTAATTGTAATCGGAAATTTGTATAGAACCTCTTCAAGAAAAATCCATCCCTCTGAGGCTCTGGTGTTTATCAGGCATCCAGGAAAGAGTTTTATTTTCTATTATGCATTTCTTTCCGTCTCAGCGCATGACAAGAGTTTGAAGAATTGCAAACAGACCAGATCAGACCAGTAGAGGTAGGTTAGGCGTTGCCAAAGGATCTAACCGTTGAACATGTAGTTGTCCTTGACCTCTGCAAACGTCACCCGTTGTCGATTGTGTTTTTCGCCCTGCAGTAGACAGTGATCGGCTGCTCCCAAGAGAGCATGTCTTCCGTTACAATCAGTTCGTTCGACTCTGACAGCAAATTCCAATCATCATCGTACCTAAGAAACGCAGCCCAGTATAATATGTATACATATACATATATAATAGTGTAATTTGTAATTGTTATTTTATATTTATACAGTGCCAATTCAAGAATAAACTCTTCAGTGGCGCTCAAACTCTTCAGCGTTACATGTTGCTACAGACCAGTCGTGATTAAATTGCGTTAGAGGAGTGCCTGTAACAGGTGAATAGATCGGCAGTCAAGAAAGAGCTTCTGAAACGAGTGCCAACCTAATATTCTGATGTACAGGCCCGGGTTAACCATTGGAGCACACGGAGCACGTGCTCCGGGCCCCCGACGACCAAGGGGCTCCCAAATATGAGTCGTTTTTTTCTGCGTCTCAAAATGCAAATTGAATTCACGTTTGTTGAAAAATTGAATTCATTTTCATTAAAATGCGGCGACAAGTCACATTACTTTACCCTCAGCCTAGAGTATAGTCCGTAGGCAAATGTCAAGAATTTCAAGATTGTCATAATTTTGGGTATAATCTTGGCAAATGTGTTTAAAATGTTCAAAATAGTGTTGTGCACGCAAAAAACCATGTTACCAGTTTTTTTATTTGGTCCCGAGTGCATATTTGGGACCAAATGTGCACTCCAGATTAACAGAACTTAAATTGAATGCGTTGTACTGAATTTTAGACTAGGCTTGGAATCTCAAAATGACATTGTTAGAAGCAAATCATGTAACAATTTGCTAACCGGCGTTTCTAGACTAATTTGACCCTGCTGAAAACGAAAATCGTGGTTAGCAAGCTGGATTTTTAGCGGTTGCATGAAAAAACAAGATGGCGGCCAAAATGGCGGCCAATATCGTCATATGGCTATAAGTACAGTCATGTACGTGATAAAAACATGGTTTTGGAGTCTAAATTAACATTTTTTGGGTCAAGGAATGCGATAGAACTAAAGACAAATATGTAGCACTGCAGAAAACAAAATGGCGGACAAAATGGCAGCCAAATATCTTCAAATGTGTGTGGGCTTTCAGAGTGGGAGGAGAAAGAGTGTTTAGTTCATCTTGAGATCGCAACAAACGCGCGACTCCGCCTCTGTAGATCCAGAGGAAGTGTTAGACTCCAGATTTCCCAGGTCATGACCTAGCTGGACGGTCAGCATGTTGTGGTATAGATGCCAGATGTTGTGGCTCTGTGTAAGTGTGTATTAGCTATCGTTTACAGCCTTACAGGGCTCCTTTGTCTTAGATCTGATGCGCTGAGGCGTGGAGAATCTCGGAGTCTCCGGCTGAGGTCGCTGTTGACCTCTCAAGTGACCGGCAGTGCACAAATTTAGCAGCTGCAGGTATTCAAATGGAGTCCTGTAGGATGCGACCTTTGCAGATGCATTAAATATACCATACAGTCTGCAAATCAGTGTACACGAAATATTTTCAAAGTCGCATCCAAGTGCTCAGAGGTAGGCTACATTTCTCACGAAGTGTCTGTGCGACGTGTTCTTTCTGACATTATTACTCGCTCGTGGCAGGATATCTTAACCGATTTATTATAACCTTCACTGCGCTCGTCGCCAGACATTCACTACACTCACTGTAGGCCTACATTTGTGACCGTAGTTCGAAACTTTCGTTCGACGCCTAACTGTGCTCATCACTAGTCGTTGGACACCTTCGCAGCTTAATCGTGGAAGGCGTTTGTCAGACAGGTAGGCTAGACTCACATACAAATAAATATTGACAAAGATCCAAGTTTGTGTCAGTAGGCATATAGAGGCATCGGCTTGGTATGATGTCTGGTCTGCTTCACCATTGCAAAGACTCAGAGGGCTGAAAGACGCAGACTTCATCGACTTGCTCATACTGATTTCTACCCTTCTAGCCGTTAAGCTATTCTTATTCTCCTAACTCTGCCAACCACTACAAGTGCAATCGAAAGATCGTACAGCACTCTGCGTCGTGTGAAAACCTGGCTACGATCTACTATGACAGACGACAGACTTTCCGGATTGTGTATGATGAGTGTACACAGATAGAAAATTAGCAAGAAGAAAAAAGAATTCATGAATATTGTTGTAGATGAATTTGGCAAAGGTCGTCGTCGCCTTCAGTTTCTCTTTAGATAGGTGTGTATAAACCTATCTAAAAGAAACTGAAGGCGACCTAATGGATAATCCACCTTATATATGACCAAGGCAAACCTATACATTATATATAGGTTCGCCTTGGTATATATAATATATATATCAAGACGAACATATATAATGTATTATTAATATATTATATGCTTGCCATGCTATTTTATGTGTGTGTGTGTGTATGTGTGTGAGTGTGTGTGTGTGTGTGTGTAGGTGTGTGTGTGTGTGTGTAGGTGTGTGTGTGTGTGTATGTGTGTGTGTGTGTGTGTGTGTGTGTGTGTGTGTGTGTGTGTGTGTGTGTGTGTGTGTGTGTGTGTGTGTGTGTGTGTGTGTGTGTGTGTGTGTGTGTGTGTGTGTGTGTGTGTGTGTGTGTGTGTGTGTGTGTGTGTGTGTGTGTGTGTGTGTGTGTGTGTGTGTGTGTGTGTGTGTGTGTGTGTGTGTGTGTGTGTGTGTGTGTGTGTGTGTGTGTGTGTGTGTGTGTGTGTGTGTGTGTGTGTGTGTGTGTGTGTGTGTGTGTGTGTGTGTGTGTGTGTGTGTGTGTGTGTGTGTGTGTGTGTGTGTGTGTGTGTTTGACTTGGTTGGCTGACTTGGCTCACCCAACTTTTAAACACTTCCCGGGCCTCTGTTCGACTGTCGCCAGAACTAAGGAGACGAAGACGACCAAGAAGGTCTGAAGGAGAAAACCACGTAGAACCATTTCCAAGCAGCAACGCTGCTTTAAACAACTAAAGCACTCTTCGTAAGAATATAAAGGAAGAAATCGCAATGCCTTGCTGTCGCTTAGGCCAACATCTCAGGACTGATCAGTTTGAAACGTTTGGGTCAAAGGGCAAGAGATCGAGCCATTGTAGCTAATTGAAGAATAATATAATAGCACTTCAGAAAGCATTATAAGAGGCGCTCCCTACACAAGTCTGAATGATACTAATTAAAATGTCAACTCAGCAGGCAAAACAGTGCATAGAAAACTAGATTGGTCACCAATGGCTCGGCCACGCACACACGTTGAACCTAACCAACAGATTCCCATCCGACATTGACAGATGGAAAAATGCTTAGAGTCTTTAGATCAGGTTGCGTCAATAGAAAAGAGCCGTACACGATAACGTCACGGTCCAACGATCTGTCGTTGTTGTTAAATGACGCGTGTCCGGCTATCTTCAGGCCTCCGAGTTGAAATTTAACAGGTATTCGTCCTCTGCTAGCATGTTGATCGATTGAAATAATCGTTAGAGCGAAAGACGATCGTCACTGCATAACAGACCTGACAACAAAATTTAATGTAATACTTGTATTCAAAAATTAATTAGCCAGTGATGCTACCTGTGCAACATTACACTGTGTTTGGACGACTGTGTCGAGCGTAGCCACATGGTTCCTTTTTTTGGTTCTGCCTTTGACAATCATCGACGTAAGCTTATTATTATTGTTAAATTATTGTCTGTGTAATCAAATCAAAATCAAATAACTTTTTATTAGAATACACACAATACACACACAATCGATGTTAATAATCAAGATAAGATCCATCCAACAAAGTCATGTGATCATCAATCATTTGAGAAAAGGTAAGCTGAATGGAACATACTATAACTGGTGTATTTCTAATGGGATGCCACTAAGGGCACGACCCGCTAAACTGTGGCACCCCAATGGATCACTGGCCGAGCAGATTGTTGGTCGCGACTCGACAGTGTGATTAATATAGTGTGTCTGTTCATTTAAAAAAACCCAAAAACTTAGCTAGAACTTAATTAATATGAATCTAATGTTTAAATCAGAATTCAACGCAATCTATGATGATAAATCACATTACAGATATCACTGTGGTTCATGAAGAAAATAGTACATAATTACTATCATTATGAGCCTTTTTTTAAAAGCTTAGTAAACCCAAAATACCTTGAGTCTTAAAGATTAAAGAGGGAGTGGCCTATCCCTTCCCAATGAGATGCAATCTAATTAGCTTTTTAAACCTGTGCATTTGTGATTTCAGGGTAAGTTCTTTAGGTAGAGCATTCCAAAGGGTGGGGCCAAAACATTTAATGGAGAATCGCTTAGTGTTTATACGTGCAAATTCCATGCGATAATCATTTGCCAAAACGAGTGTGGTGGGAGTGGATTGAGGAGCTTCTTTTCCCAAGCAGAAACTTCTGTAGCTATCAACGCAATGCTCAAGATCTTTCTTTACGTAGTCGATTTCTGAGTAGTTTTCATAGCAGAAACTCAACTGCTACAGGACGTAGAATATCTTAAACACGCATAGAGCAACCAACACTAGCTGCCTCTATACACAGACAGTACAGCTTTATATTATTATTAGCTTCACAGATTTATTCACATTGTGGACGAATGCACGCCTTCATTCGAGGGTCAGCCCTCACTGCCTCTGCGCGCGCCTCAACGAATAACATAAATTTACGAAACGATGTGCATCAATTGCGAAACCATACACAGAGCTCGGCCCGAATCTGCGCTGCATATCATCCTAGTAGTTAGAAGTATATCATGTGTAAGACGATCTCTTGTGACTGCCAGGGCTGTTGACGTTCTCTTGTGACTGCCAGGGCTGTTGACGTTCTCTTGTGACTGCCAGGGCTGTTGACGTTCTCTTGTGACTGCCAGGGCTGTTGACGTTCTCTTGTGACTGCCAGGGCTGTTGACGTTCTCTTGTGACTGCCAGGGCTGTTGACGTCGCCCTGTTCCTTTATCCAGATTTGCAATTGTAGTTGTAATCGAAAATTTATAAAGCGCTATACTCAGAAAGTTCAGTGGCAGCCAGTGAAGGGACGAGATATACATAGGACATTCTTACATACATACCTACATACATACATACATACATGTACATGTACACGTACATGTACATGTGTATGGCATTGTATGTTCAGGTCACTAATGTGCATCGCGAATGGTTGGAAATGTGATTCGAAACGATAGATGTTTGTCAAGATTGCATACAGATGACTATGTGGTAAAAGGGAGAGAAGCATTACCCCAAGCATTTTCATGGGAACCAGATGGAACCCAGGTGGGCTCATGACGGGTTCAATGTGGGAATGTGGTTCCGGTATGGACTGGATGTGGGCTCTTGGACTCTTCTATCAACCTACCAGCTTTAATAGATAGGTTCATGGCAGTCGGTGATTTTCTCAATCTCCTGTAGAATCCGCTGAACGGCTTCCGTTTAGAATGTATATGTAGTAAAAGATATTTTAGATAATCATGCATTTTATGCAGCCTTACCACAGAAGTCGCAGTTCTTTGGCCACTGCTCATGTTATAGTTTTGTTTTCATGTTATAGTTTCGTTTTCAAAATGTATGTAATCATTGTATACACGTAATGCATGTGCGCTTGTCATATGCAAATAAAGGCTACTTGCTTACTTACTTACTTACATAGCAAATCAGTGCGTGATGCTCTACCAGAGGCAAACTTTGATGAAGATTCCGATTAGAAAATTTTTATGGTACTGCCTTCTAAAATTTTGTTTCGTTAACTAATACTGTTGAAGAATACAAGGCTTATTTAGTCACTGTTTAAAATTTTGTGTAGTTGCATAATATTCTGTTATTTGCCGACACTGCTCAAACCTAACAATGTACATAACTCATTTTTGTAACTAATTTTTAAAGAGACACTGCTGAAGTCTTCAAGGCTCATTTTAATCATTGTTTTGAATGTTACTGCAATAGTTTAATTTTTTGTTGGTTTACATGGCTGAAACCTATAGGTCAAGGCTCATTTTAATCATCGTTTAGCTCTCATTCCAACTGTACATAATTTTGCTTCTGGTTTCTGGTACTAATTATCATACTTTTTAATTAAAATATGCAATCACTCTTCAGCAGATGGCTCTCTAGTGACACACCATGAGCATAGTATTTCTAAGAGCCAGAAGGGCTCATCTACATAAATAATTAACTTTGACATCTACCCATCAACTCTATACGAATTTTAATATTTGCCTTCCTAAACTGTTCACTTATGATAGGAGTTTAAAATGCTAAATTACATTGTAATTCGTGCAATGTGATTTAGGGCTTATGTCCAATCTTCAAGTCGTTTTATCTCAATTACGCGTAACTTGTAGTTACGCCCTATTGGCGCCAAGCAGGCGAAGTACGAACAGGCTTACGATTACTATTACCTTACTATTTTCATTCATTTAAGCAACGATGAGAACAAAATCACTGATGACAGAATTTATTTGGAGTTTTACTCATTATTATGGCATAATCATTGTAATTCAACTTTTACTGTCCTAAATGAAGACTGTAAGATAAAAGAAGTTAGGGCCTGCTGCGCGCATAATTTCAGTACGCCTTAATTGAGGCAAATTACGTAATTCGTTGTATTTATTAAACCCTGCGAAGGCCTACTATTGCCGACGATCCGTTTAAGGGTTAAACTTTCTCTTCTCGCAGGTGGGGCCATGCCACCAGTCACACCAGCATTCGCAGCATTTTCCTGTGCATTCGCACTCACTACTATGACCCCATCCTTTCCACTGGCAAGATATCGTGCATCCGTCGTTGACTTCAACTAAAAGATTAACCACATTGTGTTAGTTATAGCATGGTATAGGTAAGAGAGGTAAGACAATAAAGTAATAAATACTGATTCAAAGATAACCCGCGCTATAAATACGAGACGAAAACAAATTATCTTTGGCTAGGAGGAATTACGACAATTTAATACTTAAGGTATTAGTATCCACGATGCGATTAGTGAGGATCCGTTTGGATTTCACAAGCAGCATATTTCTGGTCAGCCTCTGGTTTCTCGTTCCAATACTTTAAATATTTTAAACCACTGGTTGTAGTTTAGAAATTACAATTTTACAAGGAAAAAGAGCAATCGTTTGTGTCATAGTGAAATAACTAGACAATTAATAATAAAATTAAAATTAAAAATAGAATTAAAATTAAAATTAAAATAAAACGCTAGTTATTTTTCTTTATCAACGGTTTTCAATATTTAGGACTTCTGAACAAGGTAGCGTTAGTTTTCTCGAGTTTTATAAATCAGCTTATTCATAGCTGCTACTATCAGCTGCGCCAGCTGCGGGTTATCTCTCGCTCCTTATCTCAAGATGCTGCAGCTACCCTTATCCATGCCTTTGGCAATAGTCGACTTGACCATTGCTGCTCGATTCTGGTTGGCCTGCCACTTTCTCTGACTGCTCGTCTTGATCGGGTTCTTTGATCTGCTGCGCGTCTCATTGGTCACCTTCCTAAACGTGCCTCTGTCTCAGCCTATATGCGTGACACACTACACTGGCTTCCCATCTTGCAACGCATCAACTATAGGATAGCTGCGTTGATCTGGCGATGCCTTCTTGGCTGTGCCCCGGTTTACTTACGTGAGCCCTGTCTCTCATGTGACTGGCCGCCGAGCCCTTCGCTCGTCTTCTGCGGGTGTGCTCTTGGTTCCTCGTTCTACCACTGCAACTAGGCAGCGTCGTGCTTTCTCTGTGGTCGGCCCCTCCATCTGGAATCAACTCCCATTGCAGATATGCCTTTTGCCCAAGATCAATTCGCTTGTGTTTTATAAGTTACTTAAGTCCAGTTTATTTTGCCGTGGTTGGGATGGGAGCGCTTCTGAGTAGGTAACTTGAGGGAGCGCTATATCAAATTTTCAAAATGAATGAAGGAATGAATAATGAAAATTAAGGTACACTTAATTAAAAGAACCAAGTACTAGCGAACGATATGTTATGAGTGTAAAACGTTAAGAAATTGCAGTAATCGATAATCATCGATTTTAAATAATGAAAGAGAAAAACCTATGCTGTTTGGGAATTGTACAAAAAATACTGGGTGGGGGGGTGTGAACAGTTTATCCGTATTTTGCAAGCTGAGATCAATTAAATTTGAAAGCAGCTGATTTCAACGCTAGCAGTTTTGCAAGTCAGACTCGAATCAAAATCAATTCTTTGTTGAGAAAAGTCAAAAATGCATACATGATACACCATGGAAATGTTTTCCCTTTGTCAGAGACACAGAGACAAATAATGCTAAATCGCAATATCACAACTGAGGAGGTTGGAAACGACAACCTTGGGGTGTGCAATGAAGACTCAACTGTGGGGTCCTCAGAAAGACTAGGGGGTCAAACCCGGCACCCCCGACAATTCCCACCCTGGGCCTATGGCATTCATGTTGCCAATTTGCTATGATGAGTTTCAGTCCAAAGGTCATGAACCTCAAAGGCAAAATCTTATAAGTCTAGCGCTGATGATCTTAGCTTTCAATAAAGACGAGTTTCGAAATAATAAACATGTTTAGCATTTATGATCTAATGATTTCTGTAGCGCCGTTGCATAATGCACATTGCATAAATCAGTCAATGCACAGTGCATCAATCAATCAATGCACAGTGCATCAATCAGTCAATGCACAGTGCATTAATCAATCAATGCACAGTGCATCAATCAATCAATGCACAGTGCATCAATCAATCAATGCACAGTGCATCAATCAATCAATGCACAGTGCATCAATCAATCAATGCACAGTGCATCAATCAATCAATGCACAGTGCATCAATCAGTCAATGCACAGTGCATCAATCAATCAATGCACAGTGCATCAATCATTGACTCTTTCAAAAAACATAGTTAAAACTCTACATGTCAATTATGTCTACTTGAAATCCGAAAGATCAGGGAAACCAAAAACAAGGCAACGGTGAGCAAGCAAGTTGACACAGACGAGTTTTAAAGTTAAAGACCTGAATGGCTTTAATAAACTGACAGAATTGACAACGAAAGAGTTTGACCAAAAGTTGAGTAGTACAATACGTTTATCACAGTTTAAGTTCTTTAGTTTATTTTGGTCAGGTAACGATAATTATCAGCTTTATAGTTTTCAATGCAGAACATTTTCAAATGGTACACAATGAAATATAAGTTGAATGTGAAATTCGATGGTGAAGAGGTTAAGCAGTACTGTGCCTCTGTTCTCGTTCTTGTAATCACCAAAATTATCAATCTATCAGTCTCTACCGGCCACTTCCCAGTGGCCTATAAGCACTCTCTAGTCACTCCTTTTCTTAAAAAAGCAAAGCTTCATAAGAAAAGGCTATCCAACTACCGCCCCATCTCCCATCTTTCCTTTCTTTCTAAGCTAACAAAACGAATTGTCCTTGCTCGGCTAAACGACTCCCTCAATTAAAATTCACTCCTTAACCCCCACCAATCTGGCTTTACTAAACACCATTCCGCAGAAACTTCCATCTCTCTACAATAAACTGGTCTCTGCCGTCAGCCAGCGACAAGTCTCCTGCCTCTGTTTTCTCGCCATTTCTGCCGACACTATTGATCACAACCTCCTTCTTCAACGACTATCATCATGGTTTGGCGTCTCTCGCACTGCTCTACTCTAGTTCCAGTCCAACTTGTCTTCCCAATCCTTCACTGTTAAAGACTCCAGCCACTGCTCACAACCCTCCCTCACTCCTATGGTGTTCCTCAAGGCTCAGTCCTGGATCCACTCCTTTTCATCCTATATACCACACCTTTAAGCCATCTCATAATTTCCTCCGCTGTTGACCACATATCCTTTCCCCGCGTTCTTTTCCACCTCCATTGCACAACTACTCAACGTGGTTAACCTAATCTCACAATGGATGTCATCCAATCTCCTCTGCCTTAACCCTTTCAAAACTGAATTCATCATCCTTCGTGATCAAATCATCAAAATCCCTGACCATTCCATAAACCTGTCGACTAACTCGTCATCTCTTACTTTCGTCTCTGTCCGCAATCTTGGTAATACTTTTGATCAACACCTCTCCTTCTCTAACCACATCTCCAACCTCTCTCGCTCCTGCTTCATGCAATTCTTGACCTCTGACGCATCCGACCATGCTCGACCTTAAAACTGCCTCCACCATTGCTACCTCCATTGTACATTCAAAACTTGATTACTACAATTCCCTCTTCCTCCCTCCCACCCAAATCAAACCTCTTCAGCTTATCCAAAACTCACTTGCCAGAGCTGTTGCTAGACCACCCAACCATCATCATAAAATTATCACTCCCATCATCAAATCACTCCATTGGTTAAAAATCCCAGAGCTAATACACTACAAAGTCCTATCACTACTTATCTCAAGTTTTCGAACCGAACTATATCCAATGCCTCAAGAATGATCTCCCCCATGTAATCCGCGGTTTCTCAGTTCCTCCATCGTCATTGCAACCCGTGCTTCATCCTCCTCCTCATGTTCCTCTATCATCCCCAGGGCTTTCCACTCAAAACTGAAGTCTCACCTTCTCACGTACGCCTGATCCTCCAACTTCCAATTATTCTCACCCTAAACGTCACCCGCCTTGATAGCTGCTCTATTTCCTCCCTTGATCTGGCCCCCTTGAAATCAGACTTGGGCCTCTTTTGGACTATGCTCTCTGGAAAACCCCTCTGATTTGATTTGGCCTCCTGGAAACCGGACTCGAACCTCTTTTGGACTACTTCCTGGAAACCCCTCTGATTTGACGTATCGTTCGTGAATAGTCTGGTGCCTTGCGCTTGACCTTCGAGTGGCTCTTTAGAAGTTTGGAGATTACGATTACGATTACGAATCGAGTACGATTACTCGCAATTTGCTTAGACAAATATTACTCAGAAGGAGATATTTTGCGACTCGAACGAGTTGGAAGGGCTGCAAGGAGATCAAATTGTATGTTTCATGGCAAGCGCTTTAGAAAGAGATATATTGAGATAAAGTAAGATTGACGCCGGACAGAGAAGATAGAGGAAATATTGCGAAGCATTGTTCAAAATATCCATATGTTGAATACTCAAAATATGGAAGATAAGATACTTTATGGAAAAGTTATACGCAACACACCCGTAGACACAAACGTATAAATTATATCTCTTTTAACTTACATGGTTCACCGCTTTTGCAGCAGCACTGGGCTGTTCTCTTGTTGACACCAGAATCTGTTCCTTTGCGACTGGAAAATACTAAAATACAAGAAGAGTCATATTTTAAGATTTCGATTGATCACCACTTAATCTGGGGGCAAGAAATTAATAATAAAATCACAATAAAGTAATTAAGTAATGGTAGTTCTTCAGTATCGGAAATGTTTACTCAATAGTTCTTGCTTCACTGAATATTTTGCTGACCTAGTTGGTTGGGGAGTTTTCTGAATATCAAGCAGATATTATAATATTATTATATTATCCCAGTCACAAAGGAACATAATCTGGTGTCCACAAGAGAACACCCCGTGCTGCTGCAAAGAGGGTGAATCTACACCATGTAAGTAAAATGGGATATAATTTATACGTTTGTGTCAAAGGGTGTGTAGCGTATAACTTTTCCATAAAGTATTTACTCCACTCTGTACTTAACCTTGGCCCAGACTGTTCCATTAAACCTGCTGAAGTTGTTCGAGACCTTTGTGTCCTCCTAGATAGTACACTTTCTATGAAAAATCAAATCTCCATAACCAAATCCTGTTTTTTCCATCTTAGACACATACAGCAAGTTAGGAAAAGCTTAAGCGAGAAATTTCTTCGCACCCTTGTCCAGGCCATAGTCATTTCCAGACTCGACTATTGCAACTCAGTCCTTTATGGCCTTCCTGCATCTACTCTTCAACCACTCACCACTGTTCTCCATTACGCTGCAAAGCTTGTGAAAAATCTCACTCCCCGGGACCACGTAACTCCTACCCTTCGTGAACTGCACTGGCTTTCCATACAAGCTCGCATTATCTTCAAGATCTGTCTCCTAATGTGTCGAGTCTACACAAACTCATCTCCCCTATACGTCTCTTCACTGGTTACTCCATGTTGTTCTCTTCAAACCAGACGAAGACTGCGATCGTCATCTCAAGGTGACTCCATCGCTCGTTCAGTCAGAATATTTGGAAATCGAGCTTTTGCATTAGCCGGACCGACTGAATGGAACAAACTTCCGGACTTTATTCGCGGATCCTCGTCACCTTCGATCTTTAAATCTAACCTTAAAACCTACCCAGGGTGAGAATTGTCGGGGGGGTTGGGGGGGTTCAACCCCCCTAGTCTTTCTTAGGACCCCATAGTAAAGTCTTCATTGCACACCCAAACTCCACACGAATCAAGGTCTAACCCCCCAGTCTTTTTTCTACAATTGTCATACTGAACCTACCTGTTTAAGATGTACTATGACTAGTCGTCGCCTGAGAATTATCTTAGCCTATCTCCAATTTTCAAAATTCCGAGAAAAACGGGGTAGAAGTTTTGGTAGCATTGGACTGAAAATTCAGAAATTCTGTGCAATAAAACTTCACCCAAAGGCCGCATACTAAAACATCAACATTGCATAAAAGATGTTGCATTAATTTTTTTTAAATAATTACAGTTGTTTTTTTTAGAAATTTTGGATAATTTAGTTTAAAATGGATTTACGACATTGTATCTTGGAATTTTTTAAAAACAGTTTGTTGTATGTCCATCCAGTGACTTTTTTTCTGTTTTATAATGAATAAAGTACATAATTATGTAAGAACACTAAATTCGAATTACTGTGCAATATAAAATGATCAATTAACGAGTTTTATTTCACGGATTAAATATTATTGTCTTGATATGCGACACTATAATCCAGCCAAGCGCATCAGTGTTATACTGTTGTATCTCCTGCTTTTTCAGGACATACAACAAGACACTGCTACACTTTCCACAGATACACTGCAGTATCTCCGTAACGACAAGTTAATCCTGAAATAATCCTGACACTTTCTTCTAAAGTTACAACAACGTGAATGCTGTATTGGAGATACGACAAAAAAAATTCTGGAAACTGGACATACGACAAGTAGATTTTGTTGAATATTTCTAAAACGACATGTCCTATACCTTAGTCATTGAAACTGAAGAAAGATAAAACATTAGTTGCTACAAATCAACTCTAACCTTATTTTCGGAAAAAAGTGGAGATACGACAAGATAATTCTCAGGCGACGTAGTATTTTTTTCTGTTACGCGCTTTCGTGCAAGATGTATTTTTGTTTAGGGGCGATATAAATGCCAGAATGCCAGATTATTATTATTATTATTATTGTTATTATTATTATTATTATTATTATTATTATTATTATTATTATTATTATTATTATTATTATTATTATTATTATTATTATTATTATTATTATTATTATTATTATTATTATTATTATTATTATTATTATTATTATTATAGATCGGCAAATGCCTTACATTAATACGCAAAAATTATGATTAATCCCAGTATGAACACACTCAAAGCATGGAAATATTTTCCTTTAAAGCAAAAGGATCGCGATATTGAGAAGGAAAGCCTTATGGAAAATTCTTAGATGGGGCTAGAACGAAACTGGTCCCTCTGATCCGTCAACACTGTCATTGCATGATTGAGTTTTGCGGTTTTGTTATCCTGATAAGGTAGTAGTGCAATTCATACTAGCTCATATGTACAGTTTTTAAAATAGACTTAGGCATGAAAGATAGCATAATGTGGATTAATACTTATCATTGCACTTACCATTGTCTTGTAATGTTTCATCTCGCGAGAATCCTCCGCTGAAGTTACGTTCCAAACGCCTCGCCTTCTCTAAAGCTTGCAGCTTCATGAAGCAGGATTAGAAAAAAATCAAAATATGCTTATTTTTGCAATAATACCAAACTGCATTGGAATCGAGGTATCAACATTTCCAATTATCCGGGTACTATTTGCCTATACAAGAAACTGTTGCTCTTAATTAACTTTACTTTATTTCGTCTTTGAGGTATCTAGTAAATGGTGTCATATTAGATAACTAGATTGATGCTTAAATACACAGATGCATTTCTAACCCTAACCCTTCCACTTATTCATATTATATACATGTAAGTTATAAATACACACATAGGCCCCTTATAGAAGCGTACGTACTAAAAGAGGTTCAGTTGGAAAATGGCAATATTAAGACTACCTGGAATGTCTCATTTCTGCTGCTGTGCAATGAGTCTCCAAAGGATGGCGATAAAATAGCCACACAAGTCAAGGCGATCCAGAACATCTCACCAGTTGCCATTGCAGTGATCTATGTGCTAAAGAAGCAGTTGTGACGCCTTTTAAGTACTCAGTTTGGTACAACTCAGAGATTAAAAATAATAATAAACTCTGATTTATAATCAAGATGCCCTTAAATTCCTTCCTTATGGCGATAATTATATGCTAATCGACGTTATTAATGTGATTTTCTGTACTTCAAAGCCTTCTGAAACCATTATGAATGCAGCAGACAGCGTATTACCGTTCTTAGGTATTCCATATTGGCATTGCGTATTGATTGTAGTACTCGATTTTATATATCTATCTATCTATCTATCTATCTATCTATCTATCTATCTATCTATCTATCTATCTATCTATCTATCTATCTATCTATCTATCTATCTATCTATCTATCTATCTATCTATCTATCTATCTATCTATCTATCTATCTATCTATCTATCTATCTAAAACATTTATATAGCGCCCCTTCAAGGAATCTATTCAGAGGCACTCCTGACCCAGACCAAGTCAAAAAGAAATTTCTTAAGGAGACTGTAAAAGGAACCAGAGAAATCCCTAGGAAGGGAGCGAATCTTAAGAGGTAGATTGTTCCAAACGGCAGGACCAACCACCGAGAGTGCCCTACGCTGTGCTATGGCGGTACGAGCGTAAGGAACAACGAAATCTCCCCGGGATGCTGAGCGCAGGGATCTGCGCCCCGCACAAGAAGAAGTAAGAGTAAAGAACTCACAAAGGTAAGCCGGTGCCCGGCCTAAGACACACTGCCAGGCCATTTAGGAGACCCTGTAAAGGATGCGCTGCTGAACTGGGAGCCAGTGAAGGATATCTCTCATGTATTCGGAAATATGATCAAATCTGGAGATACCCCCAACCAAGCGTGCAGCCGTCCGCAAAACCCTCTCCAGACAAGAAAGATGGACCTGAGGGAGTCCAACAAAGAGAGAAGAGCAGTATCCAAGCGATTTACAACAAATGCGTGAACCAAGGTGGAGGCTGCAGAAAAAGAAAGAGAACGGGAAACGACTCGGAGCTGACGCAGTTGGTAGTAGCAAGCACGCGTCAGCCCATGGATATGCTTAGTAAAAGAAAGTTCCTGATCCAAGATAACACCAAGGTCACGAACAGAAGAGGAAAAAGTGAAGGATGGGAATTCAGTGGCAAGGGAGACCAGGTCAATCTTGGCCAACTGTTGGCGAGTGCCAAACCAAATATATTGCGTCTTCAAGGGGTTGAGACGCAAACGATTTGAAAACATCCAATCATTAAGGGTGCTAGTAGCGCTAGACATGAGCCGAACAGCTGCAGCTGCCTCAGTTGCGGAACAATGGGTGTAGGATTGGACGTCATCCGCAGAATAGTGACTCAGCAGTGAGCAAGATGCGAGAAGAGAACCTAAGACAAACGTAAACACGACCTGATATTGATGTATAGTTATCTTTTGCACTGATGGTAAACTGAGATTCGATGTGGATAGTATAATGCGCATTTTTATGCAGCTAGCAATAATATTCAATAAATCCTTAGGTTGTCGGAACTAATGCAGCTTCACTTACAGCAAACTTAGAGTAGTGGTAACATCACTGGCGTCAAGTGCAGTAGGTAGCTGGATCGCCTCCCGTAACCCTCTCAAGGTCCACTCAGCCTATGAAAGTTCGGAACAAATGCAGCTTCACTTACAGCAGACTTTATAGACTCCCAGTTTTAAGATATGGCTCAGTAGAAGTGAGGTTTTTCAGTCTCAGTAAACTAAATGCTTGCTGAATAATGTGTTTCTTAGTGCCTGGTTTTTTTATGTGGGAATCAGTAAGAGAATTTATTGTAGGTCTAGGCAGTTAGGACTTTAAATCTATGAGAGCTATTCCCATGTTTAAACTCATTGAAAGCATGCTAACTGCTGGTAATAGTATATTCAACATGCTGTCGTTGACATACCGACATGACCTCTTGGTCCCTCGGACCCGGACTTCTATGGCTCAACACCGTGCCTACGCATCTGTTAGCCCATCCCTCTGGAATGATCTTCCTTCCATGACTCGTTCTCAGATCCTAGCTGGGGACATTTCTGCTACTTCTCGCTGTCTTAAGACTTCTTTTCTCACGGAGCTCCTCGCACTGGGAGCGCCTCTGATTAGGCTGTACTGCGAGAGGCGCTTTATAAATTCGTAAATACAATACAATACAATACAATTCACTTTTGGACAGAGTTTAATTTTCTAGTTAATGGTCTTGGTGTATCAGCAAAGGACAGCATGTTTTATTTCAGATCGCAGGTTTATAACGCTTAAACGGCTACACGAGAACGTTAACTTGATTTGGTGTTTTGTATATTTGTATTTTTTAACGTTAGTCGTTTTCCTAATCTTTGTGTTTAGCGAAATAAGATTTATATAGAAGCAGAAAGATGGATGGATGATTTAGTGCTGTTATGTTGCAAAATAGAACGCTATAATGCATTCATGTGACAGAATTGAACGATATAATACATTCATGTGAAAGAATGAATCGCTATATGGGGGGGGGGGCGATAGCGCATTGGATAACATCTGGCGTAGAGTGCGAGAGGTACAGAGATCGAGTCCCATAGGCGGACATGCTTTGTAGGCTGCAACTTGCGCCGTGTATTGCAGGCTGTGTGTTTCGTTAATAGTTAAGATTTATCGCATAACCTGTACTTGTACAGCGCAGTGCGTTTGCAGGCGCTTAATTAAAGAATAAATATTATTATTATTATTATTATTATTTTTATTATTATTATTATTTATTTATTCCGGATATTTCTATAGCGCCTCTCGAAGTCTACTACTACTCAGAGGCGCTCCCGACTACAGCATTGGTACACTGTGTCGGAATTTTCACGCCGAAGCGCCACGAGCAATTGCGAGTGCAGGACTTGCCCAAGGTCCGTACGCAGCGGCTAGAGTGGGATTCGAACCTGCAACCCTCCGGTCACAAGGCGCCGAACTTACCACTGAGCCACCACGCCCCACACGTGGTGGCTCAGTGGTAATATTATTATTATTATTATTATTATTATTATTATTATTATTATTATTATTATTATTATTATTATTATTATTATTATTATTATTATTATTATTATTATTATTATTATTATTATTATTATAGATCCGCAAATGCCTTACATTAATACGCAAAAATTATGATTAATCCCAGTATGAACTCACTCAAAGCATGGAAATATTTTCCTTTAAAGCAAAAGGATCGCGATATTGAGAAGGAAAGCCTTATGGAAAATTCTTAGATGGGGCTAGAACGAAACTGGTCCCTCTGATCCGTCAACACTGTCATTGCATGATTGAGTTTAGCGGTTTTGTAATCCTGATAAGGTAGTAGTGCAATTCATACTAGCTCATATGTACAGTTTTTAAAATAGACTTAGGCATGAAAGATAGCATAATGTGGATTAATACTTATCATTGCACTTACCATTGTCTTGTAATGTTTCATCTCTTGAGAATCCTCCGCTGAAGTTACGTTCCACACGCCTCGCCTTCTCTAAAGCTTGCAGCTTCATGAAGCAGGATTAGAAAAAATCAAAATATGCTTATTTTTGCAATAATACCAAACTGCATTAGAATCGAGGTATTAACATTTCCAATTATCCGGGTACTATTTGCCTATGCAAGAAACTGTTGCTCTTAATTAACTTTACTTTATTTCGTCTTTGAGGTATCTAGTAAATGGTGTCATATTAGATAACTAGATTGATGCTTAAATACACAGATGCATTTCTAACCCTAACCCTTCCACTTATTCATATTATATACATGTAAGTTATAAATACACACATAGGCCCCTTATAGAAGCCTACGTACTAACAGAGTTTCAGTTGGAAAATGGCAATATTAAGACTACCTGGAATGTCTCATTTCTGCTGCTGTGCAATGAGTCTCCAAAGGATGGCGATAAAATAGCCACACAAGTCAAGGCGATCCAGAAAATCTCACCAGTTGCCATTGCAGTGATCTATGTGCTAAAGAAGCAGTTGTGACGCCTTTTAAGTACTCAGTTTGGTACAACTCAGAGATTAAAAATAATAATAAACTCTGATTTATTATCAAGATGCCCTTAAATTCCTTCCTTATGGCGATAATTATATGCTAAACGACGTTATTAATGTGATTTTCTGTACTTCAAAGCCTTCTGAAACCATTATGAATGCAGCAGACAGCGTATTACCGTTCTTAGGTATTCCATATTGGCATTTGCGTATTGATTGTAGTACTCGATTTTATATATCTATCTATCTATCTATCTATCTATCTATCTATCTATCTATCTATCTATCTATCTATCTAAAACATTTATATAGCGCCCCTTCAAGGAATCTATTCAGAGGCACTCCTGACCCAGACCAAGTCAAAAAGAAATTTCTTAAGGAGACTGTAAAAGGAACCAGAGAAATCCCTAGGAAGGGAGCGAATCTTAAGAGGTAGATTGTTCCAAACGGCAGGACCAACCACCGAGAGTGCCCTACGCTGTGCTATGGCGGTACGAGCGTAAGGAACAACGAAATCTCCCCGGGATGCTGAGCGCAGGGATCTGCGCCCCGCACAGGAAGAAGTAAGAGTAAAGAACTCACAAAGGTAAGCCGGTGCCCGGCCTAAGACACATTGCCAGGCCATTGAGGAGACCCTGTAAAGGATGCGCTGCTGAACTGGGAGCCAGTGAAGGATATCTCTCATGTATTCGGAAATATGATCAAATCTGGAGATACCCCCAACCAAGCGTGCAGCCGTCCGCAAAACCCTCTCCAGACAAGAAAGACGGACTTGAGGGAGTCCAACAAAGAGAGAAGAGCAGTAATCCAAGCGATTTACAACAAATGCGTGAACCAAGGTGGAAGCTGCAGAAAAAGAAAGAGAACGGGAAACGACTCGGAGCTGACGCAGTTGGTAGTAGCAAGCACGCGTCAGCCCATGGATATGCTTAGTAAAAGAAAGTTCCTGATCCAAAATAACACCAAGGTCACGAACAGAAGAGGAAAAAGTGAAGGATGGGAATTCAGAGGCAAGGGAGACCAGGTCAATCTTGGCCAACTGTTGGCGAGTGCCAAACCAAATATATTGCGTCTTCAAGGGGTTGAGACGCAAACGATTTGAAGACATCCAATCATTAAGGGTGCTAGTAGCGCTAGACATGAGCCGAACAGCTGCAGCTGCCTCAGTTGCGGAACAATGGGTGTAGGATTGGACGTCATCCGCAGAATAGTGACTCAGCAGTGAGCAAGATGCGAGAAGAGAACCTAAGACAAACGTAAACACGACCTGACATTGATGTATAGTTATCTTTTGCACTGATAGTAAACTGAGATGCGATGTGGATAGTATAATGCGCATTGTTATGCAGCTAGCAATAATATTCAATAAATCCTTAGGTTGTCGGAAGTTCGGAACTAATGCAGCTTCACTTACAGCAGACTTTATAGACTCCCAGTTTTAAGAAATGGCTCAGTAGAAGTGAGGTTTCTCAGTCGCAGTAAACTAAATGCTTGCTGAATAATGTGTTTCTTAGTGCCTGGTTTTTTATGTGGGAATCAGTAAGAGAATTTATTGTAGGTCTAGGCAGTTAGGACTTTAAATCTATGAGAGCTATTCCCATGCTTAAACTCATTAAAAGCATGCTAACTGCTGATAATAGTATATATTCAACATGCTGTCGTTGACATACCGACATGACCTCTTGGTCCCTCGGACCCGGACTTCTATGGCTCAACACCGTGCCTACGCATCTGTTGGCCCATCCCTCTGGAATGATCTTCCTTCCATGACTCGTTCTCAGATCCTAGCTGGGGACATTTCTGCTACTTCTCGCTGTCTTAAGACTTCTTTTCTCACGGAGCTCCTCGCACTGGGAGCGCCTCTGATTAGGCTGTACTGCGAGAGGCGCTTTATAAATTCGTAAATACAATACAATACAATACAATTCACTTTTGGACAGAGTTTAATTTTCTAGTTAATGGTCTTGGTGTATCAGCAAAGGACAGCATGTTTTATTTCAGATCGCAGGTTTATAACGCTTAAACGGCTACACGAGAACGTTACCAGTAACTTGATTTGGTGTTTTGTATATTTGTATTTTTTAACGTTAGTCGTTTTCCTAATCTTTGTGTTTAGCGAAATAAGATTTAGATAGAAGCAGAAAGATGGATGGATGCTTTAGTGCTGTTATGTTGCAAAATAGAACGCTATAATGCATTCATGTGACAGAATTGAACGATATAATACATTCATGTGAAAGAATGAAACGCTATATGGGGGGGGGGGCGATAGCGCATTGGATAACATCTGACGTAGAGTGCGAGAGGTACAGAGATCGAGTCCCATAGGCGGACATGCTTTGTAGGCTGCAATTTGCGCCGTGTATTGCAGGCTGTCTGTTCTGTTAGTAGTTAAGATTTATCGCATAACATGTACTTGTACAGCGCAGTGCGTTTGCAGGCGCTTAATTAAAGAATAAATATTATTGTTATTATTATTATTATTATTATTATTATTATTTATTTATTTATTCCGGATATTTCTATAGCGCCTCTCGAAGTCTACTACTACTCAGAGGCGCTCCCGACTACAGCATTGGTACACTGTGTCGGAATTTTCACACCGAAGCGCCACGAGCAATTGCGAGTGAAGGACTTGCCCAAGGTCCGTACGCAGCGGCTAGAGTGGGATTCGAACCTGCAACCCTCCGGTCACAAGGCGCCGAACTTACCACTGAGCCACCACGCCCCACACGTGGTGGCTCAGTGGTAATATTATTATTATTATTATTATTATTATTATTATTATTATTATTATTATTATTATTATTATTATTATTATTATATAATGCATTCACATCCAGAGTAGAACGGTATAATACATTCATGTGACAGAATGGAACGCTTTAATGCGTTCATGTGACAGAATAGAGCGCTATAATAATTCATATGACAGAGTAGAACGCATTAATACAGTCACATGACAGAATAGGCTTCTGGTTCAGCGACCTTAGCAGTCTGTATGATCAGCCTTTTCTCATTCCGATCCATACTTCCAGCAATCCATCCTTCCATAAATCCATTCATAAATCCGTCCATCGATGATCCATCCATCAATCCAGCTTCTATATAGATCTAACCTTTTCTGGACCTATGTTGAACGTATTAACAATTCTTTTGTTGTCGATTATTGAATTATATAAGAGGTGCAAACTTTTAAATTCAAATAATCTTAATACTAAAAAACCTGTTATGTGCACATTTGCTTCTCAGCTCTCCTCCAGCTGTTCATTTAAGTTGAGTTTCAGTCAGTTAGATTTATTAGTGTTAAATCTTCCTTTACATGTGTTGTTCTTCAATGCAAGGTAGTAAATCTCTCGTTTTATCTCGCCGTGCACGCAATGCACTGCAATATCTGGCCCGCTCAAGAATGCACATTTATTATGCATACAATAAGTTTCCATCTGATTTGCGTTCTCTAAGAAAAGACTAACCACAAGTTAAACTTATAGGGCATTGCCTTTTGTTTGTCTTTGGAGTCGTCCGTAAAAGATGACCTGCCCCTCACTCACCGTTGTCCGCATTTAGCATTACCCTCCCCATCTCCCTTGCGGATTTCCACTCTCCAACAAAACACCAAGACTAGTCTGTCGATCTTGCAATGTGCTAACGATTTGGATTGATTATGTCGTGACCCAGCAAGGGAACTCCAATAGTACAGAATCAAAATAGAATCAGCGTAGTAGCCTAAAGACTCACCGCATTAGGTATAACCCCTTCTTCTTGTACGCATTTGGATGACACCCTCTCATGAATAATTTTGCAAGGTTCCGCTTGACTGCGATTCTCCGCGCTTTTAAGGACCCCAAAAACAATTTCAATTATACAAAACCGATTGTCTAGAACTACGCATACTGTACACCAAAGTGCGATTAGCAGTTGGTTAATAAATAATATATTTACTTACTAACTTAGCACCGTGTCGGATGGTTTTGATACAGAGCAGCCGGATGTGGGTTTGAGACACCCCGTCGGACTATAATAATTACGAGGCACAAAAACGTGCATATACTTAAACTTGTGTACAGCATGCTTCCAAAATAAAAATATAAACATACTAAACAAACATAAAAATGAGTTCAGATTACAACGAAATTGGCATTAGCGATGTAAACTAATCATCCTTGAATAAATACATAGGCCATTCAGCTGCATACATTGAAGCTACCATTAAGCATAATGAATATGCATCACTATGCTAATGATAAGATCAAAATATCCATTACGTCTAATTAATGAAGGAATATTAAAACGTCTTTAATGTCCATAGAAATAAAAACAGATCCAATCCGGTAAACTGATGACAGCTGACCTAATGAATATATTTATTAAAATCGGTTAAATGAATATTCATCATAAGATAAAGAAGTTTTTATGCTACTGGATCAAAATATCTATTATGTCTAATTAATGAAGGAATATTAAAACGTGGCTAATGTCCATACAAATACATGTAAATACAGATCCATTCTGGTAAACTGATGACAGCTGACCTAATGAATATATTTATCACAATCGGTTAAATGAATATTCATCATAAGATAAAGAAGTTTTTATGCCAATGAATATAAACGAGATTAGTAATACAATGAATGAGCGGAAGTTGAGCCGTTGATCTTCTCTGTGGAATTCTTTTTCTTCTCGTCTGTAGACGGGAAAACATTACGTATGGTAATTTCTGAAAATGAAAGAATTCCGATATGAAGCCAAGGCAGGGGCCCGGTAACAAATTTTGGCTCAGTTACACCGAGGCAGAGGCATGCTCACACTTTTCTGGAAACATTAATACTAAAAATACAGTGATATATACTCGATTAAGTTTGTCATAAATTTGCAAGTGACGAAATAGTTTTTAGATATATTCGGTTCACGAAGACTAAAAGTTTATATCGGACATAATGTATAATTTTATCCACCTCGGGTCTGACAGTAGGCTACTTGGCAGAGGTTGGCTCACACAGGTTTCAGACACTTCCCGGGTCACTGAACTAAATCCAAATCAAATGAGTTACGTATAGTCAAGGTCCAGGATATATTTATGAGTTCAGGAAAGTTAATTTGTGGAACAGGAAAGTGTACACAGATGAACTGTACTTACGATGTCGAATTATGAAGAAGATTGCAATTGCAATTGCAGTGGCGGCCAGGATCACAATTGGAACAATCACAGCTACCACGATCACCCACGTCTCTGCAATTTATAGCAGTTGAATATCGTCAGTATTTTATATATGTACAAAATTATATGTGTATGTTGTTAGAGGAAAGTCGTGTTTAGTTGCGATAGAGGAGTGCCTGTAACAGGTGAAAACAATATCTGTCAAGGAAGAGGTTCTGAAAGGAGTGCCAACCTAGGATTCTGATGTATGTTGAGACACTCCTTGTATGAGAAAAGTACTTGAAGACGGAGGTGATGCCGTAGTGACTAAGAGGCAGAAAGAGCGAAAGACAGAGTTCCAGAAACCGAGAGACAGTGAGAAAAAGATACTTGGCCTACTTCGAGAAACGACAACTGAATTATCTACTGGCCAGGCTTGATGTATTAGTAATCGTGATCTGGAAACTTCTGAAGCGCTACTCTAAAGCTATGCGCAGATTCGCATATTCGCTCGCTTATTCGCGAGCACCTAATCGCATCACAGGGTTTGGGGTTGTTCAGAGAGCGATGTCCCGTGGAGGTTCGAGTCCGATTGCTAGTGAGATTAACCGGGTTTCCTCGAGATTGAAGAGTGGAGGATTGGATGGGTTAGGGTAGGAATTCTGGAAGAGGTGAGACTTCAGTTTGGAATGAAAAGTCTGTGGGATAATAAGGTGAGAAACCCGAGGCACAAGACGGCGAATGAGTGGCGGTATTGATGGAGGCACAGAGAATATGCGGAATTTCGGGAGTAGTTCGTTCCAGGGTCGAGGTGCAGTGTGGGGTATGGGTAGGCTGGAGAACTTGAGGCGAGTATAGTTACTGGGGAATGGAATGAGAAGGTAGAGCGGTATGGTTGGATAGTTAAGAGTTCGCGAAGGTACTTTGGGAGGGAGTACTGTAAGGAGTTGTAGGTTAGCGATAGAACTTTGAAGTAGATACGCTCAATTATTTTCAGTGATATGATGATGCTTGGGTGTCGTTGTGACAGTTTGGGCGAGTGAATTTTCGATGAGTTGTAAACGCTTTGATGCAACAGAGAGTGAAACTCTATTTAATTGTTTCTGTGACTTAAAACGGACATGTTCATTCATTTATTTCATTACACAGATTTATGCAGCACCCCTTAAATGCTCAGAAGTCCTGCTGCACAACTTCCTCCTAGACAGAATCGAACCTTCTTCCAACACTATTCCCATATATGTGTTAAGTACTTTACGATAATTAAATGATGCACATAAGAAGGACCAAATTAGCTTTCTTCGTCATAAGCATAAGAACAATAATTGTCAGTACTCTTAACAATACAATCGCCATCACTACAACCACGACCATCGCCGCATTCATAGTTATCATCACCCCCGCATCGCCAGAACCACTGCCGTCAATAACATCCTCATTAAAGAACAAGTCAGAGACCCAGTCTTGTTGTCAAGACCTTAAACCTCAAGACCAAGACCAAGACCTTGAACCTCAAGACCAAGACGAAGACCAAGACCTTGAACCTCGAGACCAAAACCAAGACCAAGACTTTGAACCTCGAGACCAAGACCAAGACCTTGAACCTCAAGACCAAGACCAAGACCAAGACCCAAAAAATCGAAATCAGGTCAAGACTTCTAAAAATTGTCAAGTCGGAATATTCGCTATTTTAATGAAAACATGAGTCTTTTATTTTATTCAAGCAAATTAACTTTAAATGCAAACTGCAGAGAAATCCGAATTTGTATTCAAAAGTCCTTCATGCAAACTCTTATGCCAAATGCCTTTTGTATTTTATAAAAACCAATTCGCTTAGAATTTTCTGACCAAGACATGCCCGCTGGGCCTCATAAAAATTCCGCCATGTGAAAAAATACTTTCTACAGGTGCTGAAGTCACTGACACACACGCAACAGCTTTTCAAGCACTGGATGTAAATGTACAGATAGTGAGTCCTTTTGAAATCTTCCCATGGTTTATCATACCGTCTGATACAGAATAACTGTTGCTGCTGCCAATGGGTTTTCCTGACCAACATGACTTGTATCCATCCATTGATATTGGTCGTATGATGCAAGCAGGCTTGATACAGAATTCTTGAGTTCTGTTAAATGACTGTTCATATTAACAGCCGGTCTTGGTCTTGGTCTTGTGAGACCAAGACCAAGACCTTGAACCTCAAGACCAAGACCAAGACCAAGACCTTGAACCTCAAGACCAAGACCAAGACCAAGACCTTGAACCTCAAGACCAAGACCAAGACCAAGACTTTTAAAAACGAACTCGAGTGCACTCGAGACCAAGACCTTGGTCTCGAGGACAACAAGACTGCAGAGACCTCGTGACTCTCCTCCTCCTCCTTCTTCTCGTTATCATAATCGTCATCGTTGTATGAGCGATTGCCCAGAATGAAGTTCCTTTTCAAATGTATACTACTGGAAAGCAGTGAGAATCTAACTGAAAACAACTTCAGTTTTAAAACCACTTTACGATTGGTCACGCATATACGGTGACCGATTTACAGTGAAGAGATAGACCACAACTATTCGGATAAGTAAAAGTCATTTATGGCTGCATACCTGTTCCGCCCGACTGCACATTCGGTTTTGGTTCAAACGTTGAAATATTCACACATAATTCGTTAATTAATCGAAGCCGTAAACTCCAAATTTCAAAAACGCCACTCGAAATCTAAGCGCAGAGCACCAACTTACTCAAGATCGTATTATTCTACACCTTGAAGCGAATCTGTTGAAGCGCTTAGACCAGAGCATATAATTATACGGTGACCGATTCAGACAGAATATAGAGTCAACACCACTATTGGGACAACAGAAAGTCATTAATAGTAGTTGCCTACCTGACGGCACAGTGGGTTCTGCTTCAATCACTGAAATAATCACATATCATTAGCTGATTACTTATTAGTTCTATTATTCTGCGCCTTGAGTTGAACCTAAATGAGACAATTTAGTGATTTATATAGCGCCTCTTCAAGAGAGAGACTCATCAGTGGCGCTCCTGACCTAACGACGGAAAACCAGGATTGAACAGATTGGTTTCTCAACCACTTACGGAATAGACGATAAACAAGACCAGGAAGCTCATGTCGCAGGATGCTGGTGAACCTATTCCAGAAAGCTGTACGGACTACAGAGAAACTTCTATGCTGCACTGTGTTCTGGTCGTGGGGACAACCAGATCACCCTGTACGGCAGAGCGAAGACAATAACGTGAATGTGTTGAAGTGTTCAGATCAGAACTACAGCTAAGCCTCTACAGGCCTAACCGTACATTCTGTGCATATTTATTCTGTGTTGCCTACAGAGGCTTATCACTATTTATCTAAACAACACTCACAACACTGGAACCTTCATAGCTCCATTGAGTACAGTGACTGCACTCATAGTTGTGATCGCAAATTTGTGTATCGCATCTTAAAGTGAAATCCCCAGAGGCTCTGGTGTTTTATTAGTGATCCAAAAAAGAGTTTTATTTTCCAGAATGCATTTCTTTCTGTCTCATGTGCAAACCGTATAGGACTAGTATAGATAGGTTAGGGCATTGCCAAGGGGTCTAACCGTTGAACGTATAGTTGTCCTTGACCTCTGCAAACGTCACCCCGCTGTCCAGTGTGTTTCTCGCCCTGCAGTAGACAGTGATCGGCCGTTCCCAAGAGAGCATGTCTTCCGTTACAATCAGTTCGTTTGACTCTGACAGCAAATTCCAATCATCATCGTACCTAAGAAACGCAGGCTAATATATATTGTATTATATTGTATCTGAACACTTATAAAGCATTTATATTTACATATACAATGTCATAGATTATAATTTGTAATTGTTATCTGATATTGATGAAGTGCCAATTCAAGAAATTAACTCTTCATTGGCTCTCAAACTCATCAGTCTTACATGTTGTTATATATATATATATACGTTGGTACAGACCAGCTGCGTTAGAAGAGTGTCTGGAACAGAAGAATAGAACGTCTGTCAAGGAAGAGCTTCTGAAACGATCGCCAATCGTATATTCTGATGTGTGTTTAGAGATATACATGTACTTGTACGAGAAAAGTATTTAAAGAGGATGTTGATACGCATTTATTAAGCGCCACTATCTAATGACCTAGCAATTGGGAGTGAAGGACTTGATAAAAAAACTTCTACACAATGACCATCTCAGAGGAGAATCGAGCCCGTTACTCTCTGTGTTTCAAGGCAACGCGCTAACCAATCGGCTACCGAGTCCCACAAAAGGACCAATTTTCCTTACGAAACGAGTAGCATGACTCGAACTAGGATTCAGATCCCGTTCGCAATTGGACAATTTGGACATTCATCATTTCAATAAGGAATAGTCTGATGTACAAAACAGGAGAGATGAACAACATCTCTTACCATTCTATTGTTGGGGTTGGTCTTCCATTTGCCATGCAGTTGATGGTGTCTCCAACTGCCATCGCAGTTGGAGCAAAAGCGCTGGATGGCGGAAAGAAACTGATCTCGCTCACAGCATCTGTCAATCAAAATCACTTGCTGTATCAGAGCATCTGTCAATCATAGAGGGTTTTGTATGGGACCATCTCTCAAGCAATATCAAGTAGGCTTAATGAACTTCTTGTCAATCAGAATCGACTGATCCGTCTTATAGTATGCGAGACAAAATTGCCATATCTACATTCTACAACTGTCATTAACCAAAGTCTTTGCAATCATCCTGCTTTCATTGTGGTTTACGAAGTAGTCATAGTAGCAGTGGTAGTGGAAATAGGCGTAATTTGTTGGGGTAAGAGGGGTACCCGTACCCCAACTTTTTGGACTGGGGTACCGTACCCCCCACTTTTTGAACAATGCCAAAAAATATTTTATTGTTGTGCCTTCCCAGAGAGCACAGTCTCAGCCTTGCTTCGTGTATGTAAGAAATTGGTACCTCCCACTTTTTAGACCAAAGTTACGCCCCTGGTAGTGGAGGTTGTAGCATTGGCAGTATTTTAAAGCCAAATATCATATCCCAGAAGATAAGAAAATATTAAATGACTATTATTTAGAGGTGAGATATTACTTCTACAGTAAAGTGTAATTAACAGACAAAAACACAATACAAGACAATTAAACCACACCTTAAAGTCAACAGCGACACAATACAAACCCACAGCACAATACACAACCCAACAATACAATAGACCTACAACGAAACAGCCGCCGAACAGTTGACTATTCGTCGTGATGCTTACGTCTGACGTAGAAAATAGTGGAACACTTGTCTGTGTAGTCTGGATTCGAATCCAAGAAGTAAACGACGCAGACCAACTCCTGATTGTCATCATATGACGTCATGCTCTTTGTCAATCTCGCCCTACATGACAATGAAAACAAAAGGTGCTAAAGAAGTCAGACATGATACAAGCACGATGCCTCCAATGTGGTATACATGACAATATTTCCAAATAAGACTACGGTTAACTAAGTTAGACTAAACAGATTATAAGACTAAGCTAGTCGAGACTAGACTAGAATAACTCAGAACTATTATTCAAACTGGGTTCTAATAAATTTAGTTTCAATTGAGTTTTCTAAGACATTCCGAATGTTGAACCCACGTTTTTCACCTTCTATGACCGCTTAAAAACTATTCTTTTTGGCCATGCTGGAGTAGGGAGCGCCTCTGAGTAGATCTCTTGAAGAGGCGCTATATAAATCTATAGTTTTCAAGCAGTCATAGAATGAAATGAATGAATTAAATAGAAAAGTCTTGTGCCAGCGTTACACCAATCTACGTTACTTCCGATGAAACGAAAGACTGTGCAGAGCCGGCCTTTGCTGACTCTTCCAGTTACCTGAACATCATTTTCTAACTGATAAAATAAATGAAATAAAATGTTCTTACTAACATTTAACATCGTTTTGGATAGTGCAGCTACCACTTCTGAATATTTTCAGGAGTGGCGCTATATAAATTTTCTTGATAAGTAAATAAACATAAATAAATATCAGATCTGGCATGACATAAGATAAGTTAGTGGAGACCAGATGGCATAGAACATCCATCGCCAAACAAATTGTTGAACCTACGTTTTTCTGGTTGTGGATTCGGAGATGTAAACGACTCCTGGGACTTCCACTCCGTCTCTTGTCCAGGTGACCATGGGAGCGTACGTCTCCGTCGTATCATAGAAGTTGACGCTGCACGACATGTTCGCCTCGATGCCCTCGTCGAATTCAACGATGCTATCGGGGCATTCCACTGGATCTATTGATAAATAAAGGAACGAACAGCTGAATATATGAAACTATGATTATCGCACGCGAGACCTGTGGAAGTGACAGCGCGTTTGGGATGTTACAATTAATTATAGGCGGAAGATGTCTGGTTGTTGAACTGCCTGGAATGAATTCCATGGCTCTGCAAGAAATAACGGTCACTGTAGCTATTGTGTTAAAGACGCACAAGTTCTTAGCGGAATAATTACCGACTATACGTAATTCGCTGTGGTGCTGTAGAAAATCCATATTGTGTTGCAGGCCTACTTTTGGAAGTGGGTCAATTGGAGCAGTAAAATTTACGAGTTAAAACAGTGCATTTCAAAGCAGGAGAGGCATTCGTCAATTGCAAATTGATTCCTAATGTATGTGACATTCTCTATCCAATACACTCGGTACTTTTTCTTTCTATTTGAAAGTATTATTTCACAATGATAATTTTTGATTAAGCATCAGCTTGCACAGAATTCTCGATATTAATAAGGGGCTTTATCTGTTGGTAGCAATTCATAGCATGCAGACAAAATGGCTTCCTGTTGTCGGGCTTATGGTAAAAATTTACCTAGTGATATCGACAAAAAAAGGAAATTTCCTAGTGGTAAGCTATAATAACTTCGAGCAATATACTTTCCTATAGCCCTGAATTTCTACACAATATTTGGTTACAGGTAGGACTTCTCGAACGTAGTAATACAGGTACATTAGTTGTCGGGCTTCAACCCATACCTTTATTCTACGGGTGCTTTAAAAGCATATTATTGTGATTGACTATTTTGACTATTATTATTCCTGTTTTTATTACTGCTCTTCCAAAAACTACTCATGCTTTGTCACGATGCGCATACTGTGTGTGCTACATGGTTTGTCCCTCTTCGACCTCTTGCAAAGATTTCTGCGGACGCCAATGTATATATGAGTTAGGTACTAGTAGAGTGCTCAACCGCGCGCTTAATGCGCACCTGTTCTCGTTGGTTTTACGATTGCCTGCGTAATGCGCTGTTCGTGACAACAGGTCAACAACTGACCTGGCAGCCACAAGATGGCGTTAAGTTTAACGACTTTCGCATATTACCTTGCATCACAGATATTGCTTTACTTTGACCTAATCTTAACTTGTCCTGCTTCTGGTTACCTTTACCTTTTCTCACGTTACATTCCTTTAGGGCCTACCTTGCATTTACCTTGCGCTACTTCAATCTGTATTGTTATGCCTAACATGATCTGAGTAACAATGGTAAGTTCGGCGCCTTGTGACCGGAGGGTTGCAGGTTCGAATCCCACTCTAGCCGCTGCGTACGGACCTTGGGCAAGTCTTTCACTCGCGATTGCTCGTGAGGCTTCGGCGTGAAAATTCCGGCACAGTATCAAAATGCTGTAGTCGGGAGCACCTCTGAGTAGTAGTTGACTTCGAGAGGCGCTATATAAATATCCGGAATAATAATAATAATAATAAACAAGATATGAGGCGTACCTAATACGATGACGTGAACGGTCTTTTCAAAGCCAGGAATAGGCGAGAGATGGCAAATATATTGAGTCGCCAGTTCTGCTTTGGCCGTGTTGATGACCAGATCAATGGACTGCGTGTCACTAACCAGCGACGTGTGGGAAACGACGAAGTTGACCTGGTCATTGTTTATGCCATTGTAGGTGGAGTAGATGAGGAATCCAGTCGGTTGCCAGGTTGGATAGTACACCCACTCGATGTAGTTGTTGTCAGGCAGGGCACTCACGTTACAGCTGAGGACGATGTTTTGTTCTCCTCGCTGAACACCGACATTCGGAGGGTAGACGGATATCGTCTGACCTACGGTTAAAGACAATATCACCAACCTAATCATCACCATCATCATCGTCATGAACATCAGCATGACAGAAACAAATGTGCCCAACAACTTGTCCAGGTTGTTGGGCACATTATCTGGGTCGAACCCACAATCTCTACACTATAGACAAAGCGTTCTACCGAATAGACTTCCGTGGCTCATCATCTTCACCGTCGTCGTTGTCATCAGCATCATTATCACTAGTACCATACTCATCATTATCATCTTCGTTGTCGTCATGGCTAGAAGAATGCAGACGAGGAAGAGACTGCGGAAATAAATTAGCCAAATTATGAGAAAATGAAGCAGTGATCTTGGCAAATGTTATAATTATTCATATGACGCAATATGACAAAAGCTGTAGCATGTTAATCGTTTAGAAAGGCCTCTGTAGCAGAAGTGATCGATGATTCTGTCGGATCAAACAAAAGCATAGTGATGACACCTTTGAAACAATGTTATAGTTAATTTTCTTTTTTCTGGAAGATTATTCCTTTCTGTGCCTCTGTAGCGTCTGACACCTCAGAAGAATTCGTTGGCTCGAACAAGATCCAACAATGTCATAGTTAGGCAAGGTAGGATTAGGTAAAAACTAGGATGATGTAAGGTAAGGTACGCACAATTTTTTTTAAATATACCTGAAAAGTAATACAACGCCATATGGAACCTCTCGAGGGTTCGCAAATCGTAATAGTAAACTAAAAATTTCTAGAGCGCTGTTTTAAGGCTGAGAGTAGAGCACCAGTTTATTCACGGGCGCTGTGTCAAGTCAGGGTTAAGTCAAGGTTCAGTCAAGGTTAAATAATTTGTTCGAATCTAATATTATTCAGTTCCGTAAAATTTCTTTTTCCAATAGGGTACGCCGTCTAGTTGAAAGCAAATCTTCTACTTGAATACAAATCTAAGTTTCCTTGCATGCTCCAGGGATTAAGTCTTTGGCAATGTCTGACTCAGTTGGTGGACACCCCTTAAGACAACAAGCAATGTTAGTCTTTGTATACCTGAGCCGCATAATTTCGTTTATCTCAGGTGTGTGTCCAATCAATTTTACCTGTCGCACGCATCGAATCTATTCATAAGCAGCGTATAAAACGTTCACTTACTTTCAACTGTCGCCAGAAAGAAGGAGGCCAAGACGACCAAGAAGGTCTGAAGGAGAATACCACGAAGAACCATTTCCAAGCAGCAATGCTGCTCTAAACAACTAAAGCCCTTTTCGCAAGAATAGAACAGGAAGAAATCGCAATGCCTTGCTGTCGCTTACATCTCAAGACTGATCAGTTTGAAACGCTTAGGTCCAAAGAGCAAGTGATCGAGCCATTGTAATTGCAAATTTATATAACAACACTTCAGATATTAAAAGAGTCGCTCCCTAAACTAGTCTGAATGATATTAAAATGTCCAGGGGTTAAAGTGGGTGGGAACGCGTGGGAACGGCGTTCCCACTGCTCTCTAAATTCTTTGCTTGCGTTCCCACTGCTCACGCATGAGTTCCAATGAAGCTCTTCTTTGGCGTTCCCACTGCTCACCCAAACCATTTTATCCACTGAAAATGTCAACTCAGCAAACAGTTCATTGGTAAGCAAGACAATGCACAGAAAACTAGAATGGTTACCAACGGCGGGCCCATTCGCACACCTGGAGACCAGTCAACAGATTCCTTATCCAAAGTTACAGATGACGCAATGATCAGGGTACCTCTACCGGGTTGCGTCAGTTGCGAAGAGTGATACACGATACACTGCCCAACCGTCTCATTGGTGTTAAGTAATGCGCCGCTGCACGTCCGCCAATTCTTAAACCGCCGAATCCAAATTAACAGGTTTTCATCGTCTGTTGATCGATTGAAATGATTGTTAGATCGACTGATTAATTAACCAATCGATTAATTAATTATTCAATAGATCAGCCGAACGGTAGATCGATTAGCTTCAATTTCGTAAATGTCATTGATGGTTTAATCAATAGAGTGACAATAGTAATAATAATAATTTTCAGTACCTTGTTATCTCAATTAGCCTACATCCTGTGATACTTTTCTCAAATTCTTCTAATTTTGATTAACATATATGCGCCTCTCATAATTAAAACAGCGACAATAGGCCTATATTAATTCATTTTGTGAAGCGTCGTATTATACAAGGTAGGAGGTAGGACTAGCCTATAGTAGAAAAGAACTATGGAAATAACTGGGGAAGACACTCCTCTTAAAATTGAGGAGCCTTTCCTTGATCACCTCGTTAAGCTGTGGTATTCTCCATCAGACCTCTGGTAGGCCTACAGTGTTGATCAATGACTGAAGTTCGATATTTGTAGCTTACAGTTTCAACCGTAGGTTGCTAAAGTTCGTGAATTAAGGGCCCACCAGTTAAAGCACATTTAAAAAGCACTTAATAAGATTGGAATAATAGTTTATGCAAGTATGTAGATGTATAATGAGTAATTATCTCACGGCATACATGTAATCTCTGAGTTGGTCTGACTTTACATGATTGCACTTGGTCAAGGTGTGAGGTCGCAGTGGGGTCGGATTTAAGAGTCGTCGATTGCTTCTCTCACACTTCTTGCTGTAAATTATTTCTATACTATTATCAAGCAAATGATTGGAGTCCCAGTTAGGACACCTTGAAGCCTGCTTTAGTAGGCTTCTCTTTGGTTTATTTTATTTCTAGTTATTTCTGTTATAATTCATAGTTAAGAGTAGTTAAGACCTAAGTACTGAAACCAACCATTTACATTTCTTAACAGATACTGTAACAGACAATGGATCACTTAGCTGCCTTCGGTTTAATTAATAATTTAACTAGTAGGGCATCCCTGGTTTATCTGGACTTCCATCCCTTTAGGGTTACCCTTTGGTATTGAAGACAACAATATGTGCATAAGTAACCTTGTGATAAACAATTGAGCGTACTAATATTTAAATATAAAAATATATGCTTAACACCAACAAATTATTGTACTTTTAGTTCATTAATCAGTCTAGCAATGATACACTGTATAGTGTATACGCTATCCATTTAGCCGATGTTAACGATTTCTTGTCAATTGTTAGAAGTTGTCATGAGTACCAATAAAGGTTATTGATTGACTGATTGATTGATTGATTGATTGATTGATTGATCTGACCAGTGAACACTTATATAGCGCGTTTTCTGAATCCGACAAAAGGGATGGTCACCGCATAATGGACTTGAAAACAAAATAATGTAATAGGCCTACTCTGCAAACAAGAATTAATTAGCCATTGGGGCGAGGAGATGGTTGAATGATAACATGCTGGTATGAAGATCAGAAGGACGCGGGTTCGATACCCACTAGCCCCATAAAGGTTAACTCAGCCTTTTCACTCCCTAGGGGATGACTGTAATATGAGCAGTAGAACAGATGGGAGCCTTGCATGGCTGCCAAACAGTTAAATTCGACTCCTGTCAAACTTGTTATCATCTGTTTCTACTATATCATGTAATCTTACTGCGTACTTGTCAGTTTGAATTTAATAAACGAATATTATTATTATTCTACCACCCGCGCAACATTATGTTGTATATGAGCGACTCAGTATAGCGGGCCCATGTGGTTCCTTTTGAGTTCTCTCTTTGACAATTATTGATGCAAATCTGATTGTGTGTTTTACGTATAAGCAGTTGGTGATCAATAATGAAATCAATCAACATACTTCTTCTCAAACGCAGTAAATTCTATAGCTCAAGAACTCTCAATACTGTCGATATTGCTGAGTAGTTTTCTATAAGAAAACAACTCCTATTCGACGTAGAATATCTTAGACACGTATAGATCAACCAACACTAGTGGGGTACCTGTTTTACTGTCCATCTGTCTACACAAAGACGGAATTGCTTAACTAGCTTCACTGATTAACCATACACTGTGTAGGTCTACTACTTAGACCGTATAACTTTATTATTCAGATTCATGCACATCGTGTTCGAATGCACATCTTCAGAGGCTTTACTGCCTCTGCGCGCAGCGCAACTAATCAACATAATTATGTAAGGAATGACGCGCATCAACTCCAGTAATCTTAGTAGTTAAGTTTCCGTTGGCGCCGCTCTCCCCCTTTATCCAGATTTGCAATTTCAATTGTAGGCCTAATCGAAAATTTACAAAGCGCTACTCTGAAAAGTCAAAGATCACGAGACACAAAAATATGCATATTTAAACTTGTGTACTTCGAAACTTGTGATTTCTAAAAATAGGCTAAACAAACATAAAATGCAAGTGTGCGTTCGGAATATAGTAACGATTGTCATTAGCCATCTAAACTAATTATCGTTGAATAAATACATAAGCCAACCAGCGGCATACACTCATGCTACATCTAAGCATAATGAATATGTATCATTGTGTTATTGAAAAGATCAAAACAAAACAATCACTTTTCTTTTGCTAATAAATACAGACCTAATCCGGGTAAGTGAGAATAATTAACTAATGAAATTAAGAGATTACGGTTGCTATAGGTCGATGCCAGTTAATGTGTTGTGATATAATGTGACAGAAAAGATCAAACTATAACAGAAAGCACCAGAGAACATTAGAAATGAGCAGAGGATTCAGAAGTGGTCAGAAGGCATCAGAAGTGGTAAGAAGATATCAGAAGTGGTCAGAAGATATCAGCAATGGTCAGAGGATATAAGAAATGGTCAGAAGATATCAGAAGTGGTCAGAAGATATCAGCAATGGTCAGAGGATATAAGAAATGGTCAGAAGATATCAGAAGTGGTCAGAAGATATCAGCAATGGTCAGAGGATATAAGAAATGGTCAGAAGATATCAGAAGTGGTCAGAAGATATCAGAAATGGTAAGAAGATATCAGAAATGGTCAGAGGATATCAGAAGTTGTCAGAAGATATAAGAAGTAGTCAGAGAATATTAGAAATGATCATGATCTTCAATCTTCTGTAATAGGATGTCTTACGTAGCCTAATTCGGTCAAAAGACAGAAGCGCTCAAAAGCGTACGATTTATGTTGCTGCGTATGCTAATGAGTCCCCAACCAATCACCCGGCGAGGGTGTGTTCGGGAATGATGACGTCATCGACCGTCAGTCGGTAGACACTTCCGCCGGCGAATACTCCGTGCGTGGAGGAAGAGGACGAGGAGGAAGAGGGTGAAGAAGAAAAGGAAGAGGAGATCCTGCGGATACGGACTTCGTGGACTTTGTTTCCGGAAGAGGAGTTCTCAGCGGATGTCTGAATCGTAAAACTAAACCCTCCAACGCCTGGATCGACCTACGAAACAAATAAAGTCAAAACAACGTCTAGGTCTATTAATTAAGTCTCTGTTTAAGTCTTCGTTGTTGTTGATTAATTTTAACTTCTATGGCGCCAAAGTCTGTTGCACAAAGTATCAAGCGATGGCGCTGTGTCTATATAGGCCTATGTTTGCTTGGTTAGTGGTTCATTTGGGGCGGGGCGTAATTATAAGTTAGTAACATATCGCGCCGATGTCTTGCGCACAATGAACCAATCGATGGCACACCAAAACCAAGCCGTGATCAGGTCCAGAGGCGCCCGCAGGCTTAAAAAATTGGACGCACACCCCTTTCGCAACAAATAATATGGCCGACTGCTCGCTTTGCTAACATAGATATAGGCTAAGTAGGAAAGTTGAAATAGCTGCCGTTGATAGAGTAGGCCTATACAGCGAGTTGTGACAAGCGTAACAACAAAATTTCAATTTAGATAACATCTAATGCTTTAACATGCCTATTGCTGTTTAACAAAAATATATATGCGATATGCCTATTCCTTGTGTGGATTGGACGCACGTGCGTCCAGTGCGCCACGCTGCGGGCGCCCCGAGGTCAATATCCAGAAGATCAGTACGTTTAAAAACGACAAAGGAAAGTCTTAAACCTGTGGCAGATAAAGAATTTGGTAAAGGTAAGTCTTAAGTCAAGAACAAATGAAACAAATGAGGGAGCCGAACGAACAGACACTGGGAGTCTCAGTGGGAGAGAGTTCCAAAACTTAGATCCAGCAACCGAAAATTAAGCTGCCAAACTGTATCTTAGATGAAACCTTGAGCAATTGAGCTTAACTGGGTCGTAAAGTCAAGGACCAACTGTATCTCTGACGGCCGTTGTTGGCAGAACGTTAACGAATATCTATTACTGTTTCGCATTAACCTACATCTATTGTTTTTACTGACAACCGTTTGTTTTTACGACCAACAGTGTAAACAGAATCCATTATTCACATTGTTTTCGTTCTGTTGTTTTCTCTCTTTCATTGTTTGTCTGTCTTCCTGCTTCACTCTGTCTATGTCTGTCTCGGCCACCCTGTTTTATCTGGATCTGCCTCTGTATTTCCTGCTCCTACATATATGCTAGTAGGTAGGCTATGTATATATGTATGCATGCATGTCGGTACACATGTATGTATGTATGAATTTGTTTGTTGTAAGTATATATGTATAAGGTCATATGGTCATATGTATATATGAATGAACGTATCTTTGCATGTATGACATTGTATGCATAGCCTATATATGAATGTATGTACACATTTATCTATGTATGTTTTTGTATGTATGTATAGACTAGGGCCTATACATCTGTTGGCAGGATTTCCTATGTAAATGTTTACATGGAAGGACATGGGCCTATTTCCAATACATACACATATGTGCTGTATAAATCAAATGTCCTTGACCTGCCCTGACCTTGGGATCAATGACTGATCCGTTGCACCAGATCTGATTGTTGGCCTTCGTTAACATGATTGTCATCCGTTGTCCGTCGAGGTTCCAATGCCAAACAGCAGTCGAGTCACTCGAGTGGGGCGGGGCCAGCGATTTGCTTCGCCTACAAGACATATGCCACACCCACCATAAACCCATGAATATAATCGTTGAAGCTTAATTAGTAATGTAGCTATACAATACAATACAATGCAATACAATAAAATATAATCAAGTCAACTGCAGTTGATTGTTCCTTCCTTCCAAAGTCCAGAAGTGCACAAACGACCATACGAATGATTCGACAGAGCATCGATGGCGCTGAGCAATTGTGAGTGAAGGACTTCCTCAAGGTCCTTACAGAGTGATCGCCTGAGTGGAAGCTCGAACCCACAACTCTTCGCACTACAGGCTGAGCGCTCTATCCATTCGGCTGCCGTGCCTTGTAGTTTTGACACTAACGCATGTGCAGGGCTGTAGTCGAGGGTATACGCGGGTATACAGCGTATACTCACCTCTATAGAAATTTGAGAGCGTATACTCAGGGCTCTAGAGGAGCGTATACGCGGGTATACAGCGTATACTTACCTCTGTAGAGACCGTATAGCCACTGAGCAATGAAATTTTGAGGGAAAAAAAGGTTTTGAAAGGTTTTAGGGCGAATGACTAAAAAAAGTCATCAACTTTTTGAGAGACGAAATCGTAAAAAGTCAGAAAATTTTAAGAGATTTGGTAAAAAGTCTGAAATTTTTCTTAGACAAAATCCTAAAAAAAGGTCTTCACATTTTTTTACGGTCACACCAGCCCTAGTGACGCCGCTGCTCACCGGTAGCGTATACTCACCTCAAATTTTACCACTACAGCCCTGCGCATGTGTAAACAGGATCCACATTATGTTGGCGCCAAATTCAATAACTTCTTACAGATGTAGTCTGTGGGGTTCCTTTTTCTTAGTTCCTTTAATTTCTACCGCCGTTATCATAATCTGTGGCATATCTGTGATAGCACCATCACCTTCGACATCATCTTCGACATAGTCATCTTCGACATCGTCATCTTCGACATCGTCATCTTCATTATGGTCGTCATCATCGCTTCGTTCGGCTACTCAGGAAGATCTATAAGTTCTTCGCTTCCATATTGCAGCACGAGGACAGCGCACACTGTCTTGCACGGTCCCTCCACTACTTAATTCAGGGTTGTCCCTTTCCCACGATACTTAGCTATACTTAGTTAATTATATTAGTGTAACGAGCTGTAATATGCTAAAAATAATTCATGCCGACGTCAACGGCTTTTGTTGCCATAAGATGTCGTTAATCTCTGGATGGATGGATGGATGGATGGATGGATGGATGGATGGATGGATCCATCCATCCATCCATCCATCCATCCATCCATCCATCCATCCATCCATCCATCCATCCATCCATCCATCCATCCATCCATCCATCCATCCATCCATCCATCCATCCATCCATCCATCCATCCATCCATCCATCCATCCATCCATCCATCCATCCATCCATCCACCCACCCACCCACCCACCCACCCATCCATCCATCCATCCATCCATCCCTCCATCCATCCCTCCATCCATCCCTCCATCCATCCCTCCATCCATCCCTCCATCCCTCCATCCATCCATCCATCCATCCCTCCATCCATTTCTCCATCCATCCCTCCATCCATCCCTCCATCCATCCCTCCATCCCTCCCTCCCTCCCTCCCTCCATCCATCCATCCATCCATCCATCCATCCATCCATCCATCCATCCACCCACCCATCCATCCATCCATCCATCCATCCATCCATCCATCCAACAGATGCCTTGCTTCATGTACAAACATATTAGTTAATACTTAGTCACATTAACTATAACCTCATAACTGTTTATGGTGTTTCGCTTCCTTTCCTGTCACAAAAACGACATGATGTAGCGCCATTATTTATGCAACGCATCATTTGTTCCTCGCGAACATCCTTCCTATAGTTCCAGGGTAATGTCAGCCATTGACGTCATATCTCCTAAGGTCCGTCATGCGTGACGTCTGACTCTTGAACAGCTGTAAAACAAATTCCCGAGACAGCGCTAATCTGGGACGCGTGATTAACGCCAGGGTCGCCCCCTAGGGACTAAAAATAATCCACCGGATGTAGCCGAGCACTCTGCTTCCGGCGGAAGGGAACGTCTGGTCCATGGTAGCAAGAGCAACACAGATTGGGATTCGGAAGTGAATGCGTAATGGAAAGCAATGGAGAGCGAATGAAAACATAACAAGGCCAAAGATTTATGTCCTCGTTTGTAGTGGATGAAATGCTCTCAGTGTTTCTGTAGACATTTATCATTCTGCTGGTAAATCACAGACTTTTTTTAGGAGAGCCGCATTTGTTCATTGTTTCAGCAAAAGATCATATATGTTGTCAGGTATAGTGCGGGAATTGTGAAAAAGACCGGGGGGGGGGGTTGAACATTTATCCGTATTTCATCCGGGGTGGGAGGATAGAGTAATGGTAACACTCATGGCCAGGAGTGCAGCAGCACGCGGTTCGATTCCCGCGACCCCTCTCGGGCGGGCGCCTTGCATGGCTGCCATAACGTGTGTTTAGTTAAGAATTATAATTGTACTGTCATGTCTCAATGTAATCTTATTGCGTTTCTCAGTTTGAATTAATAAAGAAAAGATTATTATTTATTATTATTATTTTGCAACCTGATGTCAACAAAATTTGAAAGCAACTGATTTCAACGCTAGCAGTTTCGCAAGTCAGACTCGAATCACAATCAATTCCTTTGTTGAGAAAATTCAAAATGCATACATGATACACCACGGAAATGTCTTCTCTTTGTCAGAGACTCGGAGTCAAATAATGTTAAATCACACTAGCACAACTGGCGGGGTTGGAAACGAACCCCTGGGGTGTGCAATGAAGACTTAACTGGGAATTCTAAGAAAGACTAGAGGCCATGGGTTGAACCCCCAATCCCGACAATTCCCACCCTGGTCAGGTTTCAAACAATGATCGTCCTTCCGTTCGTCCATCCTCCTTCCTTCCATCTGTAGCGTTAGTCTTCGGAAGCTCATTCAGTTGAGGGATACCTCAACTGAAGAACTCATCACCGTCAAAGGGGTAACTCCCCAAAAAGTGGTGGTGACCCATCCCCTCCTCCCTCTCTCCTTCCCTCTTCCCTGCCGCTCGTCCACCTATCTCCCTCCTTCCCCACATACAAATTGAGTATGCTGTGTCCACCACTTTAAGGTCACTCGCAGATAACAAAGTACATTGTCTAAATTTGTTTCACAACTATTGATATGTTGGCGACACTGAGAACATTCACTCGTGAGTCACTGGCATCCAGCGTTTCCCAAACAGCAAAGGGTCTCAAAGTGGTATAGTGACTGTCACCAATCACCACCTCTTTTGAAAGTAGTGGTGACTGGACACCACCGTCACAAAACAAAGTCCGCCTGTTATCCCTGCACAATCTACGTCTTGTCTCACTTCTTCAAGAGTTTCCAACTTCATCTATCCAATTCCAATTCCGCCTCCGCCTTCCAACTTCTCCCGTCCTAACGACATTCGCCTTAGCAGCTCTTCTGCATGTAGCCTAGCCCTTTCGGCATAATCCATTGACATTAGAAGGGACTCATAGGGGTTCTGTACGGGTCCCATGTGGGTATATAGGTCCTACATGGGCTCCATGTGGGCTTGTTGGCAGGAATGGTACAACTTCATTGAACTATAAAATAAATAATATTACGCTATGTCACTCCACTTTTTATCGTCGTTGTTGCCAATTTACGACTTCATTGGAGTGAAAATTCCTGACGAAGCCCTAGTTGCTCGATCTTAGAGCCTCTACATTTTTCCAATCACACATTCCATCAATCAATCAGGCGTCTTAGAAACTCTCGTGAAATTGCTTGAGAGCTCAGAAGTTGACAACATTGTTGCTCACCCAGCTGTATTTATGTATCAAGGCACTTAATACAGCGTGTTTTAAGTAGCTTACCTCGCAAAAGCGCTGCAGACCAGTTATTAATTCACCTGCTTTCTTACGACACCTCAGGTCCTATCTCTTTAGCCGTGGCTGGGATGGGAGCGCCTCTGAGTAGGTCTCTTGAAGAGGCGCCATATAAATTTCCAGAATGAATGAATGAATGAACATAAGGCCTACTCTTTTGCAACATGTCAAGTATATTGTTAATTATTCTCAGGTAAATCCATTCTCTTGTACAGTTTGGTGCAACGCAAATAATGCAAAAAAACTCCGCATTTTGAACCGTTAATGTTAGGCCTATATACAAAAAAATAATGATAGAACATTCTCAGGTCGAGCAAATAAAACAACTCAGACCCAAATGATTGCCGTAAATTAACGCAAGTGTCAATCACTCACTTGTTCGTCGTGTGCTTGTGAGTCGTCTTCGACTTAGAAGAGAATTTACCCGCCGTCAAAATAATCGACATGCTTGTCCTTCTTATTCAGGTTAGCAGATAATAATTATCCAGTGAACTCCACTTGACCCAATGCAGCTGCTGGCAACTGCTGAATTGTTATATTGAAACAACGGCTACCCCGTTGATTATTCAATAAATCGTTGTCGGCATCAATATCGCCCTGAAGGCTACATGTGTGTGTTCCGTAGGCACACATTCAGCGACCTCGCTCTTGCATGCCATCGACACTTCCACTGCTGGCCAGAAACCATCATTTATATAGAACCGGATTTAGGCCTACTAGAATCACAAACGAGGTCGTGGAGTACGGATGGCACACTCCAGAGAGCGGTACCCTGCCAGCATCCCCACGTGGGCCTTATAGGACATGTATTCTCATATGGGATCTGTATAGAGCCCACATAAATTATGTCCTATATAATGCCCATGAAAATGCTGAAAGGGTAAACCTTAAAAAATAATTACCGAGCATTCAATTTAATATTATAGAATATAGACGACAACAAATAAAAATAAATAAATTATTTTATATTAAATAAATAAAATTATATTAGATAAATAAATAGGCCTAATAGTTATATTAGTTAATGTTAACACATTGGAACACATGTATCACAGCCGACAACATAAACTCAATTGGCCTATAGGGAAGGCAGATGCTTAAATCCGCTTCGGTATATGCAATAAGTTCTAGTCTTTCCGGATGCGTGTGTGTGTGTGTGTCTGTGTGTGTGTCTGTGTGTGTCTGTGTGTGTGTGTCTGTGTGTGTGTGTCTGTGTGTGTCTGTGTGTGTGTCTGTGTGTGTGTCTGTGTGTGTATCTTTCTATCTCTTATCTCTTTCTGTCTTTGCGCCTCTTATTCAACCTTCTTTTCCCTCCTCTCCTTTCTTGCTGACAAAGGACTGTTGACTGATGGACATCTTCTTCTGGAAGGTTCGAACGTCCAATGGCGCCACTCCTCTCGACAGTGGGATTCTTCCTTCAGTGTCCTGCATCCATCTATCATCATCCAGTCCAGCAACATCCGTCGACGTCTTCTCCTCGTTCTCCCTTTTATTGTTCCCACAACACCAAGCACGCCTCTGGAACGATCTCCCTCCTGAATTCCGCAGATCATACTCAGTTCCTCCATCGTCATTGTAACCCGTCTTCCATCCTACTCGATCCTCGTGTTCCTCTATCTATTACGCCCCGGGCTTTCCACTCAAAACTGAAGTCTCACCTTTCAAGTAGGGCCTACTCCTACTCTGATTCATCTGATCCTCCGCCTTCCAATTATTCTCGCCTTAATTAAACGATACCCGCAATTAACAGCTGCTCTGCGCCTCCTCTCTTGATCTGGCCCTCTGGAACCGGACTCGGACCTCCTTGGACTACTTTCTGGAAAACCCCATCTGATTTGACGTAGCGCTCGTGAATAGGCTGGCGCCTTGCTCTTGGCCTTCGAGTGGCGCTTGAGAAGTTTGGAGATAACGATTACCATGGATGTGTACCCGAGATAGAAATGTTTGAAATTCCTCATACGACTGATATGACGTAATAGTGGTTTCCTTGGTTACACGATTAGCTTCACTGCGCAGTTTTTGGCTGCGCTACAAGAAAGTTCTGTAGCAATGAGTCTTCCGTGCATCTAGGCCTATCTGTTTGCCAAGCTGTAAGCACGTTCCTTCGATAGTTCATATCCTTCCAAGACTACGTTGTTCGCAGTTCATCTTAGCAGGCAAAGCTTTTTTCTGAATGCATTCACTGCTGATCTTCTCGAGCGAGAAGCCTTGACGCCATGCATGCCAAGTTCTTCAGAAGGACTGGACGTCGGATTCTGAAATCGTAAGTTGACAAAAAATTTATGAATTGTTTGACGCTGCTCTCAACTATAACAGTTGAAACCGTTTCATGGTAGATGTAAAATTTCATTACTAGGACCATTATTGGTTTAAAGTTGTAGGCCTACTGACTATTGGAAATGTTTAAATTGCATAGCAGCATGCTGTTTGCCTTGTCGTATAGCCTAAGACCTGCCACGGATGCAGTTTGCTGTACGTATTTGTATGTAACTTGCAATATTTATTTTACAGTTAAATGCTGATGGAATAAGAAAATGGTAGGACTTGCTAGTTTACTAGCAACTAGTTAAAAGGCTCTAAATTTCTGTTACAGCTACATCAGAAATCTATCCTCCAGCAGCTCAAGTCACTGTGTGACTCACTGAGGCCACTCCCGAATCTCTGATTTTGGTATGGATTCTTCATACCATGCAGGCAGCATTTGCTTGAATTCTTCAAAAGCTTATATAAGTTATTTTAAGATGCTAATGTCCTTTCTTTGCCAGAAATTGTTTCTGTTGAGCATAAATTAAATGTTTAGTTTCATTGGCAACATATATACTTTTATTTAGTTCAGATTCCTCGTCGTAGGATTTCTTCAGAAAGTTTTGTTATGTAGATTATTTCAGATGAAAAGATTATTTCTTTGCCATAAATTGGTTGTGTTGAACAACAAGGAAATATTTGTTTTTAATACCAAAAGTAACAAACTTCATTTGTGTATTTCAGAATTCCTGTCATGCCAGTCTCTTGTGTCGGGTGCCACTGATGCAACTGCAGAATTCTTGTCCTGCCAGCCTCGTTATTCGAGTGCCACTGATTCAATTGCAGAATTCCCGTCATGTCAACCTCGTGTTTCGAGTGCCACTGATGCAACTGCAGAATTCCTGTCGTGCCAGCCTCGTGTTTCGAGTGCCACTGATGCAATTGCAGAATTCCTGTCCTGCCAGCCTCGTGTTTCGAGTGCCACTGATGCAACTGCAGAATTCCTGTCATGCCAGCCTCGTGTTTCGAGTGCCACTGATGCAACTGAACTGCTTGGTATTTGATTCCTTAATTAACCTTTATACTAGTAATTTCTTTGCCAGAAATTGTATCAATATTTTTATTTTTACTTGTCCAGTGAAGAGGATCTTGAAAGTAATCTTTTTTCGACTGGAAACCAGTGCAGCGTTTCTCGCACATAGTTTGAAACATGCGGGAAATTTAGTCAGGTTAGCAACAATTCAGGTGGCTCAGGTGAGGACGGATTGAAGTTGCATATGTTGAGTAATAACTAAAACTTAAAAATTGTACTTGAAGAGTCATTTCTTTGCAAGATATTGTCAAGCTCTCTTGTCTAGTGTTGACATTAAAAACTGCCGTTGTCTTCCAGGTTCTAGCAGTTTCAACTCTGTCAGAAGAATGGGAAGAGATCTCCAGGCAATTCCTGACAGATATATATGTGTCATCCCGATGTTTGACAGCTGCTCGGGTGTTTCCGTTTTCCCTCAGTCATCCAGGGTTTCCTATGTATGGTCTTGTGTGCATGTGCACCATAAATTGATAGAATAGTTATTTTAAATAGTTTTATCAGATTTAATTTTTACATAATTGTTTTTAGTTAATATAGTTTATTGTTATGCGTGAAAAGTGCAGCAGAAGTAAAACTATCACGTGCAGTTCCATTTATTCCTTGTCTGGTGTTTTTGTTGTGTGGGATTTTGGTTTCAATTTTTGTACATTATGGCCTTCCCCTCCTCTCCAGAATCCTTAACCCTGCTGAGTAGCTACCTTGTCTAGAAGCAGTGCTACATAAGTTAGGGGGGCCCGATAGCGCATTGGATAACATCTGGCGTAGAGTGCGAGAGGTACAGAGATCGAGTCCCATAGGCGGACATGCTTTGTAGGCTGCAATTTGCGCCGTGTATTGCAGGCTGTCTGTTCTGTTAGTAGTTAAGATTTATCGCATAACATGTACATGTACAGCGCAGTGCGTTTGCAGGCGCTTAACTAAAGAATAAATATTATTATATTATTATTAATTTGTAAGAATTAGGAATTCAACTGTGAGAAATGGAATCTTTCCGATCTTGAATTTCAGCAGACATGCTGTGGTCATCCTTGGTTGATCTTTGTTGTTATTGGTGCTATCATAACCATTTATCTATTGGTGTTATCATAACCATTCATGTATTGGTGTTATCATAACCATTCATCTGCTGGTGCTATCATAACCATTCATCTATTGTTGTTATCATAACCATTCATCTATCGTCATCATCAGTAATGGTAGCAGCGCTTAGAATCAGACATAAAGATAAATCAAGTGTAGTTATGATGGCCGAAACCCGGTCCTGGCGATGGCCGGAACCCGGTCCTGGCCGATGGCCGGAACCCGCTTCTGGCAGCTGGCCGGAACCCGCTTCTGGCAGCTGGCCGGAACCCGCTTCTGGCCGCTAGCCGGAACCCGGTTCTGGCCAATGGCCGGAACCCGGCTCTGGCCTATGGCCGGAACCCGGTCCTGGCCAATGGCCGGAATCCGGTCCTGGCCGATGGCCGGATCCCGGTCCTGGCCGCTGGCCGGAACCCGGTCCTGGCTGATGGCGGGAACCAGGTCCTGGCCGATGACCGGAACCCGGTCCTGGCCGATGGCCGGAACCCGCTTCTGGCAGCTGGCCGGAACCCGCTTCTGGCCGCTAGCCGGAACCCGGTTCTGGCCAATGGCCGGAACCCGGCTCTGGCCTATGGCCGGAACCCGGTCCTGGCCGATGGCCGGAACCCGGTCCTGGCCGATGGCCGGAACCCGGTCCTGGCCGCTGGCCGGAACCCGGTCCTGGCTGATGGCGGGAACCTGGTCCTGGCCGATGACCGGAACCCGGTCCTGGCCGATGGCCGGAACCTGGTCCTGGCCGATGGCCGGAACCCGCTTCTGGCCGATGGCCGGAACCCGGCTCTGGCCTATGGCCGGAACCCGCTTCTGGCCGCTAGCCGGAACCCGGTCCTGGCCGATGGCCGGAATCCGGTTCTGGTCGATGGCCGGAACCCGCTTCTGGCCAATGGCAGGAACCTGGCTGAACGCCGGAACACATAATTCGTATTTTGTTATCATCAGAAATAGTAGCAGAGCTCAGATTCAGACATAATTTGATGAGCTCTTGTCACTTAAACACTAGTGTGTGGGTTTGATTCGTAAGAAGGTGTTTAGATGGACGTAATTCATTGAGCAATTGACACGTAAACGCTGGTGTGTGGGTTTGAGGGTCTCTTAGAGGGTGTAGGTACCTTGAGCAACTGGAACTGGGTTCTGGTTAATTGCTGGAACTCAGTTTTGGTTTATCACTGTAACTAGGTTCTGGTTGATTACTGGAACTCTGTTCTGGTTGATCACTGGAACTCGGTTCTGGTTAATTGCTGGAACTCAGTTTTGGTTTATCACTGGAACTAGGTTCTGGTTGATTACTGGAACTCGGTTCTGGTTGATCACTGGAACTAGGTTCTGGTTGATTACTGGAACTCGGTTCTGGTTGATCACTGGAGCTATGTTCTGATTGCTTACTGGAACTGGGTTCTGGTTAATTGCAGGAACTCAGTTTTGGTTTATCACTGTAACTAGGTTCTGGTTGATTACTGGAACTCTGTTCTGGTTGATCACTGGAACTCGGTTCTGATTAATTGCTGGAACTCAGTTTTGGTTTATCACTGGAACTAGGTTCTGGTTGATTACTGGAACTCGGTTCTGGTTGATCACTGGAACTAGGTTCTGGTTGATTACTGGAACTCGGTTCTGGAGGTTGATCACTGGAGCTATGTTCTGGTTGATTACTGGAACTCGGTTCTGGTTAATTGCTGGAACTCAGTTTTGGTTTATCACTGGAACTAGGTTCTGGTTGATTACTGGAACTCGGTTCTGGTTGATCACTGGAACTAGGTTCTGGTTGATTACTGGAACTCGGTTCTGGTTGATCACTGGAGCTATGTTCTGGTTGATTACTGGAAGTCGGTTCTGGTTAATTGCTGGAACTCAGTTTTGGTTTATCACTGGAACTAGGTTCTGGTTGATTGCTGGAACTCGGTTCTGGTTAACATCACAAATTTACTGGAAGTAATCCATCCACTTGAAGTAGCTCCTTCACATGTTCCAACTTCCAGCTGGTGCACCCTTGATCATTGTAGTTTTGAAATATACCAGAGGAAAAACCATGAACGGTGGGATGGAATTTCCAATGGCATTTTTTGCATAACAGGCAGTGACGAATTGACCCTGCACTGCCAATGTCACCCCCCAACTTGCCGGTTATATTTTGCTGCAATTACTGTAAACACCCGCTCATAATGTGTAGGTCTTGTCTATTTAACTGAACCTTTCGTACTGGACAGAAGCTTCTTTGTGGCATGATATTGGAAGACAGTGTCATGCCATATGTAGGTCTTGTCTGTTTAACTGAACCAATCGGACTGTCAGCTTTCTACGTGTTCTATGAAGCATCAGTGTCACCCATCGTCATCACTGGTATTATAATCTTTGTTGCTTGTATTCATATGGATATTGTTTTGATGTTCATGCTGTTGCTGTTATGTCAGTGTTATTACTGTAGCTGTCTGCTGGCTTTCAAGACAGGGAAGGAAGTTTGGGGGCGTATCGGGCTTGGGGTGATGATTAGGTTTAGGGGTGGGGCTAAATCTTAGGCATTATCTTCCGTTCCATTATTTTCCACCTTCTCTCCTTTTACTTAGGGTGATCATTAGTTATTGGGTTACAGGTAAATTTCGACATAATGTTCGTTTCTGTTTTGCTCCAATTTTCCTCGTTTCCTCTGAGGTGGTCTTTATGGTTAGGGCTTCATTTTGGGGTTTTCTTTTGCTTTTCGCTGCACTTTTCACAATATTGATATCTGTATTATCAACATCATAAAAAAACAATTTCTGGAATTTTCTGGTGTAAACCTGATTGAACGGAAACTGCTAAACAGTTTGAAATGTTTCTCTCTGTTCATTGTAATCTATTAATTATTATTAGTCAGTGTAAACCTGGATTAACTGAAACTGCTAAACATCTTGAATTGTTTCTCTCTTTTCATTGTAATCTATTAATTATTATTAATCAGTATAAACCTGGATGAACTGAAAGTGCTAGAGATCTTGAATTGTTTCTCAGTTCATTGTAATCTATTAATTATTATTAGTCACTGTAAACCTGGATGGAGTGAAACTGCTAAACATCTTGAATTGTTTCTCTCTGTTCATTCTAATCTATTAATTATTATTAGTCTGTGTAAACCTGAAACTGCTAAAAATCTTGAATTGTTTCTCTGTTCATTGTAACCTATTAATTATTATTAGTCAGTGTAAACCTGGATTAACTGAAACTGCTAAACATCTTGAATTGTTTCTCTGTGTTCATTGTAATCTATTAATTATTATTAGTCAGTGTAAACCTGGATGAACTGAAAGTGCTAGAGATCTTGAATTGTTTCTCTCTGTTCATTCTAATCTATTAATTATTATTAGTCAGTGTAAACCTGGATGAACTGAAACTGCTAAACATTTTGAATTGTTTCTCTCTGTTCATTGTAATCTATTATTATTAGTCAGTGTAAACCTGAAACTGCTAAAAATCTTGAATTGTTTCTCTGTTCATTGTAATCTATTAATTATTATTAGTCAGTGTAAACCTGGATTAACTGAAACTGCTAAACATCTTGAATTGTTTCTCTCTGTTCATTGTAATCTATTAATTATTATTAGTCAGTGTAAACCTGGATGAACTGAAACTGCTAAACATCTTGAATTGTTTCTCTCTGTTCATTCTAATCTATTAATTATTATTAGTCAGTGTAAACCTGGATGAACTGAAACTGCTAAACATTTTGCATTGTTTCTCTCTGTTCATTGTAATCTATTAATTATTATTAGTCTGTGTTAACCTGAAACTGCTAAAAATCTTGAATTGTTTCTCTGTTCATTGTAATCTATTAATTATTATTAGTCAGTGTAAACCTGGATGAACTGAAACTGCTAAAAATCTTGAATTGTTTCTCTGTTCATTGTAACCTATTAATTATTATTAGTCAGTGTAAACCTGGATGAACTGAAACTGCTAAACATCTTGAATTGTTTCTCTCTGTTCATTCTAATCTATTAATTATTATTAGTCAGTGTAAACCTGGATGAACTGAAAGTGCTAGAGATCTTGAATTGTTTCTCTCTGTTCATTCTAATCTATTAATTATTATTAGTCAGTGTAAACCTGGATGAACTGAAACTGCTAAACATTTTGAATTGTTTCTCTCTGTTCATTGTAATCTATTATTATTAGTCAGTGTAAACCTGAAACTGCTAAAAATTTTGAATTGTTTCTCTGTTCATTGTAATCTATTAATTATTATTAGTCAGTGTAAACCTGGATTAACTGAAACTGCTAAACATCTTGAATTGTTTCTCTCTGTTCATTGTAATCTATTAATTATTATTAGTCAGTGTAAACCTGGATGAACTGAAACTGCTAAACATCTTGAATTGTTTCTCTCTGTTCATTCTAATCTATTAATTATTATTAGTCAGTGTAAACCTGGATGAACTGAAACTGCTAAACATTTTGCATTGTTTCTCTCTGTTCATTGTAATCTATTAATTATTATTAGTCTGTGTAAACCTGAAACTGCTAAAAATCTTGAATTGTTTCTCTGTTCATTGTAATCTATTAATTATTATTAGTCAGTGTAAACCTGGATTAACTGAAACTGCTAAACATCTTGAATTGTTTCTCTCTTTTCATTGTAATCTATTAATTATTATTAATCAGTATAAACCTGGATGAACTGAAAGTGCTAGAGATCTTGAATTGTTTCTCTCTGTTCATTGTAATCTATTAATTATTATTAGTCTGTGTAAACCTGAAACTGCTAAAAATCTTGAATTGTTTCTCTGTTCATTGTAACTCTATTAATTATTATTAGTCAGTGTAAACCTGGATTAACTGAAACTGCTAAACATCTTGAATTGTTTCTCTGTGTTCATTGTAATCTATTAATTATTATTAGTCAGTGTAAACCTGGATGAACTGAAACTGCTAAACATTTTGAATTGTTTCTCTCTGTTCATTGTAATCTATTATTATTAGTCAGTGTAAACCTGAAACTGCTAAACATTTTGCATTGTTTCTCTCTGTTCATTGTAATCTATTAATTATTATTAGTCAGTGTAAACCTGGATTAACTGAAACTGCTAAACATCTTGAATTGTTTCTCTGTGTTCATTGTAATCTATTAATTATTATTAGTCAGTGTAAACCTGGATGAACTGAAACTGCTAAACATTTTGCATTGTTTCACTCTGTTCATTGTAATCTATTATTGTTAGTCAGTGTAAACCTGGCTGAACTGAAACTGCTAAAGATCTTGAATTGTTTCTCTGTTCATTGTAATCTATTAGTTATTATTAATCAGTGTAAACCTGGATTAACTGAAACTGCTAAACATCTTGAATTGTTTCTCTCTGTTCATTGTAATCTATTAATTATTATTAGTCAGTGTAAACCTGGATGAACTGAAACTGCTAAACATTTTGCATTGTTTCTCTCTGTTCATTGTAATCTATTAATTATTATTAGTCTGTGTAAACCTGAAACTGCTAAAAATCTTGAATTGTTTCTCTGTTCATTGTAATCTATTAATTATTATTAGTCAGTGTAAACCTGGATTAACTGAAACTGCTAAACATCTTGAATTGTTTCTCTCTTTTCATTGTAATCTATTAATTATTATTAATCAGTATAAACCTGGATGAACTGAAAGTGCTAGAGATCTTGAATTGTTTCTCTCTGTTCATTGTAATCTATTAATTATTATTAGTCTGTGTAAACCTGAAACTGCTAAAAATCTTGAATTGTTTCTCTGTTCATTGTTAGTCAGTGTAAACCTGGCTGAACTGAAACTGCTAAAGATCTTGAATTGTTTCTTTGTTCATTGTAATCTATTAGTTATTATTAATCAGTGTAAACCTGGATTAACTGAAACTGCTAAACATCTTGAATTGTTTCTCTCTTTTCATTGTAATCTATTAATTATTATTAATCAGTATAAACCTGGATGAACTGAAAGTGCTAGAGAACTTGAATGGTTTCTCAGTTCATTGTAATCTATTAATTATTATTAGTCACTGTAAACCTGAAACTGCTAAAAATTTTGAATTGTTTCTCTGTTCATTGTAATCTATTAATTATTATTAGTCAGTGTAAACCTGGATTAACTGAAACTGCTAAACATCTTGAATTGTTTCTCTGTGTTCATTGTAATCTATTAATTAATATTAGTCAGTGTAAACCTGGATGAACTGAAACTGCTAAACATTTTGAATTGTTTCACTCTGTTCATTGTAATCTATTATTGTTAGTCAGTGTAAACCTGGATGAACTGAAACTGCTAAACATTTTGAATTGTTTCACTCTGTTCATTGTTATCTATTATTGTTAGTCAGTGTAAACCTGGATGAACTGAAACTGCTAAACATTTTGAATTGTTTCACTCTGTTCATTGTAATCTATTATTATTAGTCAGTGTAAACCTGAAACTGCTAAAAATCTTGAATTGTTTCTCTGTTCATTGTAATCTATTAATTATTATTAGTCAATGTAAACCTGGATGAACTGAAACTGCTTAAGATCTTGAATTGTTTCTCTGTTCATTGCAATCTATTAATTATTATTAGTCAGTGTAAACCTGGATTAACTGAAACTGCTAAACATCTTGAATTGTTTCTCTCTGTTCATTGTAATCTATTAATTATTATTAGTCAGTGTAAACCTGGATGAACTGAAACTGCTAAGCATCTTGAATTGTTTCTCTCTGTTCATTCTAATCTATTAATTATTATTAGTCAGTGTAAACCTGGATGAACTGAAACTGCTAAACATTTTGCATTGTTTCTCTCTGTTCATTGTAATCTATTAATTAATATTAGTCTGTGTAAACCTGAAACTGCTAAAAATCTTGAATTGTTTCTCTGTTCATTGTAATCTATTAATTATTATTAGTCAGTGTAAACCTGGATTAACTGAAACTGCTAAACATCTTGAATTGTTTCTCTCTTTTCATTGTAATCTATTAATTATTATTAGTCAGTGTAAACCTGGATGAACTGAAACTGCTAAACATTTTGAATTGTTTCACTCTGTTCATTGTAATCTATTATTATTAGTCAGTGTAAACCTGAAACTGCTAAAAATCTTGAATTGTTTCTCTGTTCATTGTAATCTATTAATTATTATTAGTCAATGTAAACCTGGATGAACTGAAACTGCTAAGGATCTTGAATTGTTTCTCTGTTCATTGTAATCTATTAATTATTATTAGTCAGTGTAAACCTGGATTAACTGAAACTGCTAAGCATCTTGAATTGTTTCTCTCTGTTCATTCTAATCTATTAATTATTATTAGTCAGTGTAAACCTGGATGAACTGAAACTGCTAAACATCTTGAATTGTTTCTCTCTGTTCATTGTAATCTATTAATTATTATTAGTCAGTGTAAACCTGGATGAACTGAAACTGCTAAACATTTTGCATTGTTTCTCTGTGTTCATTGTAATCTATTAATTATTATTAGTCTGTGTAAACCTGAAACTGCTAAAAATCTTGAATTGTTTCTCTGTTCATTGTAATCTATTAATTATTATTAGTCAATGTAAACCTGGATGAACTGAAACTGCTAAGGATCTTGAATTGTTTCTCTGTTCATTGTAATCTATTAATTATTATTAGTCAGTGTAAACCTGGATTAACTGAAACTGCTAAGCATCTTGAATTGTTTCTCTCTGTTCATTCTAATCTATTAATTATTATTAGTCAATGTAAACCTGGATGAACTGAAACTGCTAAGGATCTTGAATTGTTTCTCTGTTCATTGTAATCTATTAATTATTATTAGTCAGTGTAAACCTGGATTAACTGAAACTGCTAAACATCTTGAATTGTTTCTCTCTGTTCATTGTAATCTATTAATTATTATTAGTCGGTGTAAACCTGGATGAACTGAAACTGCTAAACATCTTGAATTGTTTCTCTCTGTTCATTCTAATCTATTAATTATTATTAGTCAGTGTAAACCTGGATGAACTGAAACTGCTAAACATCTTGAATTGTTTCTCTGTGTTCATTGTAATCTATTAATTATTATTAGTCAGTGTAAACCTGGATGAACTGAAACTGCTAAACAGTTTGAATTGTTTCACTCTGTTCATTGTAATCTATTATTATTAGTCAGTGTAAACCTGAAACTGCTAAAAATCTTGAATTGTTTCTCTGTTCATTGTAATCTATTAATTATTATTAGTCAATGTAAACCTGGATGAACTGAAACTGCTAAGGATCTTGAATTGTTTCTCTGTTCATTGTAATCTATTAATTATTATTAGTCAGTGTAAACCTGGATTAACTGAAACTGCTAAGCATCTTGAATTGTTTCTCTGTTCATTGTAATCTATTAATTATTATTAGTCAATGTAAACCTGGATGAACTGAAACTGCTAAGGATCTTGAATTGTTTCTCTGTTCATTGTAATCTATTAATTATTATTAGTCAGTGTAAACCTGGATTAACTGAAACTGCTAAACATCTTGAATTGTTTCTCTCTGTTCATTGTAATCTATTAATTATTATTAGTCAGTGTAAACCTGGATGAACTGAAACTGCTAAACATCTTGAATTGTTTCTCTGTGTTCATTGTAATCTATTAATTATTATTAGTCAGTGTAAACCTGGATGAACTGAAACTGCTAAACATCTTGAATTGTTTCTCTCTGTTCATTGTAATCTATTAATTATTATTAGTCAGTGTAAACCTGGATGAACTGAAACTGCTAAACATCTTGAATTGTTTCTCTCTGTTCATTCTAATCTATTAATTATTATTAGTCAGTGTAAACCTGGATGAACTGAAACTGCTAAACATCTTGAATTGTTTCTCTGTGTTCATTGTAATCTATTAATTATTATTAGTCAGTGTAAACCTGGATGAACTGAAACTGCTAAACATTTTGAATTGTTTCACTCTGTTCATTGTAATCTATTATTATTAGTCAGTGTAAACCTGAAACTGCTAAAAATCTTGAATTGTTTCTCTGTTCATTGTAATCTATTAATTATTATTAGTCAGTGTAAACCTGGATTAACTGAAACTGCTAAACATCTTGAATTGTTTCACTCTGTTCATTGTAATCTATTATTATTAGTCAGTGTAAACCTGAAACTGCTAAAAATCTTGAATTGTTTCTCTGTTCATTCTAATCTATTAATTATTATTAGTCAGTGTAAACCTGGATGAACTGAAACTGCTAAACATTTTGCATTGTTTCTCTCTGTTCATTGTAATCTATTAATTATTATTAGTCTGTGTAAACCTGAAACTGCTAAAAATCTTGAATTGTTTCTCTGTTCATTGTAATCTATTAATTATTATTAGTCAGTGTAAACCTGGATTAACTGAAACTGCTAAACATCTTGAATTGTTTCACTCTGTTCATTGTAATCTATTATTATTAGTCAGTGTAAACCTGAAACTGCTAAAAATCTTGAATTGTTTCTCTGTTCATTCTAATCTATTAATTATTATTAGTCAGTGTAAACCTGGATTAACTGAAACTGCTAAACATCTTCAATTGTTTCTCTCTGTTCATTGTAATCTATTAATTATTATTAGTCAGTGTAAACCTGGATGAACTGAAACTGCTAAACATCTTGAATTGTTTCTCTGTGTTCATTGTAATCTATTAATTATTATTAGTCAGTGTAAACCTGGATGAACTGAAACTGCTAAACATCTTGAATTGTTTCTCTTTGTTCATTGTAATCTATTAATTATTATTAGTCAGTGTAAACCTGGATGAACTGAAACTGCCAAACATCTTGAATTGTTTCTTTCTCTCATTGTAATCTATTAATATTTTTGAAAGACAGTTGCAAAGCTTGGCTAATCTTTCATGCATTTCAGTAGGCTAGTTTAAAAAATAATTAGTTGGATAAAAGAAATTGTTCTGGAATATGTTTGCATGCCATTGATGAGTGATCGCGTTGTGACGTATTCTGTTAAGACTATCATACTTTCTTTATTTCTTACTTTGTTCCAACTTCCTTGGACACAACAGTCGAGTGGATAGGGCGCTTGACCTGTAACTTGGAGAGTATGGGTTCGAGCCTTTATTCAGGCAGTCATTGTGTAGAGACCTTAACATAACATGACACAGCAATGGTTTTATGTGGTTCAGAAGACGTGTAGTTTGTGTTAGAACCACTGCAAATTAACCTGGAATGCTTAATAGCCCAACTTTCCTAGCTTCTTCTTAAAAGCTGTGATAGTGTCAACTGAGACAGTACTATCATCCAAACCATTCCACAGGTCTAAATATTTCTTCGTTCGTTCGGGATTTGAACCTCCGACCGTGAGCGTACTCACCGCGCAGCTAATCCAATACACCAATGCCTTCTCACAGTACACTGTATCAAAATGCCTTCTCACAGTCCACTGCATCAAATGCCTTCTCACAGTACACTGTATCAAATGCCTTCTCACAGTAAACTGTATCAAATGCCTTCTTATAGTCCACAAAACATATGTAAACGGCCGACAATCATTTCAATCGTTACGAAAGAGAGACTCCAACTCAAAAGGGATGATTAAAAGTTTAATATCAAGATCTGTAGATGCATGTGTCTTGTAACAATTACCACTTGCAATGCTGCCAACTATTACACAAAGCGCAGATGCACGCAACGCGATCAAACAGACAAACTCCGGCAGACGGTCAAGCACATGGACAGACACAAAAACTGAACGCTTAGGGAAGTAAAAGCATACAAGTACATTTCAATATTACCTAAGCATACAAATACATACATACATAGACACACCCATAATTTATATACATATAAATATATGTAATATTGTTCTCATCTTAATTGCAAAGCACCAGTGCATAATTAAGCCCAGGTTCATCAAAGTCAACACAGAAACACTAGTTTTAATACTAATGAACAATATGCTGACATTAGATGCATCTGTGAAAGGGTAGCATCAGTCTGATTTGAGAATCATTACAAAAACGCAACTAAGAAACGAAGAGCTCTCGTTAAAAAACGAAGTACAAAATCGCTGTTAAAAATTACTGTCCGCTTAAAATACTGACATTACAGCTCAGTGTATGAAAAGCTACACGTTCATTGGGACCAGGAAAACAACTAAAATACAAATCACAAGGTTCTGGACTTAACAACTTTCTTTGTGTACACATTCCCAGTTGACAAGGTAACATGGGACACAGTGACCGACTGTTTACAGCACTGGAGTATGGGTTCGAGAACCTCCTCTCCTGAGATGGTTACTGTGTAGGGACCTTGAACAAGTCCTTCACTCACAACAGCTCAGCACCATCGATTGATGCGTGGTCAATACATCGAGGTGATTAATAAATGAATAATAACAATATTGGTAATATATTTGATATTGGTAATAGTAATAATAATAATAATAATTACTTGGCAATTGCTACCACCATCACCCATACGATCATCACTTTTACAGTGACCAGCCTCTGCATCCAGACCTCCAATGGAACCTGACCTTGAACAAGGAAATTTAGTTTCTAATCGTAATCATAAATTCCAAATTTATATAGCACTACTCGTTGTTACAGACTGCAAAGACAACTTCCAGCAGTTCAACGTTGCAACGCAAGCAACAACCCAACAACCAGACAACCAGACAACCCAACAACCAGACAACCTGTTCTGAACGACTCAACAGTCTGAAGATTCACATGAGGCATCAATCTACAAACAACAAATTTCCTAGACCACTTTACAACTCGTTTTGCTATCCAGTTGTTCGAATTAGCAAAAGCAGCACCAGACGTTAGACCCTGTTGTGAATGAGAACTGACGCTGATCTGATGATCGTAGAGTCATCTCTAAGCTCGAAAGGAAGGATCGATGATCGTGATCAGAGGGCCGAAGATGAAGACGATCCTTCATCGAGTATGTTCGTCTGTGAGATCGTTAGTGTTCCTGAATTCCGTGTGCAATAAACGAAAGCTTCTCTCGGATCATAGACACGTGGCAGATGCTAAGAATAGAAACACAAAACATAGTAAGATCACGATTGTGAGGTTCTTAAAATGTGCAACATAAGTGTTCAGATACATACACACATACATATATGTATATAAACATACATACATATATGCATAAAAATGCATACATACATACATAGATACTGATACATACATCCATACATAGATACATAGAAACACACATACATACCACATACACTCATAAATTAATAGATACATACATAGATACATATAAACTTACACACACACACACACACACATACATGCATGCAAAATAAATAGGTACATACATGCCAGCATACATTTATCCATACACGCTTACATACATACATGCGCAGAAAGATACATACATACATACATACATACATACATACATACATACATACATACATCACATGTAATAAATATCAAATCACAAATGTGATGATAACTAGAGATATCCAAATTTAAAAAAAAACAGTCTGGGTACTTGAGTCCGTACAGAGCCATTTCCTGACAACCTGAACACAGACAAGGGCTTCAAGTGAGTTATTCTATGCGCTTTGGTCTCATTCTAACTTAGCCATCAATGTCTTCTGGGTCAGTTGTGTTCGGCAAGCAGACAGTTTTCATGACAATGATGACAGCAGTGATGATGATGTCAATGATAATGATAGCCATCCTACGAACTCACCAAAACCTCACCACTTAATTGCTATATCTCCACAGGTCTTTCACTCAAAACTGAAAACACTGCTCTTTCACAAATCCTATCCCGATTCCTCCTCTTCTCCTTTCCTCCCTCGCCGTCTAAACCCTGAACACCACCCACCTTAGCCGTCTTACTGTCTTCCTAACTGATCTTGACCTGGAACCGATTCGACCCCCACCTATCGATTTTGATTTGTCTAAGCGCCTGTGAATAAGCTGGTTCCCGCAACTTCGCTTTTTTGGGCGCTGTAGAAATCCGGAGATTACGATTAGCCAAATGATTATAGTATTGATAATGATGATGATTATGAATTCGTAAAGTAGCTGCTGAGGTATGTTTGCATGTACAAGAATGTAGCAGGTAGGTTGAAATCTTAATCACTGCATAGCATCTTTTAAAACAAACTTCTTAAAGCTGCTAGAACATGGCAAAATCACTGCTCTAACCATACTCTCCTGAATAACCTGTTAATCAGTTGGTTTTATCAGTATTCGCTTGTAAATTGCTTATCCGCCAGAGGCTGCCTCTCTGTCTTACGGACTGATCTTTGGGATGTTGACCTGATTATGGCTTAGTTTTTGTGTGCCATCGGTTGATGCCTTGTGCATTAAACACTGGCATGATAAAAGTAACTAATTATTATTATTATTATCATTATTATTATTATTTTTAATGCCAAGCAAAGTTTACAAAATTAACTGAAGCTTCTAATGTAAAAATGTTGATACCATTCTCCTCGGTTTCTTCCTCGCCTGGAGCCTGTACAGTCGGGTGAAGGTGTCCCTGAAAGCCCTGGAGATGAAGTCGGGCAGCAGAGCAGCCACGACCTGGAGTAGGATGAGGAGCCAAACGAATGGACTGGACAGCATCGTGACTAGGGAACCATGCAGAGTCATCGTTCCTTGAAACGGCCTGGTCATTGAACAAACAAATCAACGTTTATTTCCTACTTCTCAGATTTTTTATTCGTATTTCTCAGTTATCACTTCGGCGTGAAAACTCCGGCACAGTATCAAATGCTGTAGTCGGGAGCGCCTCTGAGTAGAAGTAGTAGTAGTTGACTTGAAGAGGCGCTATAGAAATATCCGGAATAAATAAATAAATAAATAAATAAATAAATAATAATAATCTTCGTTTAATATCTTCAAACTGACAATTACGCAGTATGATTACAAATCAGTATGAACGAATGATCACAAGTTATTACAGGAGTAGAATTTTAACTGTATACGGCAGCCATGCAAGGCGCCCATCACGTCCTACATCTCATTTTCACAAACGCGCCATCTCGCGAATGATAGGCTGAGTAGACCTTGGGAGGGTTACGGGAGGCGATCCCGCTACTTACTGCACTTCATGCCAGTGAAGTTACCAGTACTCTATGGACCCCCCTATATATTTACATTACAATGCAACTCTAGTTGATATTACTCTACTTACAAAGTTCAGGAGTTCACATACGACAGAACATCAACGGTGCCGAGCAACTGTGAGTAAAGGACTTGCTCGAGGTTTCTACACAGTGACTGTCACACCGAAGGCTTGAACCCATTCACTCCAAATTACAGCCTGACCACTCTAACCAATCAGTTACCATGCACAAAATTTATATAGCACCACTGTTTAAAACAAAAGGAATCAAATTACTATGCTATTTAGTTGCATAGTAGTGCATTGTTCAATGTATCAGCTACCATATAAATAAGAATTAAACTTATGATGTGTACTGACAATCGAATCAAGGCAAACCATTTCCTGCCTAGCCTTGTGACAGAAACAAGCCCATAACGCTATAGGAGCTACAAAAATGTCTGGTTGTATTACATTACACTGACAGAAAGAAACATGATACTTGCATGATGATTGAACTGTAGAATAGGAACAATATGAAGAGTGATCCAACAGCGATCAGAAGACTTGTAACATAGAAACCATTGAAAAAATATGACTCGATCATCAGCTAGAGAAAGATCACAAGAGCAAGATCATATCAATTAATACATGAAAACTCGAAATGGTCAACTGTGTGCTCACGCTGGCTCAAAACTTGTCACATTGTCTTATTATTTTACCATTTGTTTGATTAAGGCAACATAAAGGGAGTGCTTGACAGTGTAATGGTTAGCATACTGAACTGTCAATCGAGAGGTCGAGGTTCAAATCCCCGCCAAGGCAGAAATTTGGCTTGAGATTTCTGCTCCACCTGCATCCCAAGCCAACTCAGTTATAATCCGTAAACTGTCGGTGGGAAGATGAGATGGCAAGGGAGAGGACAGACCACCCACCCTCATATGCTGAGGCTAAGAAAATGAAGTCGCTAACACTTGACACCCATGGATGCCCCAAGGCTAGCTTAAGGGACTGCAAAATAAAGGAGTGCTATATAAATTTTGATTGATTGATTTATACATTTGCCATGCCTTTTTTACGCTCTAAACTCTTTCATGTTAGACACCTGAAAGAAAACAATAGGCATTGTCGCATTGTACAACACATTACTAACCCAATTTACTGACTTCATAAACTCTTGTAAATAATTGGAGTTCTAAGTCAAGCCAAAATCCATTAGGTCAGGATTTCAAACAAAAGTTTTTAACCTGTTCAGGTGCCTCAGATAGCCACGTTCCTGGGGCTTTTGAGGGGTTCCTAAACTGTGCTTTATAAAAGTCTAGAGAGTAGAGACATACATATATACAAGTTGTGGTCAGAAAGTCACTTGGAAGAGATTTTGACAATTCAGGAACTGACAGTAGCAGCAGAAGTTGGAAATGAAAACCACGGCTTGGAAACAGAAACTCGTTCATTTAGGTCGAGAGCACCTCTGGCCAGTTTCCTGAAGTGGTGCTATATAAATGAGCCATTAATTTAAATTACAATTAGAATTTCAACGTCATCATACCTTTATGTTGACGACGATGACACACACCGTCATAACAATAGCACCGAAATCAAAATTCCCAATACTCTGTTGCAGACAACAAACAGATTCAGTCAATACTTTGTTATGTAAAGCAAACGTATTTCTTTTCTCAATAAATCCCTTAATGAGCAATTGTTTTCAGATGCAGACACTCAAATACAACGACCTTCAACCCCCAGTTTCTCTATACATCTTGACCCGCAGTCTGCGATCTTCAGGTTTTAGTTGCATTCCGTGTTGCTGCCCCAAGGAATGGAACCGACTGCCAATGTTTATACATTGCTTGGGCTCGTTTTCTTCTTTCAAGAAATGCCTCAAAACTCACTACTTCTCACTGGCTTTCAAACATCTGGATATCTAACTGCCCTTCACCTGGTGACTGAATAAACCACACCTCCAATTCACATTCTGTGTCACTCTGTGCACGTTAAAATTTCATAATAATAGTAAATAATAATATTAATATTCCTCCAAATGGACAAACTACTTATGGATTACATGCAACGATGCTATGCCTCGAGTTTTGGCCTTGACCTGGAAGCCAAAATTGCCTGCCAAAATTTCGGTCTCATGCTGGCCTCAACATTGTTTGGTTGAGCATCTAAGCCTCATAATTTGTGGCTTTAAAGATGAGGTCTGCATCTTTAGATAAAACTTTATTATGTTTTTAACTTGTAGCTTGTATTAAGAGAGACTTCTGCCCCACCAGAGCCCCTTGGCCAACTCAGCTATAATGAGTACACTGACTGACCCAACACTGTCTGTGGGAAGATGAGACAGTGAGGGAGAGGACTGGCCACCCGCCCGCATATGCCGAGGCTAAGAAAATGAAGTCACTAACACTTTATACCCATGGCTGCCTCAGGGCTAGTTTAACTGCTCTTCTTCTTCTTCTTCTTCCTCTTCCTCTTCCTCTTCCTCTTCCTCTTCCTCTTCCTCTTCCTCTTCTTCTTCTTCTTCTTCTTCTTCTTCTTCTTCTTCTTCTTCTTCTTCGTGCTACTTTTATCCCCTGCCATTAGTAATAGTGTCACTGTTAATGATACTAACATGTCCATTTTGAAATGGTGAATTCCCACGACAAAGCGAGAAATAGGCTCCGAAGAAGAGAACAAGAGAATGCCACAAACCTGTACAAACATAAATCAATCACACATTTATGCAGCACCCTTAAAACAACACAAACCAACATGATCAAACAGTAAAAACAGAAAAATTCAGAAATATCTTACATATGTTTTGAAACTGGTCACCAAGAGAAGAGTCTTGATTCCATCCGGTGTAAATAATAGCAATCTGTACTTGAACAGAGAGACCCAGTGTAAAGAAATTACCAAAACTTGAATTTATAACTAAGCACCCGATAATACAAACTAAAATTTAACTTTATCCTAATTTTAAAGTTTATCATAATTTATGCCTTATGTCAACATAGAGCTTAAATTAGTCAGTCGCTGGAGCAGAGGAAGCAAATGTTTATGATTTGCATCATGGTCTGATTGGTTAGAGGCTCAGCCTGCAACACGGACAGTACGGGTTCGAGCCTCGCCTGAGGCAGTTATTGTGTAGGGACCTTCGCTCACAATTGCTCAGTGTATGGTCGTGTGCACTTCTGAACTTTGGACAGAGGGCAATATTAAACACAGTTGTACTGTAGTATATTGTATATTGTACAGTCTACACTGTACAGTGACCAAAAGTGTTGACTTTGTTAAAGGGAAATGCTGCAGTGAAATCAACTGACCAAAAGTCGTCCATTTGAGGAAATTCCAGTTGGACAGTCGCTTGTTCTTCCGAAGAGTTCTGCAAGATAAACATCAACAGTACAAGTAAACAAAATGCTAATAATACTATGATAAAGACAAGTGTAGAATCTGATTTATTTATTTATTCCGGATATTTCTATAGCGCCTCTCGAAGTCAACTACTACTCAGAGGCGCTCCCGACTACAGCATTTGATACTGTGCCGGAATTTTCACGCCGAAGCGCCACGAGCAATTGCAAGTGAAGGACTTGCCCAAGGTCCGTACGCAGCGGCTAGAGTGGGATTCGAACCTGCAACCCTCCGGTCACATTGGCAGAACTAGTAGTAATATTAAACACAGCAACAGCATTAATGCTGGCAATCACAGAAGAATTAGCACTGATCACATGAACCAGGAAAGTAATAGAAATCACTAACACCCACAGTATTCTGTACAGAATTCTTAACAGCATTAGTATTCGTAGCATGACCTTTTTATTGCTTATCAAAGTAGTAATAATTATGACATTCACAATCATTACAGCTATCCCTATGTTGGGCTCAAGGGCATTCTAGGTGGCTGATCAATTTTGTATTCTGGTATTGAGTTTGTTTTACATTCTCGCAGTTCTCTAATGTCATTCAGAACTTAACTTACAACTCATCAGTCTCAGCTCACTTATCCTCCATCGCTTGTCTTCTAGCTTCTCTGATCAAAGGGATTTCTTTAATGGATTATAACTTTGACAATAATCTCACTTCAAGCGACTGCTGATCAATGCTCCATGTGCTATGACAACGACGCGATAAAAGTCAATAGATTCTTTTTGACAGATTTAGTAACTTCCTTCAGTGGTAAGTAAAACTAAATATGTTTAAAGCTACAATAATAAACCAGTGACAATCATTAGAATAAAACACAGCAATTGACTTAGGTGCTAAATAAATGTCTCGATGACGCAAACTAAATCTTTATCAAGTTCACACTTACCGGTAGCACCAGGGATTTTCTAAGAGGTAGCGTGATTGGACGTTCTGCTCAAACAATCCGTACGCTAATATCGGCAGCGAGGTAAAGACCGAGTTGTACAGGGTCAGAAAGAATGCATCGTATAAAACCTGAAAAAGCAAAACATCAGAAGAATTGTTTAGCCCTGCATTTAAAAACCCTTCGTAAGTGACAACAGTAAGACTTGATTGGAGGAAGTTGTCTAACAACCTGCAACATGAACTCCTTTGTCTCATTTCTGGAAGCGCTTGAACACAATTCTGTTTGATCGTGGTTTCATTGTGTTAGGTCGGGACAGCCTCTGATGGGTGGTAAGAAAAACCCGCCTCTTTCCGCATGAAAGAAATTGCCAAACTCTGTTTCAATTTTGTGAACCTTACCCCATCATACAGCCCTGACGTGAACGTACGGTAACATACGGCATAATAACGTACGCATACAGTACATATGTTATAGAAAAAAATAACGTACGTACTGTGCGTGCGGTCACACCTTGCTCACTACAGTGATTCAAACAGAAGAACAGATAGACAGACAGACAGACAGACACAAGGACTAAAACACACATTGAACACCTGATTGAGCAGATGCATTGATGTTCATATATATCTACCATAAACAGACTTTACTTATGAGAGTTTAGGACAGGGATGGCGAACCTATGGCACCCGTGCCCAAAGTGGCACACGTTGAAATTTTTAGGGCACGTGGAATTTAGAGCATGCCCCAAAAATCAAACTTAGAAATACAAAATCCCTGTACGAATACACAGTTTCTTTGTTGAAGGACTTAATTTTAATTAACTTCATTCAAAACGATCTTCGATATAACATCTTTATTCATTTTTTGTTACGCTCTGTTAACTAAAACCTATATGAGAAAAATAATTGTGTACTGTGCAAATTTCCCAGGGGCACGATATGGTATTTTTTTAAATGGTTTAGCAGCATTTTGGCACGCAACTTAAAAAAGGTTCGCCACCCCTGGTTTAGGATAATGGACTGAATTCGCTCAGTGAACAGAAATGAAAAAAAGGGATCGATCTAATCGGACTCTACCTGAGCGGAATAAGCCGTGAAGAAGGTATAGTACAGCTGACACGTGATCATGGCCACATTCTGAAAACAATCAACAAAGCATCTTAATTTCTAAATGAAATGCTACATACACATGTATTAATATAAACTAAGAAAAGGCTTATCAAAAAGCTGCAGTTTGAAAGCAAGACCAAAGTATTACCATAGTAGGTATACAACCATAATACCCAAGACGCGAATATTGCATCCTACAAGTAACTTGCTACCGACGATGCTATATAAATTGTTGTAATTATGATTACAATTACAACAGTCAATCAATGATTGCTTCCAGCGAGATCACCATCAAAAGTTGTCACCTTGAGGAGAAGCGTTGAAATGCGGTAGATTAGAGAAATCAGAAGCCAGGTTATGCAAGTGTTAAGTTAGTCACTGTTTAACGACATTGTGTCACAACAAAGATGACTAATGTTGCCCTCCTGCTTTATCTAGTCTTGGGCTTGGCACCACCCGAAAATGGCAGCAGTGGAATTGGCATGCAATTTGAAAGACACAAGTCCTAATCCACCAAGTATAGATGCAGGCATCTGCACTGGGCATTAACCCCTCCCCTTCCCTGCATCTGTTAGCATTTTGGTGACCTTTCACCCCTCTTTTAGGACAACTCTTATGGATGACTCTTAACGTACCTTGTAGAAGAAATACTGAACCAGCGTTGACGTTCGAATGTAGAAGTAATGTCCGTGAACGAGTAGCGCCCTCTGGAGAAATCGGAACTGACTGATTGCATAGTCACTTGACTGAACAGCCTGTCGACCCTCTTTGCCCATAATGCCTGTGGAAAAACCAAGCACCTATAAATAGAAGGATAAGCAGAAGGTCCTCGCCTTAATCACGATCCTGTGATTATCATCAAAATCACAACAGTACAACTCAGAAGTGTGCGTACACGACCATAATATGGCAGAACATTGATGGTGCTGAGCAACTGTGAGTAAAGGACTTGCTCAAGGTCCAAACACAGTAACCGTTTCAGTGGAGCATGCTCAAACCCGTGCTCTCCGCTTTACAGGCCGAGCACTCTAGCTAATCGATACAATGCACCAGTAATAACAGTAAGATGCACAAACAAGTTGAGAGAACAGTTAGGTGAGAAGATAGTTAGATAAAGAACTAAGATAATGGCTAGATTGTAAACAGCAAAAACGTAGAATTTGGAAGTTATAAGATGAAATGGCTCTGCTTATCTGCTCACCGATTCCAACGTGTGCTTCTTGTATCATGCTGACGTCATTGGCACCATCTCCAATCGCAGCGGTCGTTGGATCGAGCTTACTGCTCTTCATCATTTTTACCACCTGATTAATCAATCATTAATTATTATTAATTATACTGTCATTCGTTAATTCAATGTAGTAAGTTTTAAGTAGTTGTTTTCAACTATGGCATTGTATAGATAGTATCGGTTGATACTCTTGTATTTTCTTTCTTTTTCAATATTACTTGAACCAATAAAATGTTATGTTATGTTATGTTAATAATCTGTCAGTCTTCATTTATTACTGATAAATATTATTCAGCAATTATTATTTAATAAAATTATGATTTCACAGTTATTAGTTTCTAATTTGTGTAAGTTATTTATTAATCAGTACATCGATGAAATGAGAGCATGAGTGACAAGTACAGGTACACATGTACAATCAATTCAATCAGTCAATCGTCAAGTATTCAACGAGTCACTATACAGCCATTCCAGATGATATCTACAATCTCTTGACTTATTTTAAACCCTAGAAATCATTAATTACATATAATTTTTACTGTGACCCTACAGCAAGAGATCCTACAGCCATAGCTACAGATCCAAAGCAACTGTATATAAAATGGACATTGTGATAACGTCACTATCTAAGTCACGAGATCAGATTAGAATGCTAAGACTAATCAAGATGGTAATAATAATAATGTTAAAATTAACATCTAAACTTGGATATTTTCTGGACTTTAATTCGTGTAATTTAAATTGTGTAAGTTAATGTAAAACCAGATATTTTGTTATACTCTCTGGATGTGTTTAACGTCATAGACATCCTTTTATTAAAGAAATACTTAGAATAATTATGAAAATAATAATAATTACCAGAGCCTTTTGAATTGGCGTCATTCGGCAGCAGAGAACAGTGGCACATCTCTCGCAGAGGTCACGCAGAAGGTCATGAGATTCATCGAGCATGAAGGTCAACGTGGTTCCATCAATGATCAGAGCATAAACTGGGTCAAGGTCATCTTCACATCTGTCCAACCTAACAACAGACCAACAACAGCAAACCTATTGAGAAAGAGCAAGGGACTGTTTACACTGTTCAGATGCATGTACACCAAAGTGAGTTGTGCAATTGGTATAATAAAGAATATACTTTGCTTACTTCTGAAACACTATCGAATGGTCGTCAGCCATTAACCCATACTTGCAGCAATTTTATGCCAATGACAGCAGTTGACAGGGATGTTAGCAAGCGTGTCTTAAACACGTGCTTGAAAGAATTAGTGTCTGTATATAGTCAAATGCATCTATAAGTCTGTGCCTGGAGTCTGGTGTGGAGTGTGGTGTTGTACGGATCAGAGACATGGACCACGAGGAAAGAGGACATCAAGAAACTGGAGGTGTGCGAGATGTGAACTTGTAGAACAATGGAGAAGATCAGCTGTACAGAACATAAAACAAATGTTGGGAAGGATTGGAGACGAAAGATCCTTGATACACACATTAAGAAAGAGACAGAGGAAATGGATCGGACTCTCGCCGTCATCGAAGGAAGAATGGAGGAGAGGATGACAATGGGAAGACCAAGACAGATGATGCTGGATGGATGGTGAAGGAAGAATACAGTAGACTCAAACAAGAGGCTTAATATCGAGAGGAGTGGCGATGTTGGACGTTTGAACCTCCCTGAGGGCAGAAAACCAGAAGAAGTCTGGCCTGACAATCACTACTGACGAAAGTATAAAATTGAATGAGCGATGAATTCAGGCATCTAGTATGCAGACTCTTATTTCTTACAATTCTCTGAACTGTTGTAAGGTGGTGACACAATCTTCCGTATCCTTTTTCTTTGTCAGATGCAGCAGCTGCATGTCGTGGTTGAAGTGACCAGCGGAGAAACTGATGTTCGTAGCCGTCTCTTCCTTGTCACCCGTCAAAACCCAGACCTTCATCAATCAGAATGGATGTAAAATACTGAATGTAAACTAAACTTTTAAACAGAGTGATTATAATACAGCCTCTATAATACAGCCAGTTAGTTAGCTATGGGCGATCCAAAGCAATCATCAAAAACTGTCCCAAATTTGAGAACTTGCATGAGAATTTCTGTGAAAACGATTGTCAAAAACTGTTTCAATTTTGAGAGCTTCGTCCCAGCGTACCAATTTCATAAAGAGCTGGTTTTTCACAACAATATTCACCCTACAGTGCCTTATTCACCATAACATATATATAGCCAGACCATCCACACGAGCATCTAAGGCCATTACAATATGGATAGGTACTAGAAAAGAAAAATATCGAATAAAAACTAAACTGTTAAACAGTTATTCAACAGATTATCACACACCAAATTTCAAACATCAATATTTCAAGATACAAAGACATACAGATACACACAATGCAATCACCCAAAGTAAAAGATGAGACAAGGGGTGATGGAACCAAGTGAAGCTGAGGCCAAGCATACCCAGAAGAATGAACTCTTACTGAGGCTTCCATAGGGCCCCATATAAATTACCAGCTAAATACAAATATACATACATACATGTATATGCCCCAAAATATATACATTCTGATTCAAATAAAATGTATGGCACATTAACCTCTATTATTGTCATATTTACATATATGCATACATAGTACATATATACATAGACATATATGAATACCTACATATACACATACATACATATATGCATTCATACATACATACACATAAACATACATATACACATGCATACATGCGTATATGCATGCATACATACATACATACATACATAGTACATACATACATAGAACAAATGTATCTACATACATACACATGCATACATACATACATACATACATACATACATACATACATACATACATACATACATACACATGCATACATACATACAGTCGATGTATGCTCTGCGAATCATGACAGTGCATGGCCTGCGATGCCCAAGTTTACATGACGTGGTTAAAATGACTACATTAGCCCGTATGTTATACGCGGCCCCGGCATGGTGGGGCTTCGCGGGTCAACAGCAGCGTGATAGACTGCAGTCCATTTTAGACCGTCTGGTGCGTCTGCACTATCTCCCTGCGGATAGCCCCACCTTCGAACAATTATGTAGCCAGGCAGACTGGGGCCTGTTCGCAGCGGTACTGCATGATGAGGGCCATGTGTTGAACCATCATCTCCCACCGCTGAGGCCACAGCACTATTCCATGAGGCCAAGACTGCACGACCGATTAATACCCAGGGCGGACAATTTAATGAGGAAAACATTTCTGACAAGAATGCTTTATTTTGTATAAACTGTATGTAAACCAAAGTGCGGTATAGGCAGTTGGCGTTAATAAAGAATATACTTACTTACTTACTTACATACATACATTCATACATACATATGCATGCAAGTATACATACATACATATGCATAGTATATTTTATGTGTTCAAACCTTGATTCCAGCTGCTCTCAGAGCACATATCGTCTCTGGAACTCCGTCCTGAAGTTTGTCTTCAACTGCTGTTGCACCAAGAAGGTCAAGGTTCGTCTCAATTTCCTCAAAGACAGCAAAAAGCTTCCAGCAAAAACACATCCAACAGAATTTGAGATAAAAGTACAAGAGAACTCACTGTAATTGTATTGCAATTGCAAATTCATATAACAACACTTCAAGAGAGACTCGTGATAGGCACTCCCAACCTAACACAATGAAGCCACGATGAAACAAAATGGTCGTCGAGCGCTAGAGAGAAAGAGGCAAAGAGAGGTAGCTCTAAATGAACAGACTAAGCGCAGTTTGAGAAAAGAAAAAGAAGAAGGAGAAGAGCAGTCCCTTAAGCTAGCCTGAATGGCAGCCATGGGTATGAAGCATTAGAAACTTCATTTTCTTAGCCTTGGCATATGACAGCGGGTGGCCAGTCCTCTCCCTCACCATCTCATCATTCCACTGACAGTGTATGGTCAGAGTGCTCATTATAGCTGAGTTGGTTAGGGAGCATAGGTGGAGCAGAAATTTCTAACCAAATTTCTGCCCTGGCAAGTACAACAGAATCAACAAATCTGGCAGAACTGCAGAAAACTGAAAGGCAATAAACCATTTCTAACCCATGGATTCTCCATGCACTTTCTTCAAACACTTGAAAACTGTTGTTTTCCACTGGGGTTGGGATGGGAGTGCCTCTGAGTAGTTACCTATGTTGGAGAGGTGCTATATAAATGCTCAGAATGAATGAATGAATGTTTAGGAGGCTGAACTTTTCCAAAGTATAAGAGTAGAGTTTTCTCTACCTTCTCCTCCCGCCTTTCCATCGTCTCTCGTGCTGCCTTCAGTTCTCCGTCAATCTGTGCAAAGACATCAGGATTCAGAGTCCTCCGAGCAACCACCAGCGTTCGTAAACCTAGCTGAAAAACAAGGACGCCAAAAAGGCAGACCAGATACATTAATACGACAACAATATGCATTAAAATGAATAATCCAAACCATCTGCTACTGTTTGCCGACTTTGCCCCAGTTCTTCACAGATCCCTTGACTATATACGAACTGGTTGATCGCATGATTGTGTATGTATTCATGTGGACATGTGTGTATGTCTGCATCTGTTATTACTATTATTACATGTAATTATTAAAGTGTGCATGAAGTACTGCACATTTTGTCATTGATGGTCAGATAATGAACACAGCTACAATAGGTCGAGGGTCACGAAGGAATGTGTACCTTTGAAAATTCGTTGATATGATTCTCGACACACTGTACATCTCCACTTGAGATTCGTTCCAACATGCTAATGTCTGCGCCCTTGGTATACAAAATAATGGACCCTTCAAACCAGAACAGGAAATTCAGTGAATCAGCAAATCAGTCAATCAATTCATTCAATCTATAGTTCTATAGTATTTGTGCTTAAAACATTAAAAATAATGGAGCTTATTCGGTCAAACCAACTGAAGCATGATGGTCGATGTCGGAACTGTGTAAAACATACAACGAATGGTTGATATATGTATAATTCATAAATCTGTAAGCACTACTGCACAAGCATCACTATGCACATTTTTGCAGCCTGACACCTTTCTTTACTGATTTCGATTCATGCTTTGATAGTCAGTGACTCAGTGTTACTGTATAATTATGGAAATAGAAATGAGAAAGGGGTGACCCTGCCAGCGGAACAATATTTTTCATTTTGGGTTTATCCGACGACACTACTGTAACAAATTGTAACATGAACTTTTGTTTTTTGGTGATCAATAAAAGCTTATGAATTGGAAAATTGATATGATGTTGAAATAGTTGCTGATGTCGTTGTTGTTGATGATGATGATGATGATGATGATGATGATGATGATGATGAAGTGATGGTAATGTGTTTAACTGTCACGTATATATAGTTCATTCTAGTTCATTCTGTTGCATTAACAGATATGATTACCGGTACCATAAGCTGTAATATATGATTACCATAAGCTGTAATGGTTACTGTACATTACAGTCCACTTCAAGATCATAACATTAGTCTTACTGGGTTCTCTCTCTATGTTGTTCATCAGTTGAAAGACTTTTCTGTTTCTGCAAGGCTCACGCGCTGAGAGCGCCTCTGAATAGTTTGCACTGTGAGAGGCGCTTTTATAAATTCCCAGATACCATACAATACCATACCATTAGCAATATATCATCACTCAGTTTATAGATTTTTATCACAGGCTAGCAGCATGGACCTAAAACAGCATGGGGCTTGGTTCACATTCAATATTTTAGCCTGTGGTGGTGAAGGATCTCTACATTGTACACACCTGAGTAAAGTTAGGTATACGAAGATTAATTAAGTTAATAATTAAGTTAATATTTACCAGAAACTCCTACAGTAAAGACTCAGTAATACATGAGTCGCAGACCCATACACAACGTGGCAGTTGATTACATATATATATATATATATATATATATATGTTTTATATATATTTTATATATATAATAGGTTTCATATATATATATTTTATATATACAGTGTTGCATCAACTACAGGTAGAAAGACGCCTGCAGCATTTAGTAATGAAGGAAGACATGCAACAGAATTCTGCCTTTCAAGGTTTCTTTATTCTTCATCCTTCACAGAAATTTCTCCCATGTATCTATGTTCATTCTAGATATTCATTCTGGATATTTATATAGCGCCTCTTCAAAAGACCTACTCAGAGGCGAATACATATGTATCACATGTATGCATGTATGTATAAATGCATATTTGCATGTATATATGTTTGCACATATATGTTATGTCTTTATGTATGAAGGCTATGTATGTATGGATGAATGTATGTAAGCATGTACAGTGCTTCTTTTCTAGAAAAAAAGGTTCCGGAACGGAACAATAGGTGCCGGAACGCAACAATTATGGGCGGGCTAAAATCACGAGAAAAACGGGATTGGGGGTTGGGAGGGGTTTCAATAAACACTGAAAAGAGTTCAAAAACACTTAAATTAAATTAAAATAACTAAATTATTGTTTTAATTATCAAAATAAATAAATTATTTTTTAGGAGCTGAAAAAGGTGCCGGAACGCCGTACCGGCGCGTTCCGGCTGAAAAAAAACCCTGAGCATGTATATATATGCAGATTCACAGATCTGACATTCAAAGCACAGTGAGGCAGAGTTTCTTAGCACTGGCTTACTACTGATCCACTTCAAGCACGGACATTTGATCACTTGCTGCTGAGAACAGCCAGCTATTGTTTCCTTCTACAGAGCAGCTAATGAGACATCCATCATCAGAAAACTGTAAGCAAAAGCCAAGCAAATGTTCAGATGAAATGTTACCTTGGTCATCGGTAACGATAACGCTCATCCTCTTGCGAACTGGGTCAAAGTCGAGGACATGTTCTAGAGAGAAGAATCTGTCAAGGCCACGGACTGACAGGGAAAGACGGTTGTCCTCACAACCACGAAACACAAAACCAAACCTATGAGGACAGACCAAGGACAAAGGTCGGTTATGTAAATGCTATATACAGAAACATAGAAATAAACTGTAAGCTAAAGAATAGTAATAATAATAAAAAATAATGATGCTAATAAAGATAAGAATAATAATAATAGTAATATATCGCACTGTAGCAAAGCGAAGGCTCTGTACACGAGTTATAACAGAATATTATTGATCCTTAACTTGTAATATATTCGAATTTTGTATTCAGTTGTATTGTACCATACCTTTGACAGGCTTCTACGAGAGCCTTTTCATCAGGCGAGGAGGAATGGTACTCGTACGGTGGCAGGGACCCTGAGGAAGTGCTGGAGGCAAATGTCTCGCTGCTGTGTTCAACTCGGACTGTGTGGCACACGGCAAGAGCTATCAGTAGGTCGTCCAGATTCGGCTAACAGAAACAACACGAGGAAAATTAATACTATTACTGCTAAGACTTACTTTCTACATATGTATGCAACATGACACAGGTTAAGTACGATGCGATAGCACACAGGATCATGCTAGGGCATTCCAAAGCCATGATTTCTGGTCTGGAAGAGATCAGTTGGATGGTACAGGCGGATCTATACCCACTGAATTCCAGGCTACACACAGCTAACAGTTTACAGTAGCATAGGATCCTTAGTCAAGAGAAAAAGCAGATTTAGACAAGAGGCATTCCATGCAGATGGCCCACTGACAGTTGGAATGTCAGTGGGCCATCTGTTGGCCCACTGACACAGTTGGATTAATTAAATTAGCCATAGGTTGTGGAGCAAAGGGAAGTGGAGCCAGCTAAACCCGAGACAGGGTGATGACAAAACCGCTGCTAGTAGGCAGAAGTATTACCCAGCAACAGACCCACTCTGACAGTCTATAAAACTCATGCACCATAGTATTAGTATCGTAATCATAAACTCAAAATTTCTAAAGTGCCACTAAATAACTAAGCAAAGGGCACCAGCTTATTCACAAGTTGAAATATATCGCTCACATGCTCAACAGCTGCATGTAATGCATGTTCCACATCCTAAAATTCACTCAAATACATGAAAGCTACGCACAGGGAATCAACTTATTCACGAGCGCCGTGTCACGTCAGAGGGTAGTCAAAAGGAGAACAAGTCAGGTTGCCAGGGAGTCTAGAGAGGGAAGGCAGGAGCCACAATGCCAGGTGTCATTTAGAGGAGCTGCTACAGATATAGGTTGAGAAGAATTGGAAGGTAAACGATGAGATGAGCTTTATAAATGTTTAGATACAATACAATACAATACAATACAATACAATACAATACAAGATGGGTGAGGGTAGGAATTCGTTAAGAGGTGATCAGCATAGAAATGGCAATCTTTGGCAATCGTTAAACTCGCTGCCTAAAGACTTACTTGTTTACGGGCCTGTCACGTTGAGAGCGCTTCTGTATAGCCCTGCTGAGAGAAGCGCTTTATAAATGTTCAGATAAGATAAGATAAGAAATAAATATTAACTGGTAAATCCAAAGACTTGTAGTTGTTGTTTTTGCGCCAGAGTTTTCCGTCATCTTCTTCACAGATGAAGCCACCTGCAGAACACATCCGGAACTCCATCCGGTTTTCCGTTAACGTTCCCGTCTTGTCCGTGAACAAATACTCAACCTGCACAGCATAAATGAAATCGTGTGTAGCGACTTAACAGTAGATTCTCGTAGAAATCTTTATCAGTAACAGCTAAACCTCACAGTCCATTAGAAAGTCCGGTTCATCGAAGTCCATTTGCAATGTCTGTTTTATTAAAATCCAGTTAGAATGTTCACAGGTTCCTTCAGTCCTTCGTTTATTCAGAGCCGTTATATATTGTCAGTGCTTTTTTTCTAGAAAAAAAGGTCCCGGAACTGAACAATAGGTTCCGGAACTGAGCAATTATGGAAGGACTAAAATCCCGAGAAAAACGGGATTGGGGGTTGGCAGGGGTCTCAATAAACACTGAAAACAGTTCACAACACTGAAACTAAATTAAAACAACTAAATTATTGTTTTTATTATTAAAATAAATAAATTATTTTTTAGTAGCTGAAGAAAGGTGCCGGAACGCCGCTCCGGCGCGTTCCGGCGGAAAAAAAGCACTGTATATTGTCCACTCAAAATCACTACTCAGAGGCATTCCCAGTCCCAGCCGACCACAACCGAATTGAACAGTTTTCAAGTTTTTTTTAAAAGATACGAAAAGACCACAAAGTAAAATAAATCAGAAAACTAATAAGACATTAATTGCAGGAAAATGCCAAAAAATAAATTTATCAGTGGCAAGAGAACAGAAGTATTTGCAAGACTCAGTAAGAAAACAATTATCAATATTATATCATTCAGTAAGAAAACAATTATCAATATTATATCATTCAGTAAGAAAACAATTATCAATATTATTTCATTTATGACCTACAACTGATCAGTGTGTGCTTTTATATCACTTTCTTATCAGACCTTGAAACTGAAATTTTTCAGCCTTATCTTACATTTTTCCAACTTACCTGACCAAGTTCTTCATTCAAGTCAGAGGTGATGGCCCTGGCTGGTTCATCTGTTTTAGCCTTAGCTGACATTTTTCCAACTTACCTGACCAAGTTCTTCATTCAAGTCAGAGGTGATGGCCCTGGCTGGTTCATCTGTTTTAGCCTTAGCTGACATTTTTCCAACTTACCTGACCAAGTTCTTCATTCAAATCAGAGGTGATGGCCCTGGCTGGTTCATCTGTTTTGGCATTGTACATTTTGAGGTCCCATTCAAAGAACAATGATCCACAAAACTTCTGGATTTCTGCAGGTAACAACAAAAGCGTGGGAATGAGACCTTGAGAACTTTTGGGGTAGGTTAATTGGGTGCAGTTTGAATTTAATTAACAAGACAACATGAACCTTAATACTAGGCTGTTTTATAATAATAATAATAATAATATTTTTAATAAGTTTTAGTAATTATAATGATACTGCCATTGTGCTTGACCTTTGCAGTAGAAATTATACTGCTAACTGCATTGTGTCTGACCTTTCGATTAGAAATATACTGCTATTTAATTTGCATTATTCTTGACATTAGGAATAGAAATACACTACTAATTGCACTGTGTTTGACCTGTGGAGTAGAAATATACTGCTAACTGCCTGTGCATTATGAATACGAAAACAGTTCAACAGAAACTAATATATTTTTTTAGATTATTATTAGTGGGACACAGCAGTAGCCTATTGGTAAGAGTGCTTGCCTTATAATGAGACGGTTATGGTGTAGGGACTTTGAGCAGGTCCTTAACTCACAACTGCTCAGCACCATCAATTGATGTTTAATTATTTGACAGTGGTGCTTAGTAAACGAATAAGAGTAGTAGTAGAGGTAATAATAATAATAATAATAATAATAATAATAATAATAATAATAATAATAATAATAATAATAATAATAATAATAATAATAATAATAATAATAATAATAATAATAATAATAATAATAATAGCAATTAATAATAATGATAATTCACTGATCAACTAACCGAGAGAGACATACATGGAAATCGGAATGACATAGTTACACAGCACCATGAAGCCAAGAAACAACTGCACACAAGAGCTGGCCTAAAAGAAGAGAAAAGAATAGTAACACATTTGAGAAACATCAAACATATACCCTTGGCCTATCTATATATATAAAGAAGAAACTCTGTCTGTCACACTGACTTCGACCGGAATGCATTTCATCAGTTTTAGAGCTTTTCACTCGAAACCTTCACTACAGTGTCGGGGTGGGCATGACACACCCAGTGTGAGCCTTCGATTTCCCCGTTTTCCCCGCTATCATGGTCTCCCGGGCCAAAAACCGACCCCCGCCATGCATTTTTAGCTGCTCGAAAAACATTACACTCAACCTATTTTCATTTCTAAAGATTCGCCAGATGGCGCAGCCGTAGGGATTTGACTTCACATTATAACTTATAACCCCAGGCAACGCCGGATAATGGTGATGATCATGACGATGATCACAGTGGTGGTGGTGGTGGTGGTGGTGGTGGTGGTGGTGGTGGTGGTGGTGGTGGTGGCTTGAAACTTATAACCCCGGGCAACGCCGGGTAAACCAGTTAGTCAAATATAAGACACCGAAACAGCAATTGAAAAATCTACATAGAAATAATGTATTTACTGCATAGCACAGACAAATGTTGTCTTTTCTAATGACTTCTGTAGCTACTTTACAACTGAGTGCAATCACAGTAAAAAGCATAACCCACTGGAAACGCCCGATCTAAATGCTCTTGGATTTGCCTGGACTTCAACAGAAATGCCATTTGTGAGTTGTTCAAAACTCAATAAAAGACAGATTGCTCTGAATTTGTTATTGCATAGCACTGCCTCCTCCTCCTCCTCCTCCTCTTACAGAGCTCAATTCTACTGAGTGAAACACAAACTCCAGAAGGAATAGACACAAGACATAGAAAGAGAGAGACAGAGAGAGAGACAGAGAGACAGAGAGACAGAGAGAAAGAGAGAGACAGAGAAAGAGACAGAGAAGAGACAGAGACAGAGAGTGAGAGACACAGAGAGAGACAGACAGACAGAGAGAAAAAGAGAAAGAGAGACAGACAGAGAGAGACAGAGAGAGATTGAGTGAGTGAGTAAGTGAATTTACTATCTTCATAATAATGAGACTGATCTATGACACTTAAACCAGGCTATAAACGAGGTCTATGACACTTAAACCAGGCTATAAACGAGGTCTATGACACTTAAATCATTCTATAAACCAGGTCTATGACACTTAAACCAGGCTATAAACCAGGTATATGACACTTAAACCAGGCTATAAACCAGGTCTATGACACTTAAACCAGGCTATAAACCAGGTATATGACACTTAAACCAGGCTATAAACCAGGTCTATGACACATAAACCAGGCTATAAACCAGGTATATGACACTTAAACCAGGCTATAAACCAGGTCTATGACACTTAAACCAGGCTATAAACCAGGTATATGACACTTAAACCAGGCTATAAACCAGGTCTATGACACTTAAACCAGGCTATAAACCAGGTCTATGACACATAAACCAGGCTTCTCAACGAATTATGATTGTTCAACTCATTTCAGATGAAGTGATTCCCAGTGTGTTATGACAACCGTGATACAGAAGTAATTAGAGTTGTTCAGACACAACTAACAATGGTTATTGTGAGTAGGGACTCTGTGTGAGCAGCTTTGCTCCTTTGAGAATGCCACCCACATATTCGAGAGCTTCATTATTAGACTAAGATGTTTTTCTTAAAAGATTTCATGGTAAAGTGTTGGGTCCATGCGACCTGGTTTAGGCACCATTCTGCTTAACATGAAGTGGTGTTATATCCCCCCAAGTTAATACGCCAACATGTCATATACGTTAACGCACTCTGTAACATCTGCAGCATAGCGCAAAATGTTGACTTCTCAGGAGTAATCCTTTTAACACACAGTATGGTCAGAAATTTGGTTTGAGATTTCTGCTCCATCTGCACCCCCTAGCCAACCCACCAATAACGAGCACACTGACCATGCACTGTCAGAGGGAAGAAGAGATGGCGAGGGAGAGCACTGGCCGCCCACTCAATATGCTGAGGGTACAAAAATGAAGTCACTAACACTTCATATCCATGGCTACCTCAAGGGCCTGCACTTCTTCTAGTTTACACGCATGTCCAATGACAACTCGTGTTAACAAGTCAACACTGTAACAGACCGAAAGTACTCAGGTGGCTAAGAAGACTCTTCAAGTCAATACATGTGCAATCTGCCTAAAGGCTAAAAGTACAAAACCAACAGCGACTCCATTAAATTACTGTCTTAACGACTGTTGTTAAGTTGAGTTTTTAATCCTGTCAAGTGATCTATCATTAATGGCTCATCACGGAATGCCAATGCTCCCAGCGAAGAACACTAACTTCAGCATTACTCAAAAAACAGCAATTAATTCAGTAGACCACTGGAAGGCATCAGCCGCCTCATTGCTCTCCGTCTGTATAAGGCACGAGCAACTATAAACACTCAAGCCGTTAGTTATGGATGCACAGGAGACACTCCCATACTCCAGTACACATAAAAACAGTGCATACACATACATACATACATATACATACATGTACAATTGTACATACATACACATACATACGTACTTGAATGAATGAATGCAAGCATACATGCAGGGGCGTAACTTTGATCTGAAAAGTGGGGAGATACCAATTTCTTACATACACAAAGCAAGGTGGAAACTGCGATCTCTGGGAAGGCTCAATAATAAAATATTGATTGGCATTGTTTAAAAAGCAGGGGGTACGGTACCCCAGTCAAAAAAGTGGGGGTACGGGTACCCCTTGTAACTCCCCACAAATTACACCTAAGCATACATGTACAAGCATGCAAATACATACACATACATAATACATACACAATACATAAACACACATACATATGCATACACACCCATACTATTTATGAACGTAGGTATCTGGATTTTATGTAGTGCATTTCAGGTGTTTAGCTACAATTATTCAGAGTGATCATAACAGTGCATCAATCAGTGTCTAACCTTGGAAGAGTGGCCTTCTGTGGGAGCCCAGTACTTTTTGGCGAGATGGTTAGGAACGTACGGAAGAAGCCTTGAACGGTAGTAACTGAGCGTAATACCGACCCAGATACCGGCGTAGGAGAGAAGCACCAGAAGAAATATCACAAGGAAGGTATTCATCTTTCTAAAATGAAGAACAACTTCAATGTACCATCTAAAGAGAAAGTAAATGGGCACCTTCATCAACAAGAGCCCTCCAAATTATCAAATGACTGATTGATCGACTAATTAAATGATTAGCTGACCGACTGATTTATTCACGCTATTAGCTTAATTGTACATAATCAAGGTTAAGGCCATTCCCCGCACTACACTTCGGCTGTGATGGGCATTGCCAATGAGCCTCTGAAGATGAAATATGTACAGAAGTAAAGGAAAATTAAAATTATGCATATACATGTTACCTCGGCCAAGAAAAGGGATCACTTGTCGGGAATGGACTTGTTAGCATCTCCCACATCATTAAACCCTAAGTAAATCAGGATAAAAATTCCACAACGTTTGGCCCATAATTTATGCACTTTTTTTAACACAAAAATTAAATATCAGGCAGGAAATCGCATATAAATATTAAATGTGTCTCTACCCAATCCATTCATACCTAAATCTGGCCTTAACGCATCAAGTAGCATAAGATTCGTTGAAGTACACCGAGTCCGAGCTGCAGATTTATTAATTAGATGCAAAAATCAATATTCATGGTCTAGCGTAAAAAGTTTAAAAACGCATTTTCCGGCTAATCCAGTAAGCGACAAGTGGTCCGTTTTGTTGGTCGAGGTCACATATATTAAAATAATTTTCATTTAGAAGCATGATTTAAAAATTGAAAAAGGTTTAAAATTCAGATATTCAATCAAATATGCGTCACACAATGCTGCTGCATTTGGCTCAGTGCAGGAAACATTTTCAAACTGTCTTCAAACGCAATTGTTTAGCTCAATCAGACAGCCAACGTACATTATACAATACAATATACAACATAACTGTATTTTGATATTGCCCTCCTCTAGGGATCAACCGGGTAGACATTTTCCACCGAGTACCGAATCCGAGTATTTGGATGTACTATTTGCCGGATCCGGAAACGAACTGGTACCATTTGTTCCATATGCGAAGCTTCACATTTTCATGTAATAAAAAAATTATTGAAATAAATTTGTGTACTTGTAATAAGTGACTGATACATTTTGAATTTTAGTCATTTCTGTGCAGTTGTGAAGTTTTCTAAACTTGCATCAAATTCAATAAATTGACATAATTTCAAGAAAATGGAATTGAATTCAATGGATGTGTAATTGTTTTAAGGCTGAACATTTATAATTTTATATACATAAGTTTATTGAATAAGTTTCAAAAGAAAATGTTTTTTAAAGAAAATATTTTTTTCAACTGTTTGCGTCTACGGTATTTGCCGAGGCGAATAGTTCCGGAAACGAGATTTCCGGCCGAGGCAAATGTCCGAGGCGATTTCCGGTTGACCCCTACCCTCCTCCCAAAGTTCAGAAGTGCACACGACAATATGACAGAACATCGATGGTGCTGGGTCGCTTACGCAGTGGCTTGAGTTAGATTCGAACCTGCGACCCTCCAGTTACAAGGCCCAGAACTTACTGCTGCACCATCAAAGAATGCATGTACGCATGTATATATGTGTGAGTGCATAAAGAAACTTAGTCTAGCACCTGTTAAGTACAACACCAAGACTCTACTGTAACATAACTGAACAGTTACACATAGCGTGCAACACCCCTTCAAACACCCCAAGCAAGCTTCCAGGCTGTCCTTCTTTCTGGCAAAACATACCGTTCTACTCTTGAATATTTGTGACTTTTATACTTCGAATTGAGAAACATTTTCGTCTCTCGACCGGTGTAAATCGCACAACCTAAAACAAGCAGAAGTAAATCCTTAAAGAAAAAATGATCGATATCTGCAAAACCTTTGAAAACTTCAGTTTCTCCTATTTTCGAATATCACAGACCCACAAATATTGAAAAGATCACTGATGTTGATAAATGAGAGTCAAGGATGTGCAACTCTCCACCTTAAAGATCGATGACACCTCAGCAGTCCACAATATCAAACAATGATCAAATTTATTACTTCTTTAAAGATAAAAATGAGTAACTACCAATTTAATAATAACTACTGATTCACTAATTAAGGAATAAAATGGAAAACCAATATAAATAATTAAATTAGAAACTAATAAATAATAAACACCACATAATAACAACTACTTCATATTAACTGGTAATAAAAGAAGTCCAATGATAGTAACAACTGAATAACATTTGACAAAAAGTAATAAAAAAATTTGAGTATTTACTGATTTTACAATAACTTGCACAAATTAAAGACTAATAAATAATAAATAATAATTGCTGAATAATATTTATCAGTAATATATAATTCAAACTAATAATTGAATAATACTTACTACATAAATAATAAAAAATAACTACAGAATTAATAGAAACTAAAAAGATTAAAATCTCATAAATAACGAATAAGAAATAATTAATATTAATGAGTGGTATGACGTATGTAATCTTTTGCAATAAGAAAACCAAACTGCTGCCTTACCATAGACAAACTTTGTATTCTTGAGTGAACAACCGGCCAAAAGCACCGACTCTGGACCAAGAGGATGAACTGAGGCGGGTCGCTCCACCGTCAGTCCATACATTCTAAATCTCCCAACAAAATGATAGAAATTGAAGTTTGGCTGCTCGCATTCGACCGTTGCTCGCAACAAAGAGAAGCTCTCGTCCGTCTGAAGCGTTCTTGTCACAGGAACGCTCGTGAAAGTCTATTGTGCGTTCATGCAAAAACAATAGAAAATCCGACATAGACGACCAATGGCTTAAAATCATTAGCATAAGCAATAAACCCAGGGACAATTTGTATGGCCACTCTAGTGTCACGGTTGCTAGGCAACGATTACAAAAATCCAGGAATCCATCTGGAAATTCATTCCGCATCTGTTAATCATCTGTTTTTGCATGTACACCTGGAAACCTCTCGTTAATCATCTATTTGTGCATGTACGCCTGTTAAGACCATCTCGAAAATACTGACGATGTGGTGGATAATGTGAATCGATATACAAAGGTGACTATGCCAGTATCAAGTTAAGCTACATTGGTTAGACTCTTAGAGAATACGTCCCAGGGGCCTCAGTGCGAGAGGATGCTGGTTCGCACAACAATGGTAGTGCATATGCAGTATATTTTGTTATATTAAATTGAGCTTTATAAAGATTCACATAATAATAATAATAATAATAATAATAATAATAATAATAATAATAATAATAATAATAATAATAATAATGATGCCTTATTTCAAAGATGTATACATCAGGCTAGCACAGTCCTTACACAGAGACCTTAAATGATATGGCATCCATTCAAATCGACAGAGGTGGTTAAAGATCTCACCAGATCAATTCACTGAAAACTGAGTAGGGTCGAGGCAATACGGTCGCTCTAGCATGGTCCGTACACAGGGACCTTAAACGGTCTGGCACCCATTTTCAAACGGGCTGTGGTGGTGGTGAAGGATCTCACCTGATCAATTCATTGAAAAATGAGCAGGGTCAACGCCATATGGTCAACATAATGTACATTTACATGTTCATATGTGAAAGGACATGGGGCAAGGATGAGAAAAGACTCTGAGCATTTCTGGAGGGAGTAGGGTGACAGCGGAAGATGATAAACTGCTGCTGCAAATATGAGAGCTCAGGGTAAAGAACACCTCGTGATGCAGATGAGACGATCAAACTGTGTACACCTGGAAACCTCTCGTTAATCATCCATTTGTGTGTGCACACCTGGAAACCTCTCGTTAATCATCTATTTGTGTGTGCACACCTGGAAACCTCTCGTTAATCATCTATTTGTGCATGTACACCTGGAAACCTCTCGTTAATCATCTATTTGTGTGTGCACACCTGGAAACCTCTCGTTAATCATCTATTTGTGTGTGCACACCTGGAAACCTCTCGTTAATCATCTATTTGTGTGTGCACACCTGGAAACCTCTCGTTAATCATCTATTTGTGCATGTACACCTGGAAACCTCTCGTTAATCATCTATTTGTGCATGTACACCTGGAAACCTCTCGTTAATCATCTATTTGTGCATGTACACCTGGAAACCTCTCGTTAATCATCTATTTGTGCATGTACACCTGGAAACCTCTCGTTAATCATCTATTTGTGCATGTGCACCTGGAAACCTCTCGTTAATCATCTATTTGTGCATGTGTACCTGGAAACCTCTCGTTAATCATCTATTTGTGTATGTACACCTGGAACCTCTCGTTAATCATCTATTTGTGCATGTGCACCTGGAAACCTCTCGTTAATCATCTATTTGTGCATGTGTACCTGGAAACCTCTCGTTAATCATCTATTTGTGTATGTACACCTGGAAACCTCTCGTTAATCATCTATTTGTGCACGTACACCTGGAAACCTCTCGTTAATCATCTATTTGTGCACATAAACCTGGAAACCTCTCGTTAATCATCTATTTGTGCATGTACACCTGGAAACCTCTCGTTAATCATCTATTTGTTCACGTACACCTGGAAACCTCTCGTTAATCATCTATTTGTGCATGTATAAATCCAATCAATGGACAACTATTCATAGACACGTTCCTCTGTTTCTTCATTCATACATAATTAAAGTACGGTACATTGCGTCCGTTTATGCGTGACCTGTTTATGCGCAAATTTCCTTAACGAGCGGTTGCTTTGTGCCTCCGGATGCTAATTACGTACAACAAAAACCTCGTTAAACATGATAGAGAACCTGCTTTGTAATGCTACACGGCAATATTTTTGTAAAATCAATACTCGTGCTGCACCGGGAAATAATCCGTCTTATCTTCATTATTTTTGTATTAGCAATCTGAGACGTGGCCAAGAACAGCGACAAATATAAAACACTGAATGCGGCACATCATCATAGGTGGCTGAGGAGAATTCTGTATGTCTCATCGCATGACAAAATATTGATAAAATTATGAGAGCGAACGGGATCAGAGGATGTACAGCACATAATGAGAAAGAGAAAATTAAAATAGATGGACAAAGATAAAAGAGCCAGCCAAGTGATTATCTGGATCCCTGAAGGGAAAAGGAGAAGGGGATATCACGGAAGAGGTGGCTGGAGACCATCAGGGATGGGCTTGATATGCTTGGGGATGTTGTGGGATGAAGCCGGGAGACTGGTGATGAACAGGGATGAATGGAGAGGCTGTGCTACCCGATGTGCAGACATGCATGGGAAGATTGGCGGCCTCATGTGAAATTGCAATCGAAGTTCCAATCCATTGGAAAGGAGAAGAACAGCAGTCCCTTCAGCCCTGAAGCAGCCATGGGTATGAAGTGTTAGCGACTTCATTTTCCTAGCCTCAGCACATTGCCACTCCTCATGGTCCCGTCACTCTGCTTACTGTTTACCGACCTGGCTCTTCTCCCCCAACAGCACAATTTTTTGAAGAACTTTCTACCCTCTTGGAAACAGTTGTTACACGTAACTCTCAACTCGTCATCCTCGGTGATTTTAATATCCATCTGGAGGATCCTACCTTACCTGCTTCTGCTCGGTTTTTAGACATTCTCACGCAATTTGGACTTCGACAGCATATAAATCAACCTACTCATCGATTAGGTGGTCAGCTTGATCTTGTCATCACTAGTGAGGATGATCAAGTAGACGACCTTAAAGTTCTACCACCGACACTCTCGGACCATTCTGTCATCAGTTTTACTCTTCCTTCCATTCATCTTCAACCGATTCACTCCATTCGCATGATACGTGGATGGAAATCGTTCGACTCGTCTGCCTTCAGTGCAGCTCTACGTGATACTCTCCTTTCTTCGCCGGATTCTACTCTGGATAACCTTTCAGTTGCTGAACTATTCGACCTATACACTTCCACGGTTACAAGTCTCCTCGACGCCATGTTACCTCGGCGTAAAGTTTGGACACGTCAGCGCCCACTGGCAGTCTGGTTTGACGCTGACTGCCGTCGACTCCGTCGTCGTACCCGATGCCTCGAGCGCCGTAGTCGTCGGACTAAAGATCCTGTCGACCGACTAGCCTGGATTACTCAGCTTCGCTCATTACATCGCCTCTACCATCAGAAGGAAGCTGAATATTGGGAAAAGCTAGTCTTGCGCAACGAAAAAAATCCAAGACGCTTGTGGTCGTCTGTCTCGGGTCTCCTTGGGCGATCATCTCGTTCTACCGAAGCTCCATCTTTCACTGCAGATGAGTTTCAGGAAATGCTTTCCACAAAGATCGACCGACTTCGTGCTTCGACAGCTGATGCTCCTCCTCCGACCTTCACATCTACATCCACTGTCTTCGATAGTTTTCGTCCTATCTCAGAGTTCGACCTTCGTTTAGTATTAACGTCTGTTAATCTTAAATCATGTGAACTCGATCCGCTACCCCCTTTTGTTATTAGTGACATTTTAGATGACCTTGCTCCCTTTCTTGTTTATCTATTTAATAGATCACTTTCCGAAGGGTGTATTCCTCCATCGCAGAAGCGTGCTCTGGTCTTTCCTTCGCTAAAAAAGCCTAATCTTGATACTAATCTCTGCAATAATTACCGTCCCATCTCCAATTTATCTTTCCTATCCAAGACTCTTGAACGTCTTGTCTCTCTTCAGCTCCTCCCTTATCTTGAGCAATCTGGACTCCTTCCTGCTAATCAATCAGGCTTTAGGGCTCATCATTCTACTGAGACTGCTCTCCTCTCTCTCCTCTCTGAAATCTACTCTGCTGTTGACAGGGCTGAACTTAGCCTCTTGGCTCTTTTCGATGTTTCTGCAGCCTTTGATATGGTAGATCATAGTATTCTCCTTCAGCGTCTTGAGACTTCATATGGGTTGCAGGGCCTTCCTCTTTGCTGGTTTCGATCATATCTGTCTGAACGAACCCAAATGATTATATCGGGCGACTCTAGAACAAAATGGATTCACATTAAGCTGGGCGTTCCTCAAGGCTCTGTACTTGGTCCTTTACTCTTTATTCTCTACACGGCTGACATTCCTTCTCTTTTCCCACTCTCGGGAGCTACTGGTCATATCTTTGCTGATGATGTGCAAGCTTTTGTCCATGGGTCTCCTTTATCTCAATTGCACTTAGTTGAGCGCATTGAGTCTCTATCTAAGTCTCTCCATTCCTGGATGTCCTCAAATCGTCTCTGTCTTAATGCCTCCAAAACCCAGTTCATTTGGTTTGGCTCCCGTCAACAGTTGCTTAAGATTGATTTCGCCCTCCTCTTGGAAATCTTCCCTCACTACTCCTTTTCATCAAGTGTACGTGACCTAGGTGTTACGCTTGATAGCTCTCTCTCCTTCAAAGATCACATCTCTAACCTCACACGTGTTTCCTACTTCCACTTAGGCGTCTCAGGGCTGTTCGACGATCTGTCTCTTCCTCTGTTTTCACAACGCTGGTCCATGCTTTCATTTGCTCCAGAATTGACTACTGCAATTCGCTTCTAATCGGTCTTCCTAAGGTCCGTCTCATGTCTCTGCAGTCAGTCCTAAATGCAGCTGCGAGATTAATTGCCCGTCTGCCACGCTACTCACGCATTTCATCCTTCATGTTTGAGAAACTGCACTGGCTTCCTCTCTCTGCACGTATTAAGTTCAAAATCCTTATTCTGGTGTCAAAGACACAGCGGGGTCTCGCCCCCAAATATTTAATTGATGTAATTCACCGGCCTCTTTCTGTCTCCTCGCATCGTCCACTTCGCTCCTCAGAGAGATTTGATCTCTCAGTTCCTCATACTAGAACAGCTATGGCTCAGTCCCGATCTTTTGCCTCAATTGGTCCCTCTCTCTGGAATACACTGTCTCCTTCTACTCGCTCTCAAATTTTAATAAGTAACCCCTCATCTTCTTTTGCTTTCCTTAAGACTTATTTCTTTTCTCTTGGCCTTGCGCACTGGGAGCGCCTCTGAACGGTTCACCCTACTAGAGGCGCTTTATAAATGTTTAAATACAATACAATACAAAAAAATACAATACATGAGGGTGGGTGGTCAGTCCTCTCCCTCGCTGTCTCATCTTCCCACCGACAGTGTACGGTCAGTGTACTCATTATAACTAAGTTGGCTAGGGGGCGCAGATGGAGCAGAAATCTTGATTCAAATTTTCTACCCTGGCTGAGATTTGAACCCCTGACCTCTCGACTGATAGTCCAGCACGCTAACCACTACACTATCGAGCACCCCATTCCATTTGAAAAGCAGGTCAAAATACCACATATCAGAGAAACAAGGCTACAGTGGGTATACAAGCTGAAAGAGAGGACTCTTTAGCTTAAAGATACTGAGTGTGAGAACGGATATCAGCGAGCAAATAACTTATTAAGCTTCAAGCAAGACAGTAAGTGACCAGCTGAATCAACTGAGCAGCAGAACAAACTAGTAAAAATCCCGAACACCTACTCTCATTTTCTTACTCAACCTCTGAACTCTATCACGAACTCGTACTTTAGTTTTCTCACCTTAAGGTTGGTTTCGCCATCTAGGTTAGCGGTCGTGATGTGACATAAACCATTCGGATCTTCTGTTGACAAGAGAACCATGTCACAAGGAATGTGGCCATTGATGCTGACACGAACAATATCGCCCACCTGTTGTAATGAAGCACAATGGATACAGTTAAAACAAACCAAAGACAATGGCATTGTCTTATGCACATCTTGCAAAGCGATTTACAACAAATTCCCTCACTAAATCTCTCATTCATCACTAATTGTAATTGTAACATTTATATAGCGCCATTCAGATCAGCGGTGCTCTCGATCCGCATCAGTGCCAGCACCAGCAAAAAGGAAAGGTTTTTAAGCATCTACGGAACAGAAGAGGAACATTTATATAGCACCTCTCCAAGAGAGTGTGCTCCCAGTTGGCCCTCAGAGAAGGGAACAGGTTTAAAGTGTTCGTGAAAGGTGCAAGAAGCATCCCTGTTTACAAACTACGCAGATCTAAAGTGAAGTTATTCCACGTCTGTGATGCACCAACTAAAAAAGCATAAGATTGCATTGTAAAGATTGCATTGTCAAAATTGCATAGTGCATTGCATTGTAAAAGTTGCATCGTGTGTTACAATGTCAAAGTGCATGCAAAAGTAACAACAAGTTCACTTTGGGCCATGGAGCAAAGATTTCTTTGCCAGCCATACCAGAAACAGGGCAACAAAAGCAGCCACATGTAGGCAGAGGCACTCCAAAACTCTACAGTATAACACAGCACAACTGTATTTGAGATACCCTCCTTCCAAAGTGAAGAAGGGCATAGGCCAGAACATTGATGGCACTGAGCAATTGTGAGTGAAGAACCTGCTCAAGGTCCTTACACAGTGATTGCCTGAGTTAAGACTCCAACCCATACTCTCCATGTTACAGACCAAGCACTCTATCCATTTGGCAACCACATCCCACAACTGTCCACACGAGTCTTCAACAATGCACAATGGTTTTTAATCAATTTCATTACCTGTCAGGTCACAGCATAAAAATCAGTCCAATCGAAAATTTATGTACCCTCCAATTAAAACACAGCATTTAATTTGCATATAAATTAATTAATTTCCCGCATGAAACTAACCCTGTTTAACCTTGCAGATAAAAAGTTATTCAACGAAGCAAAATTAAACTCATGGATGCAATGACCTTTGCATGAAGCTGAGGCGTTGATCGATGCCATTGATCTAACCACAGATCATTTATTAAGTCAGGCATCTATTGATCCATCCAACCATCCATCTATCCACTAATCCATACTTCACCCATACCACCCAACCACTCACAAACCTCGTCTTCTCTCTGCCTATCAGTGTGGCCCTCTCTCTGCCTATCAGTCTGGCCCTCTCTCTGCCTATCAGTGTGGCCCTCTCTCTGCCTATCAGTCTGGCTCTCTCCCTTCCTATCAGTCTGGCCCTCTCTCTTCCTAACAGTCTGGCCTTCTCTGCCTATCAGTCTGGCCCTCTCTCTGCCTATCGGTATGGCCTCTCTCCCTTCCTATCAGTCTGGCCTTCTCTGCCTATCAGTCTGGCTCTCTCCCTTCCTATCAGTCTGGCCCTCTCTCTTCCTAACAGTCTGGCCTTCTCTGCCTATCAGTCTGGCCCTCTCTCTGCCTATCGGTATGGCCTCTCTCCCTTCCTATCAGTCTGGCCTTCTCTGCCTATCAGTCTGGCCCTCTCTCTGCCTATCAGTCTGGCCCTCTCTCTGCCTATCAGTCTGGCCCTCTCTCTGCCTATCAGTCTGGCCTTCTCTCTGCCTATCAGTCTGGCTCTCTCCCTTCCCATCAGTCTGGCCCTCTCTCTGCCTATCAGTCTGGCCCTCTCTCTGCCTATCAGTCTGGCCCTCTCTCTGCCTATCAGTCTGGCCCTCTTTCTGCCTATAAGTCTGGCCCTCTCTCTGCCTATCAGTCTGGCCCTCTCTCTGCCTATCAGTCAGGCCTTCTCTCTTCCTATCAGTCAAACCTTCTCTGCCTATGAAGTTTGTCTGACGAGTCCTCGGTTCATTCAGTAAACCATTTATCGATGTAATTATTGACAGTTTATACCTGTGTTAGATAGTCTACCTAGCTGCATGTCTATGGCATGTGGCTCCAGTTTCTGCAGTTTAGCATTGACCTTACGTTACCAAAAAGATTTCTGCAGACAAATCCTGTCTTCTTTGAAAGTACCTGTTGCCTGTTAGGTGTTGACAGAATTGAAACACAAGATGCCCTCTCAGACTTTGCCACCTGTGTTACGTGCCTGGCACCAGACAGCGCTCAGATGAACCACCTGAGCAAAGGAGTCATCATGACATGCCTGGGTTTCTCAGGGACCGTGCCTGTCTCACTCAGCATCATTCTGTTCCAGGTGTCAATGTCACGGTAGCCGATTGGTTACGGCACTCCCCTTGTAAGGCGAAGAGTATTGTCTCCAGCCCCCCACTGAGGTGATTGCACAATGGTAGGGACCTTGAGCAAGTCCTTCACTCACAACTGCTCAGAGCAATCGATGTTCTGTGTGTGTATGGTAGTGCGTGCAATTTTGAAGTTTGGAAGGACAGCACTATCAAATGCAGCGGTATTGCATCGTGTTGTATTGTATTGTATTGCATCGTGTTGTATTGTATTGCATCGTGTTGTATTGCATCGTGTTGTATTGTATTGCATCGTGTTGTATTGCATCGTGTTGTATTGTATTGCATCGTGTTGTATTGTATTGTATTGCATCGTGTTGTATTGTATTGTATTGCATCGTGTTGTATTGTATTGCATCGTGTTGTATTGCATCGTGTTGTATTGTATTGCATCGTGTTGTATTGCATCGTGTTGTATTGTATTGCATCGTGTTGTATTGTATTGTATTGCATCGTGTTGTATTGTATTGCATCGTGTTGTATTGCATCGTGTTGTATTGTATTGCATCGTGTTGTATTGCATCGTGTTGTATTGTATTGCATCGTGTTGTATTGTATTGTATTGCATCGTGTTGTATTGTATTGCATCGTGTTGTATTGCATCGTGTTGTATTGTATTGTATTGCATCGTGTTGTATTGTATTGCATCGTGTTGTATTGCATCGTGTTGTATTGTATTGCATCGTGTTGTATTGTATTGCATCGTGTTGTATTGCATCGTGTTGTATTGTATTGCATCGTGTTGTATTGCATCGTGTTGTATTGTATTGCATCGTGTTGTATTGTATTGCATCGTGTTGTATTGTATTGCATCATGTTGTATTGTATTGCATCATGTTGTATTGTATTGCATCATGTTGTATTGTATTGCATCGTGTTGTATTGTATTGCATCGTGTTGTATTGTATTGCATCATGTTGTATTGTATTGCATCATGTTGTATTGTATTGCATCGTGTTGTATTGTATTGCATCGTGTTGTATTGTATTGCATCATGTTGTATTGTATTGCATCATGTTGTATTGTATTGCATCGTGTTGTATTGTATTGCATCGTGTTGTATTGTATTGTGTTGCATCGTATTGTATTGTGCTGTGTTGTATTGTGCTGTGTTGTATTGTGCTGTGTTGTATAGCATTGCACTGTGTTGTATTGTGTTAAATTGTATTGCGTTGTATTGCGTTGTATTGTTTTGTATTGTGTTGTATCATATTGTGTTGTAATCAGGTCAACATCCAGAAAAAAGACAATGCCCAGGTAACACAGTTAGGTTGTATGGTAGGGTTCGATGGCTTGTTTGGCTGATTGTCTGGTTGGACAGAACTGGTTGTCTGGTTGGACAGAACTGGATGGTTGGTTAGAACTGGATGGTTGAATGACTGAATGAAACATAGTTGATTGACTGGTTTTGTGGCAACTGGTAATGATCTGGTCTTGCAGTAGTCGCCAAGCGTCAATTAATCGACTGACTTAAAACCTGATTGATTTCGATTGCGTGAGACGTCATTACCTGAATCTCCATTGATCGAATCCTCTGGAGGCTTCCACTTCGGACAACATACGCCTCGCGGTGGTTGACCTCACGGTCAGCCTTGTGCCTCAGCCAGTCCTCATAACCCTGCAAAGAATAGAAAGACAACTTAAATCCACATCTGCAAAGCACGTTTTGAGCCCAAAATCCCATCAATGGCTGGTTAGTTAGAGTGCTTGCCCTGTAACGCAGAGCGTATGGGTTCGAACCTCCTCCTCTGAGACAGTTACTGTGTAGGGACCTTGAGTAATTCCTTCACTCACAATTGCTCAGAGCCGCTGATGTTCTATCGTATGGTGGTGTATGCACTTATGAACTCTATGAGGAGGGCAATATTAAAATACAGTCATATAATTATACATTGTATGTATTAATGCCAGCTTGCTTCACATTCCAATGTGGCCTCCTGTTAGCTTCTGAATGTCTTCAAACAGGTCCATCATAAACACGTGTGTGACCTTCTGGAATGAATTACCTTCTGGAATGAATGACCTTCTGGAATGAATGACCTTCTGGAATGAATTACCTTCTGCAATGAATGATCTTCTGGAATGAATGACCTTCTGGAATGAATGACCTTCTGCAATGAATGACCTTCTGGAATGAATGACCTTCTGCAATGAATGACCTTCTGGAATGAATGACCTTCTGGAATGAATGACCTTCTGGAATGAATGACCTTCTGCAATGAATGACCTTCTGCAATGAATGACCTTCTGGAATGAGTGACCTTCTGGAATGAATGACCGTCTGCAATTGATTGGGATTTGTGGACAAACAAAATTGATCATTCATTCATTCATTAATTCTGGAAATTTATATAGCGCTTCTTCAAGAGACCTACTCAGAGGTGCTCCCAGCCCAGCCACGGCTAAATAGATAGGACTTGAGTTGTCGTAAGAAAACCGCTGAATTATTCCAGGGAAAGCAGCGTAAGGATATTTCACGCAAGGATATGATCATGCAAGTATCTGGACTTTTATGAAGCTCATTTTATATGGAGGTTTGAAGATTAGATTAGATTTGATTAGATTTCATCAGATATGTACCTTCCACAAACAAACATTAACTTAATAACTGTTAACCAGACACTGGTTAACATGCAACATAACGATCACAGTGGTAGGTGTCAATCCATACCAGACAGATTGTCTGGTTAAATGACAACAGTCACTGTGGCCAGTTGTAGATGCATTGTCTAACAGGATCAGACCAAAAATGCTGGACATGCTAGTGCCTACGATCATACCCGATGGCACAAGTGTTTTTTATTCACATTGAGGAATTGAAAAGCACTTGAAATAATGCATCTTTTCAAATGCAGATACAGCCCTGAATTCTTAATGTGCCACATCAACCAGTAACTAACTCTGTCTGGGCACGTTTCATACTAAAAGGCGGCAGCTCGAGTGAATTTTTATAGCATTATAAAGCCCGTGATTATTTTTTACTAAAAAAACCGACAAGGCTCTCTCCAGTCAATGTCAAGGGTTGTGTTATGTCAAAGGGGATCGCAGTGCTACGGTCCAAAGAAAACAAACCAAAGAACATTTATGTCCATCACTTTATGACAGTTCTTCCAAACTATCAGTAGTATTCGGACGTGGTACCCAATTGGTTAGAGTGCTCGCCTTGTAACACGTAGAGTATGGGTTCGAGTCTCCTACTCTGAGACGGTTACTGTATAGGAAAGTTGAACAAGTCCCTCACTGACATATGCTGAGCGTCATCGATTGATGCTTGGTCATTAGATAGTGGTGCTTAATATATCCACAATAATAAATAAGAATAAATAAAGCCTGATGTACTCAGACAATGAATGATGACGGTGGTGATGATGATAAACATCATCATCATCACCTCGTCATCATCATCAAGTCGACATCGTCTGCAGTTCTGCTGTTTCCAACTGTTCAAGACCAGGTTCGTACAATGAAAACAACCTTTGTTGCCATTGTACATCTCATCCATTCTTTATCCTGACATGCTCAGACTACTGCAAAGCTGCCCATACAAGAAGATAAGATAAGATAAGATAAGAATATTCATTTTGGTGTACAACCGCTAACATCTTTCCGCTAATCCTATACTGTTGAAGTTCATAATCTGTCAACTTCAGCCCTTCCTAAACTGCACTGTTCCGAAAATTTCCTCTACAGTATTTATGCACTGGTTCCTTATTGAAGTCATTGGAGTCAACTGAGAGGACGGGGGGGGGGGGTTCAAATCCCTCCAGAGCAGACATTTTTTCCAGATTTATGTATCCTCTGAAACTGAAGTTGCTAACACTTCATGTCCATGGCTGCCTGAACCTGCCCTCAGCTGAAGAGACTGGTCTCCTTCTTCCTGGTTGAAGATACAATTATACTCAAGAACCACTTCTAAGAAAAAAAGACTCAAAGGTAGGAGCGGCTCCATAAACGACCAAGTAGGTCTGTGTCCCTGACTCTATTGCAGCCACGTTGACAAACACTCCAACGCCATAAACAGCTAAAGAAGCACTCCCAGCTAATCTTATGAGGGAGCATTGTAAATCTGTCAAACACCCACGGTTCAGGACCTCAGATAATTTTTTTAAAGGTGCCACATAAATTTCCAGGTACAGGCAACACCACATGACAACTACAATGATGATGATTAGGATGGTCCAGTGGTCGTTGTTGACTTTAGGATGATGACAGTGATAATGATTGTGTTGATTATTATAATAAATTTTATTATTATTAGTGATTGTGAAGATGATGATGATTATTATTATTTGTGATTATTATTATCATAATTATTATTATTATTATTAGCAATTGTGATGATTATTATTATTATTATTATTTGTGATCATTATCATTATTATTATTATTATTATTATTATTATTATTATTATTATTATTATTATTATTATTATTATTATTATTAGCAAATGTGATGATGATAATCATTATTATTTTTGTGATCATTATTATTATAATTATAATTATTATTATTATTAATAGCTACAGGTGTGGTGATGATGATGATTATTATTTATGGTGATGATGATGATTATTATTTGTGATTATTATTATTATTATTATTATTTTTTTACCCGAGGTATCAAGGATCCCTCAGGATTTTTATTATTGTTATTAGTAGTTTTGATGATGATGATGATGATGATGATGATGATGATGATGATGATGATGATGATGATGATGATGATGATGATGATGATGATGATGATGATGATGATGATGATGATGATGATGATGATGATGATGATGATGATGATGATGATGATGATGATGATGATGATGATGATTATGATGATGATGATGATGATGATGATGATGATGATGATGATGATGATGATGATGATGATGATGATGATGATGACATCATTTAATCTTTCTCCACATCAGAACCTTTCCTTTGAAACCATGATCCAACTGCTGATTAATTATTGATCAACTGAATTAGGAACAGGCACTGGTCTATAAGACTGTCTGGTTAATCACATTTAATGCCAAATTCTCATTGAATTAATAACAATTGATCATTGATTGACTGTTAAATAATAGGATGACTGATTGATCGACTAGTTCATCAGATTTTTAAATTGGCTGACTGTCAGACAGTCAGACTGACTGTCAGACTGACAACTGACTGACTGACTGATACATTGATTGATTGACTGACTGTCAGACTGATTGACAGCTTGATTGATCAGTTGTTACCATGTTCGACCTCTTAGCACTGCAGAAGACAATTTTATTTGACACGTCATAAATGTCTGATCATGGTGCACTGTTGCTACACTAATTACACACACTACACGACTCTTGACTACAATGACACTCATCGCACTTGGTCACGTCATTAGCTCCGGAAATCTCTAGAGCTCTAACAATGGGGACAGATCGAAGAAAAGCAGGTAGATGAGGACAAGAAGCTCTCGATCGATAAAATCCATTCGATCAACGTCATTACACCAATGAAAGACAAGTAAATCTTGTGACTCTGCGTCACGCATCCTCACATCTCCACACCAATGAGAGCTAATTTTAGACATCTTCCCACTGCACATATGCACCCTCTCCCTTCGCACTCTTCTTGAAGACTGACCTGTTTGATGGCACCGACAGCGATAACAAAAGCAAGTGGGAAGATGCTTGTGTAGGGACTCACGGGAGAATCGATGCATAGCTGCAGAGGAAGAAAAACACAATTTGTGAGACGTAAACGAGATGTATTAAGACATAAATAATAAGATCTGAAACAATAGATTACCCAAGTTATGAGACCTGTGCTCAGCATGTTTTCCATGTAATGACACCTAAACAATGCATTAATTAGCAAGACCGACATACAATACTTTTGCCAAGTAATAAGACCTACACTAGAAGTGAGACTCACTAACAATGCATTTCCCAAGCAAACAGACTTACATGCAAATAGGTTTCCTAAGTTACCTGAAAAAACACTAATGAGACTGAAAACTAAAAGCAACTATGCCCACTGCCCAGCATTTCTAATGTCTAGTATCCACAGCCACTTTTTCCAATAACGTCTTCTATATTACTCAGACTTAACTGTCTGACTGCACACCACAGTAACTAGACCTAGAATGTGTCTCACAATTTATTGTGTGGGATTGGTAAAGGTTTGCCTTGTACTCTGGAAAGTAGGGGTTGCTCCCGTGAGACGGTTACTCTGTAGGGGATGTTGAGCAAGTCCTTCACTCACAGTTGCTCGGTGCCATCAACTGATGCTTGGTCATTAGATACTTGTGCTGAATCAATGAGTAGTAATACAAATAATAATCACTGAAGAACATTCTAGACACATTAGTGCTGTTTACTATTAGTCAGACATGAATTTAAGAGAGGCTCTGTGACTGCTAATGACAACAGAGATTCCAAATTTATCTGGCTTGCAACGGAAGATTTGATAGCTAATTAACACCAAAGACCTGGAGTTTAGGCGATAGCAACAACTCTTCATGCTGCCCACCATTACCTATTATTAGAGTTAATCAGGTAACTAGAAACATTACAGGAAAATGAAAAAAGAACTTTACTGTGGTGATAATGAGGGTGAAGCAAATATCATTTTAACGATGTCATTTAAACCTACACACACTTATAATGTTTAGCATACACAGAAGCATAAATATAAGAACAAAAGCAGTGCAGCATGGAAGCTTTGCTGTGGTCAGACCATCTTTCTGGATGATCAAGGAGCTCATGTCATTAGATGCTAGACAACCTGTCTAGCATCTAATGACATGAGCTCCTTCATCTTTCTTTACCTCATATTCCATATGTATTTGAAAACCATTTCGTTTGATCTTGGTTTTCCGCCATTAGGTGCCTGATGAGTCTCTCTTGAAGTCGAGCTATATAAATTTGTGATTGCAATGACAATTACAATACAAATGAACGTACATGCACGGATACAGAATACAATGCACTCGAAACACGAACCCTGATCACAGCTGACTGACCTGTACAACGGCAACGATGAGAAAGTAGAGATTGGCCACTCGGTGAAACTGCTCGAAGAGATTCTTCGGAATGAAATTCCAAATCGTATACTAGGCAGAAGTCAAAGCAATCAATCAATCAATCAATCAAGCAAGCAGAATTTATACAGCGCCTCTTCAAGGTCTCTACTCAGAAACATAGCACTTTCAACCATCGCATCTGAAGCCATTTTCTGACCATCGTTCAGAAAACCCTCAAAGATTTGGAAAAGTTAATTTGCAAGGAAAGTGCCTACATTGCGTTCTCTTAACTTTTATATTCCCAATTATTAGACGATGGTGCACGTACCAAAAACATAATATATTATGGCACAGTAACAACAAAACAATGGAAAATTCCAGAACCTATGATCACAAGCTTCGATTGCAATGAATGCCCATGTCAACCCAATCCTTCCGTTGACAATCCTTCTGATTAAATCCTTGTTCTCTTCGTACTTAACGCCTATTTAACGTTCACCTTTTGAACTTAATTCTACGTATAAGTATAACCTGAATCAATCAGCAACACAGTTTAATATCTTTTAGTTTAATAAGAAACAAACAGACAGAACTCAATTCGATTACAACTCAACTAGTCAGCCACACTACTACAGCGAACACACTCGAATTCAAACTTCTCTAGTCAGCATAATTCTTCGCGCCCCTTGACACACCTGTCTTCTGTGCGCATAAGCGAACTCTAATAATATACATATAGCGCGCCGCTGCCGATATCGGCCGGCCGCGCGTGTCACTAAGACTAAACGTTATACATCTATCATATATACATATACACGTGAAACTAAAGTAAGCGCACTAAATATATACGCTAAATATCTCGCACTGCAAAACTGTACACAAAACTCAGTTCACATTACCTCCTTCCTTTTTCTGGAATTGAGCAAATTAAATTTCAAAATTTGCGAAATTACCATAATACATGAAACATATATATATATCTAAATAATTAATAAACAGTCTTACGATTACTTATAACCTTGACAAACAATCAGCAATAATATTCAATCTGCCCTTCTTGTACTTCACCTCAACATCAAAAGTTTGTAAGGCTAACGCCCAACGCACAAGTTTAGCAGACTTAGACATTGACTCAGTCAAATATGTAAGAGGATTGTGATCAGTAAAAATGAAAATTTTCGATCCAATTATAATTTCTTTTAACTTGTTTAAAGCCCAAACAATAGCATAGGCTTCCTTTTCCACAGTAGCCCATCTCTTCTGGGTATCAGTTAATTTCTGACTGATAAATGACACAGGGCGTTCTATTCCCTTGTCGTCCATCTGTGTTAAAACAGCACCGACTGCAAAGTCACTACTATCGCAGTACAAATTGAATGGTTTTCCCACTTCAAAAACATATAACACTACTTTGGATCGCACAGCCTCTTTAAGTAAATCAAATGCTTGCTGATGTTCAACAGTCCAATCAATCTTATCAGAAACACGTTTACTAGTTAAATCAGATAGCGGTTTCGCAATCTGTGCAAAGTCCTTAATAAACTGTCTGTAATAATTAAAAAATCCAAGCAGTTGCTTAACTTGCTTCTTAGTTTCTGGGATCTTCAAATTAGTCAAACTTTCAATTCTGTCTGGATTCATCTTTATCTTACCAGACCCAACCACATGACCGATAAACCTTACCTCACTCTTACCAAATATGCATTTTTTCAAATTCAAAGTAACGTTATGCAATCTCATTTGCATCAAAAATGCATCTAGATGCTGCAAGTTAACTTTCCAACTGTCAGAATGCACAGCAATGTCATCAACATACGGTTCTGCAAAGTCACTTATAGGCTGTAAAACTAAATTTATCGCCTTAACAAAAGTTCGTCCAGAATTTATCATTCCAAAAGGAACACGAGTAAATTCATACAGTCCATTATGTGTTACAAAAGCTGTCTTCCATTGATCAGATTGTTTTACAGGACAAGTCCAATAAGCACTTCGACAGTCCAAGATGGAAATCACATTAGACTTTCCAACTTTGTTTAAAACGTCTCTGACAATCGGCATCGGATATTTACAATCCACTGTGAATGAGTTAATGTATCTGTAGTCACAGGCAAGTCTCAAAGATCCGTCTTTCTTTTTAACAATAACCAAAGGGCTTGCCATTCTGCTCGATGATGGTTTAATGATGTTTGTTTTTAACATTTCTTTGATCTGACGTTCCACTTCTGCTCGATAAATCAAAGGAATTCGGTATGCTGCAAATTCCTTTTCACGAAATCCTGGTTTTAGTTCAATTTCATGTTCAACCAATGTACATAATCCGGGTTTTTCTGAAAATCTGTCACAGTATTTGTTTAAGACTTTCAACAACTGTTCTTGCTGAGTTACTGTCAAATGGCTAATTTGTTCAGGATCGAGGTTAAGTGAATTCTTGTCATCTTGAACCTCATTCCTCATTGGTAATTCAACCACTGAACCAAAATCTTCATCTTCTTCAACGATTAGACCACAACTTAATGCTCGAGTAATATATTTTCTGATCTTGTTGGCGTGAATTATTTTTCGACCATTTTCACCCATATCGACTAAATAAGAGTACTTTGATCTTCGATGTATGATCGTACATGGACCATGCCATCGAGAAATAAGTTTGTTTGTTGACGTTGGATACAAAACAATGACTTTATCACCAGCTTCAAATTCTTTGTGCTTTGCTCTCTTGTTATACTGATTCGTGTATTGTAATTGCTTTTCTCGAGAGTAGGATTCTGCAAACAATAATGCTTTCTCCATATTTTCTTTGAGTTCTTTCAAATACTTTTCTGGTTTAACTCCAACATGAGGGGGTAAGTTTATTTCTCTAGTCCAACTCTCTTTTAATATTGCCAATGGTCCTCTCGGAATTTTCCCATAGACAAGCATATATGGTGATACTCCAGTAGTTGCATTCGGCACTTCTCGTAATGCCCACACTGTGAAAGGAATTATCTTGTGCCATTTCCTCGGGTTGTCTATTATCACATGATGGATCATCTTTTTAAATGTCTGATTCCATCTTTCTACTAATCCAGCAGCCTCTGGGTGTCCTGGTGTGTCGAATCTTGGACTACAGCCCATTAAATTGAGAAATTCTCTTGTCAAACTGGCTGTGAAGTTCGTTCCTTGATCACTTGTGATCACTGACGGTACACCAACGTTCATGAACAGTTCCGTCAACGCTTCACACACAGCCTTCGCTGTCAGCGATTTCAATAAGAAGATTGTAGGCCATCTGGTGCACGAGTCCACAATGCATAAACAATACTTGTGACCTGCAGCAGATACTGGATCGATCGGGCCAACGAGGTCCATCGTCATTCTCTTGAAGGCGACCTCTTCTCTTGAGACCGGAGTGATAGGTACTCTATCCATCACCAGACTCCTTGCCTTTAGTTGACACTTCTCGCAAGACTTACAAAATTTCACAATGTCTCTTCTCATCTTTGGCCATACAAAAGACAACTTTATTCGTTCTCTTGTTTTCTCTTCTCCTAGATGTCCTCCAAATACCGATTCATGCGCCAATTCCATCACTTTTATTCGTCTCTCTTTTGGTAACACTAGTTGATATATCGTCTGGTCTAATATCTGATATTTCTTATGCAATAAACCGTTGATCACACAGAATTCAGATTCTTTCTCTTGTGCTAACTTCCACCACGGCTTCAACGATTCATCCTTTCTCTGTTGCTCTTCGAACTTCTTCGAATCAGCAATCTGCACCTTTTGTTCTTCATCCATTTCTTCATCTCTATACAAGTTTCCTATCCCCACATCACATTCATTGTCTTCTTCAGTTTCATTTAATGTGCCATTCTCGCATGCAACCATCTCTTGCTCGTTCATCTCTGCTATTACACCATCTCGCGATAAGCTTCGTTGCTCATTACTTTCGTTTTCCTCATCACTTGAACTTTCAGTTTCACTCTTCTCATCAACATCTACCATTTCCTGTTTCCGACTCTGCGCTCTCGTCATTACATTTGCTTGTACACTCACATCTCCTTGTATCGTTTTAATTTTCATCTGTGGTACGGCTTTTAATTCGGCAATTATCTCTGGATGCAACAAGAATCTTTCTGTACTGCCCATCTTTGCAATACTAGCACACATCAAGGTGACATAAGGTGTAAGTGAACACTGGATTTTACGCGGAAATCCCTCTTATTTCACGTCACTATCACACAGTCTAACATCCACTTTCACTAACTTCGCAGGAATGGCATCTCCTGCCACACATTGCAAATTCACTTTTCCAATTTGTTCCACCTTCATGCCTTCCAGTAATTCTTCACTAATCACCGGAATCTCTGCACCCGAGTCGCTCAGTGCTTTGACTTTCACTGGCTCTTTACCGTCTACTGCACGAATTTCAACCTCGACATATTGCAAGAACGATTTCTTCAATATTCGACTGTCATCTTTTCCTATGACCTCTCTCTGAATTCCAGCATACAATAGAATTTCTTTTTGAATACCACATTTCATTACTGACTTTACTTCAGTTTCTTGGTTTTCTTGACCCGTGGTTTGATTACCTGTATCACTAACCACTTGAATCAAATTCACCCTTGTGTGTTCTTGATTTCTGCTAGAACTAGCTGCTGCCACTGGAACTGGACAAAATTTAACCAAATGTTTGTCTGAACCACAGTTGTGACAACGCTTCACAACTGTATGGTATGGTTGTGAAATACCTCGTTGTTCATTTCCTTCATATCTCTTATACTGCGTAAACGATGTGTTGCCTTCCCTCTTGGCAAACGGCGCTGACGATTTGTTAAATCCCTGACGACCAAACGTCACTTCTCTGGTCTCATTGGGTACAGGGACACTAGCCTTGACTTCTTTACCTTTGAACTGACTCCCTGTTTCTGGATTACTTTTCCACTTTCCACTCTGGCTTTGGTTTACGGAACGTTGAGAAGGATAACTGTTTATATTTGGGATCGCAAACCCAATTCGATTGTTTACATGAATGTCTGCTAAGTCTGCCACTGCACTAGCTTGAAGACAGTCAGTTCCTTCCTTCGACAATACAAATTGTAGTGGACCTGGCGGTAAACATTCTTTTAGCTTATCCGCTACCAGCAAATCAAAGAGCGTATCATACTCTCTGTTCACGTTTCGACTTCTCACGTAATAGTTTAGCAAGTTCTTCAGTCTTGCCGTAAACATCGTATAAGTCTCTTCTGTTGTCTTCTTAGCATCCACAAATCTGGCTCTGTATTCTCTCGAAGTCAATTTAAATTCTTTTAATAAGTGCTGCTTGACTCTATCATAATTGTCTAGATCATCGTATGACAATCTATTCAGAACGGTTCGAGCTTTCGGCGTCATCAATGGTAGTAATAATTTCACCCAAAACGGCTTTTCCACAGCAAAACTGCGAAACGCGTTCTCGACTGTTTCAAAATATAATGGCACCTCCATCATATCAGTTGGCATTTGAGGCAATACATGCTTCATTGCATCACCTATTTTCTTAATTTTTGACACCAAAGTTTCACTTTCTTGCTGTTTCCTTCTTTCTGCTTCTCGTTCTTCTCTCATTTGCGTTTCTTTCAATGTCAATTTTGATTTCTCCAGTTTCAGACGTTCCTGTCTTTCTGCCTCTGCCTTTTCCAAACTTTCTTTCTGAAATTTGAGTTCTTCCTGTCTTATCTGTTCTGCACGTTCCAACTCTAACGTTCGCGCTTTTTCTTTTTCTTCTTCACGTATTCTCTTTGCTTCAATCTGTTGCTGACGAACCTCTTCATCACTTTTTCTAGCTCTTTCAAATTCAATCATCTGCTCCAATCTTCTTCTTTCAGCATCTTCCCTATCTCTTTTCAACTGTTCTAACTGAATCTCAAACTGATTCTTTTGCAATTCAAGTTCTGCCTTACGCACTTGTTCTGCTTTATCTTCTCTCTCTCTTTGCAGACGCAATTCCTCTTGCCTTGCAAGTTCCGCTTTCTCTTCTTTCTCTCTCTGCAAGCGCAATTCTTCTTGCCTTGCAAGTTCCGCTTTCTCTTCTTTCTCTCTCTGCAGACGTTCTGCTTTCTCTTCTTTCTCTCTCTGCAAGCGCAATTCGTCTTGTCTTACACGTTCTGCTTCTTGTCTCAGCTCTTTCTCTTCCTGTCTTCGTCTCTCCTCTCTTTCTTTCTCTTCTTGTCTCCGTTTCTCCTCCCTATCTTCTTTCATCATCATCCACTGCATCAACATCTCCATAGACATAGGCGCAGGAGGTTTTTCAATAGTCTTTTCGACAGCACCGCCAACGGCACCTTCTTCTTCGACTTCTTCTTTCACCCACACTTCAGCGAGTTCCTGTATCATGTCACCACGTGACATACCTTCTAATTGTTCTTCTTTAAAACCGGCTTTCAACAAACGCTGTTTTAGCCTTTCCGTAGACATCTTCTTAATATCTGCTTGTCTTTCAGCACTTAGTTTCTCCATCTTACTTGTTTACTTTGGTGATTTCTCTTTTCAAAGAAGTCACGGTTTTTCTTGGTGTGTGAATCGATAAACAAACGGGATTTCTTTTGTATTTGTTCGTGAAAAACAACGAAATTTTTATACCGTTTTCTCGTGTTCCACCATCGTTGATATCGTAGACACGTCACACAGCAACAACGCGTAGATTCTTCTAACACCGTTGTAAATTCTTTAATCACCGTCGTAGATTCTTCTATCCACCGAAAGAGGTGATAACGTGAATTTTTATCCACTGTTAGTTTATATCCACCGTGAGTATTTAATCCACCGTGAGTATTTATTCCACCGTGAGTATTTATTCCACCGTGAGTATTTATCCCACCGCTGCCACCAATAATGTCAACCCAATCCTTCCGTTGACAATCCTTCTGATTAAATCCTTGTTCTCTTCGTACTTAACGCCTATTTAACGTTCACCTTTTGAACTTAATTCTACGTATAAGTATAACCTGAATCAATCAGCAACACAGTTTAATATCTTTTAGTTTAATAAGAAACAAACAGACAGAACTCAATTCGATTACAACTCAACTAGTCAGCCACACTACTACAGCGAACACACTCGAATTCAAACTTCTCTAGTCAGCATAATTCTTCGCGCCCCTTGACACACCTGTCTTCTGTGCGCATAAGCGAACTCTAATAATATACATATAGCGCGCCGCTGCCGATATCGGCCGGCCGCGCGTGTCACTAAGACTAAACGTTATACATCTATCATATATACATATACACGTGAAACTAAAGTAAGCGCACTAAATATATACGCTAAATATCTCGCACTGCAAAACTGTACACAAAACTCAGTTCACAGCCCAATTTTAATGTGACAAGCACATGAAACGATACTATATCAAGAAATGCGCTATACACGAACTCATCAGATAGTGTAGCAGAATGGAGAGAGCGCTCAGCTCGTAACGCAGAGAGTCTAGGTTTGATTCTCCACTCAGGCAGTCACTGTGTATTAGTGTGTAAGAACCCTGAGCAAGTCCTTCACTCACAATTGCCCATCAACATAGATTAACTACTGTACAGTTGTGTGTGCACTTCTACACTTTGGAAGAAGGAGGGCAATATCAAAAGCAGTTGTATTTTATAGTACACTGTTGGGTGAGCTATAAACTGTAAGCCCTTACACAGAATTACACTGAATTTCACTAAGTATGCTATTTCAATGTTATTATTATGGCATGCCAAGCAGCAAAAACTTAATTCAAATGTCCCTTGGTGTCCTGATTTGAAGTCCTGTGTATTGAATCTATTAATCATTATGGAAATGACCCATTCATTTACATAATCATATTATCCACTTCCTTATTCAGGTTTCATTTATTGCAGCCTCAGGCGCTTGTAAATATGTCCAATTTACAAGTATACACAGAAACCTTCATGACCTCTAGACAGCCAGTTAGACAGAGAGCCAGTTAGACAGACAGGCAGTTAGACAAACAGCCAGTTAGAAAGATAGTCAGTCAGACAGACAGCCAGTTACACAGAAAGCCAGACAGACAGACATCCAGTTTGACAGCCAGTTAGACAGACAGCTGGTTAGATAGACAGTGAGTTAGACAGACAGCCAGTTAGACATGGGTCATTCCCTGTCATATCAACCAGGGGTGTACACCATACACCTTTGGATCTTTCTGAAATTTTTGTACATAAACTACATGCAAAATTAGGAATAACAGTGAAATGTTTAGCAGAATATCTCAACATTTGACTAAGATATTAATTTTTGAAGTTAATAAGCAACAAATGGATCGCGAGAATACGGCATGATCCACCAACTTCGGACAGTCATATCTCGGCAAAGAAATGAGCTAGAGGGCTGAATATCTGTTTATTTAATAAGTTTGTTGTGCTCTTTCCAAATATGCAAGAATATAGGTAGTGTTACCTTTGGTTTTTAATCTATAAATTTGTAAATATTGCATGTAGGCCAATTTTCACTTAAGTTCCAGAGATCATATCAGCAGGCAGGAATGATGTATAGTAATACTTATACTGGTTATATACTGAGGTACATGGGTGCTCATCAGACATATAGTCAATACCTGATAAGTTTCATTATGTCTGTGCTTTCCAAGGACATTTTCCTTGACATGATTGTCAAAGTAGGGTGCACAGCTTGCCCAAAAAGTGAAAGTATGTATCTAATGAAATTCATGAAAATTTGTACATATATTGAGGACACCTAGAGCTGTCATCGGTGAAATATTCAGGATGGTGTTCTGCTCCTTTCCTTGTAAGTAATTTTTTGAAATTGACCAATTTTACAGTGTCGAGAGTTAATGTTGAGAGCTTTTGTGACTTGATTCACAGCTGACTTGCTGGCATGTATATTATATGTCTTTTACAATCATCTATGTGCCTTCTAATATCAACTGAACATTTTAAGCCATGCACTGGCTAGTGATCCACAGGAAATATAAGCAAAGTAAGTAAGTAAGTATATTCTTTATTAAACCAGCTGCCAAACAGCACTCTGGTGAACAACGTCTGTTGAATAGATCTTCTAAAGTTAATAAACAAACATACATTGGTATATATATACATAGCATTAACCATAATATGTATATAGTATGGTCCAGTTGGTTAGTAAGTATACAGCATTCTGACAATAAAGGTTTTTCTCATGCTGTTGTCGGCTTGCGGTAAAGCCCTGTCATGCCCTTAAACCATAAACCCTCGGCTTAACAGGTTGAAGCAGCTCGTGCATGACATGACCTGGATTGCAAAGGACTGCCGAAAACAGGGCAACATCAGCATGGCGGCAAAGTTGTTCAATTGTTGGATTATTACATGGGAGGTATTATTTATAATTACATGAAGCTTGTTTTATGTAATTGATAGGTTGCATCAATGCTGTAGAATGTGTAGGCCTACTATGTTTGGGCTATTTTGTGTGAGGCTGTGCTTTGTTAAATATTTCTGTGTGCCATCTAGTAGAAAATGTGGCAGAAATGTGTTTATCTGATTCTGCAAGTTGGTATAAATTAGTATTACTTTAATATATAGGTTTTTCATTTTGTTTTACTGAGCTCAAAAGGTCAGATTTCGTGTCTATTGAAATTAAACAACAGAAGGCATTACCATTTGTTTAATTTCATGATACTCAATTTCTCCCTGATCATTTTCTTCTAAGTTAAGCAACTCATGGAGATCAAAGATTCCTGTTCAAGAGCTCATTCTTTTAAGAATTAAACATATTTTATGTGTGTCCAATGTTTTGTAACAGGCCACAACATTAATTAAAAATTGGATTACTGTTAGTTTGTCAATTTCAACCGTAAGGTGGATTTTAACATCTTAATACCACTTTCCATAGAAATATTTTAAACAATTTTTCTTGCATTCATTAGTCACAATAGTAAGCCAACTTCCAGCATGTACATTTGGTGAATTATGACAAGAAGAGTGTCACCAATCAGCATACACAAAAAGCACAGGCTTCTGCAATCTATCAGAATTTTCTGATGTAGTAGCACTTAAATTAAAGGCAGCAGTGATTCTACCTATGTATTCTGATGTGGAATTAGGACAGCTAAGTGAAAGCAAATAGGCATTGGCTGCACTCTAGTCAGTGGTTAAAGTGGTTTGGGTGAGCAGTGGGAACGCCAAAGCAGAGTTTTACTGGAACGCATGCATTACCAGGGTTCTTGCCTTGTGAGCAGTGGGAACGCAAGCAAAGAATTTCGAGAGCAATGGGAACGCCGTTCCCACGCGTTCCCACCCACTTTAACCTCTGACTCTAGTCAAACATCATAGTGTTCATGCACGAGAACAAACAGCCTATGCCAAAAGAAGGTGGATCAGGCAAAAGCAGCAATACAAAATAAAGTTTCAAAAGTTGTGCATGTTCAACATAAGAGGATGGCAGAAACAAGCGAAATGTAAGGAATGACTTATCTACATTAAATGCAGAGCTAAAATTGAAATGTGAGTTGGCAACCAGACAGCAAAAATTAAATTACTAATGCTAGCACCAGCAAGCTGGTCACAGAAGAAAGTATCAGAAGAATTTGGTGTCAGTTACTTAATAATAAAAATAATAATCTTCGTTTAATATCTTCAAACTGACAATAACGCAGTATGATTACAAATCAGTATGAACGGATGATCACAAGTTATTACAGGAGTCGAATTTAACTGTACACGGCAGCCATGCAAGGCGCCCATCACGTCCTACATCTCATTTTAACAAAGCGCCATCTCGTGAATGAAAATCTGAGTGGACCTAAATTTGGGGAGGTTGCGGGAAGCGATCCCGCTACCTCTTGCTCTTCATGCCAGTGATGTTACCACTACTCTATGGACCCCCCTTGCATTTGGTAAAGGAAGCAACTGTGCATGTTTGCTGTATATTACTGTATATTGACCATTATTAAAGCATATAGTACATGTATAAACATGTTTAATTTGCCTTGGTATGGATGATTAGCATGATTACACTGCAAACTGAGAAAACTTGATTGCCAGCATAGTAAAGATAAAATCAGTTTTGCTTATAATCAAGTGCTTCAAAGTAGATGGTTATAAAAAAATTACCATAATGAACTACAAGGTCTATTAACAGCAATCATGACACTGTAAAATTGGTCAACTTCAAAACATTATTTACAAGGAAAGGAGCAGAACACCATCCTGAATCAGTTTTAAATGTCCTCAATATATGTAAAAATTTTCATGAATTTCATTAGATACATACTTTCACTTTCTGGGCAATCTGTAAACCCGACTTTGACAATCATGTCAACGAAAATGTCTTTGGAAAGCACAGACATAATGAAACTTATAAAATCAGGCATTGACTATATGCCTGATGAGCACCCATGTACCTCAGTATAAAACCAGTACAAGTATTACTATACATCATTCCTGCCTGCTGATATGATCTCTGGAACTTAAGTGAAAATTGGCTTCCGTGCAATATTTACAAATTTATACATTACAAACCAAAGGTAACACCACCCATATTCTTGCATATTTGTAAGAAGCACAACAAACTTGTTAAATAAAAAAATATTCAGCCCTCTAGCTCATTTCCTTGTCGAGATATGACTGTCCAAAGTTGGTGGATCATGTCGTATTCTCGCGATCCATTTGTTGCTTATTCAAAAACTAGCAGGTTTACCCGGCGTTGCCCGGGGTTATAAGTTTCAATCCCTGTAGCGAATAAGCAACAAATTTAGCTATATGTTTAAATCCGTGTAGCGAATAAGGAAGAAATTTAGGCGACCTGTGGGGGAGACTGCTTTGCAGTCTAGGCGTGGACTGACTGCTTCGCAGTCGCCCTCTGGCGACGACTGCTTCGCAGTCTCCCGTGGACTGACTGCTTCGCAGTCGAAGAGGGTGAAACCGGCGTTGGCGGATTCAAGAAAATGCCAGAAATCTAGCCCTCACTGCCCTTAGTAAAGCAAAGTCTTTGAACATACAATTTTGCTGTAAAACGATGAATATAGTTCGATTCGATCGTAATTAAATTTTGTGCGAAAGTAAACAACGTCTTTATTTGCATTATTAATGACGTTGGGGAATATCCGCGCCATAAATAGAACCACTTGTCGTTAAATGCGCATTATTAATGACGTTGGGGAATACCGGCGCCATAAATAGAAGCGCTTCGCGCTGGGTCGTCAGGGACGGTCGGTTGGGTAGAGTTTTGGGGGATTTTCACCATGTTAGCGGTAAAAAGGGGGTAAGCGAACCCCTCCACTGGGTGTCCGATGCCGAGGCCGACACAGCAGAGGGACACACACACACACACAGAAATCTCGCTTTATTATATAGATTAATATCTTAGTCAATGTTGAGATATTCTGCTAAATATTTCACTATTATTCCTAATTTTGCATGTAGTTTATGTACAAAAATTTCAGAAAGATCCAAATGGGTATGGTGGCAAATTGCTATTTTACTGGTTGATTTGATGTGTAATGACCCAGTTAGACAGACAGCCGGTTAGACAGACAGCCAGTTAGGCAAGACATCCAGTTAAACAAGACAGCCAGTTAGAGAGATAGCCAGTTAGACAGACAGAGTTAGACAGACAGCCGGTCATAACAGTTAGGTTATGTTGCAGTCATAGTAAACTTCAACTTGCGATTTAACATAAGCAGTTGCAAACAGACCTACATCTTTAAAACATTGCAGTGTTTTACAATTTGTGTTAGAAACGTGTGGTTTCACCTAAAGGACCACAGATAGTTTTATGTAGCATGTAAAACCTGGTGGTGGAGATAAGAAGGAGCCATGCTTCCAAGCATCAACTAAAGCCTATTGAAAGCCTCAAAAGCCTATCAAGGCCTAACGTCTCTCTTGTGTTAGACCATTGCCGTGTAAGTCTTCCACTGCATACATGAGCTATATAACTTAACATTTCAACCTACCTTATATCGCATTTGCTTGGATCAATTGATAGCCAGGTGTCCAGTATTTTCAAGAGTCCTCCAAAAGGCACCACATACAGTGTCTGACACATTCATACCTTACCAAACCTTGCATGTACCACTGTTGCCCAAAAAGCAACCAATCAGCATCCAGTAAGATTACAATCTGCAAATGAAACTGAGGCTGAATCATTCAACTGCGGTTTGAATCTTACCTTAGACGAAATTATCCGATTGTTTGGATACTTTGGCTGAACGATGATATCCGCTTCATCTGGAATCTGGCTTCCCACGTAAACCACCCGATTTCCCAATACTTGCTTTTTCCGGAATGGCTACAATGTGTTTTCACATTAAATGGTCATAGCACAGTTTTAAGGAGAACTTTTACAAACTCTGGCTTACCAGATTACGACCTGGATTCTCTAATGAACTTCAGTTTCAGCTTAGGCAACCAGATTGTTGCCTTGTGCATTATGATACCGGTAATTGTAACTGCAAATTTATGTAGCACCAATTCAAGAATTACTGAATTAGATACATAGAAAATCTGCACTTACTATCTGTTTATTTATTTTTTAAAGTAATGTCTTACTCTTTAAAATCATAATCGTAAACTCCAATTTTCTAAAGCACCATTTTAAAGCTAAGTGCAAAGCACCAGCTTATTCATGAGCGCTGTATCGTATCCGAGGGGTTGTCCAGAGATCGATGTCCATTGGTGGTCGGAGCCCAGTTGCCAATGAGACCAGAGAGAGGCAGAGCAGCTGTTACGGCGGGTTTTGTTGAGGACGAGAAAGCTTGGAAGGCAGAGGATCAGATGGATTAGGGATTACATATACTAACCAACAAGGCAACAATCAGTGACACACAGCAACTGTTAGATGAGGACTTACTCAAAATGTCATATCAGCCTAGACTCAGATCTGCACATGCAGCGTAACAAGGTAGACTGATACAAAATATAAAATATACAACCAATAAGTTATAATTTCTCAGTCTTGAAGTGGCGCTATATAAACATTCCGAATAAAAGAACCTGGTCATTCAATCAACCATTTCACTACCTACATAACAACATAACATAAATAAGCTCCGAGTAAGGCATGACGGAATATAAGACTTAAGCCTTTAATTATACAAATGATCCAATCCGAGCTTACACAGTAACGAAGAAGTTTACGAAGATTGTCGATCACGAAGCCCATCTCGCCCCCAATCCGACCCTTTTACGGCTCTACGCTTCCCCGATTCAGACCCCCATTTAGATCAGCGAAGGCCATCGCCGACTGCAGCTGGTCGTACTCGTATACGAAGCATATCCTCCGGTAAGAATCATGTTTTAAAATAGGGCCTATAGTCCAATGCGATAAAACAGCTGAATCGTAGAATCATAGGCCTAACGTTCTTTGCTTCCGATTTTATTCCTTATTTGTTACTAGCGAGATACATTTAAAGCACGACTTGTGTGACAAAACAACTTCAGATCGTGTCGTTCATCCGTGAATTTTGACGCCATATAGGCATTTATACACACTCACAGGATCTGAACGTCACAGTCGAGTAGACGCAAGAGTCCTACCTGCCAACGCTAGCTGCCAGCGGTTGACGTGGCAGACCTTGGTTGCCAAGAATAGCTTCTAAAGTAAAGCTCGTAAAATCCACATTTCTAATGGCCTACTCTAAAGCTAAGCGCAGAGCACCAGCTTATTCATTGTTTACTTATTTGAATAATTTAACACTTTAATTAGGGAATTTAGGGTAGTGACTGTGGTAGCAAAAATAAACCCCTGGGCGAGACACAGACAGACAGAGAGGGAGGGAGGGAGGAAGGGAGGAGGGGAGGATTATGTATCGTATTATTGATTACCAACAGCGGTTCTGTGATTGGATGAACACCAGGGGCTCTCGATTATCTGTGATGGCTAAATCATCCTCCGTATGTTCGATAATTTTATTAGACAGAATTAATTAGAAATATACGATGGTAAAAGTGTATTGACGAAAGATAAATTGGAGGGAGTGACGTCTTCCAGACCGACACGTTCGTTCGGTCCATAGGGCCCACTTTGGACCAAATGAACGTGAAAATTTGGGCTTTTAGCGCTATGGATGAGGCTAGCGAAAGGTGTGTGTTGCAACCTTATTATTTTTTGAGAGATCAGCCCGTACGCCGCGCTCGCCGCTCTCCGTAATCGGGCTTCCAATGTCCTTCCTCTAAGACGTTGCACGTATAATCTGTCGGAATCTGCATGATCAAATCTCTGCAAGGCGCACAATAAGCTATTTATATATACTAATTGTTGAATTGTTAAGTGTAAAATGACTACAGACAGAACAAACTTTCACTGAAAGTACAGGTTTGAATCGCGATCTGTTTAACACCCTTATTTAGCCTATATTTGTTTGAGAGAGTTTCTATTGGCTAGAACGTTATAGGAGTTAAAAACAAATGTCTCTAGGGCAACTATTATTACGTCACGCTTATTTATAAAGTTTATGTTGCGCATTTCATTTATAGCAGACTTATTATATTATTTATTTAGTCATTACGAACATTTTTACGCGCGCAAAGTCACACACAAAAGTGAATCCGAGGCGCGATCAGTCAGTCGCCAGAATGATGAAGAGCAATAATATAATATCTAGATGTTTGAAAGCCAGTGAGAAATAGTCAGTCTTGTTGTCAAGACCTTAAACCCCAAGACCAAGACCAAGACTTTGAACCTCGAGACCAAGACCAGACTTTGAATCTCGACACCAAGACCAAGACTTTGAACCTCGAGACCAAGACCAAGACCAAGACTTTGAAACTCAAGACCAAGACCGAGACCAAGGCCCAAAAATCACATTCAGACCAAGACTTCTTTTCCTTAGAAAAAAAGTGTTAAATCGGTACTCGCTATTTGAATGAAACGTGAGTCTTTTATTTTATTCAGGCAAATTAACTTTTAATGCAGACTGCAGAGAATTCCGAATTCGTAGCCTATTTACAAAAGTTCTTCATGCAAAATGTTATTCCAAATGCCTTTTGTATTTTATAGAAGCAATTCGCTCAGAATTTTCTGGGGCCTCATAAAAATTCCGCCATGTGAAAAAAACATGTTCTACAGCTGTTGAAGTCGCTGGCACACACAGTATAGTTTTTCAAGCACTGGATTTAAATGTACAAATCGTGAGCCTTTTTGAAATCCTCCCATGGTTAGGCTTCAGGAAAAGTCTCGGCAAGGCTTCCAGACACAGTTTGAGTTTTGATTCTTGAGTTTTGTTAAATAACTGTTCATATTGAGCATAACTTAGACTTAGCTGCTGCTGTCGATGGGTTTTCCTGACCAACAAGACTTGCATCCGTCCGTAGGTATTAAATTTTTGTCGTAGGCTCAGGGCCGGTTTAACCACTAGGCGAACTGGGCGGCCGCCTAGGGCGGCACATTTCTGGGGGGCGGCAGAAAAGCTACACACAGAAATATTGTTTAAACATTACCGCCGTTTTGCCACTATTTATTAATAAATAAATTATATGAAAATATGAAACCGCAATATTGCATCAGTGAAGTGAGTCACATGACGTCACAGACTACAGACCCGCAGCTGTACCTTGGGCTCTCACGCGGATGCAAAAAAATTGTTCAGTGTATGGTTTCCTCTACCATGTTCACAGTTTACAGAATAAAACAAGAAAGGAAATTTTGGAACACTTCTTGAGCTGCGAGCAAGCTTTGCAATATGGAGACTCCAAAGATACTGATGCACTTGATCTGAGTTGTGAACTGCAAGCCATTTCAAGACGAGTTGCAACTTAGGTGTACATCGCCACAGGATGTACTAAACTTTATATTGAGAAATAAACTAACAGATAGTGTCCCAAACACTCTAACTACTCAGTTTCTGTGGCTCGTGATGAGAGAAGTTTCTTTTCTTTATCAAGCTGATAAAACGTATTTGCGAACCTCTATGCTGCAGAAAGACGTGTTGGACTAGGCCTAGCTACCTTATCAATTGAACATGATATTGCTGGAAACTTTGAACTGATGGAACCAGTTTCTACATTTGCTACAGAGAAAAATAAAATTTAAAAATTGCATTATACTTGCCTAGACTTCGTACGTAGGTATAGGGCCTACTAGGACTTAGCACATGTAGCCGTAGGAGTTACAAAGTGTTCAAATGAAAATGTGCATTGTCTCATTATTTAATATTTTCATTTTAAATTCACATTTTAAACCTGTTAGACCATACAGCATAGGCTGCATAGCTAAACCAGTTTCCAGACTATTATTTTAATTATGGCAGACTTTAATATTTAAAAATTATTAGGTGTCATATTTGTTGTTTTATTTAGAAGTAATAAAGATTCGTAGATGATTATAATAAACGGTGATACTAAATTAAAGATGCAGCATTCAGCTGCATCCTGTATGTAGGTAGAACTAGGACTTAGTACACGTAGTGTTCAAATGAAAATGTGCACTGTCTCATTATTTATCTTAAATTCCCATTAAACCTGTTAGACCATAGGGCCTACAGGCCCTACAGCATAGGCTGCATATATAGCTAAAGCAGTTTCATTGCTTTGGTAGTCGGTTCGGTTGTTCCATTCCTTGGGGCTGCAACTCCGACGAGGCAGTGCATGCATGGTTAGTCACGTTCGCTGCTACTCCCCACTCATCTCTCCACGCCGATATGACTGTTATCCCCCCACCGATTGTCATGTCCAACCAAATTGGGTGTCTTGACGATTGACGAAAGGTGGGTGCAAAGTGATACAGACCTGCAGCCATGGTTGGGAGTTGGGATAATGCGCATGGATAATGTCCCATCAACTGGCGTCAGCACACAATACTCTTCTACTGAATATTCAAAAGTAAGGGCTGATCTTGGGAGGGGAATATATGAATGGCAACACACTTGGGCGAAGATCGGTAGGACGCGGGTTCAACACCAGCAAGCCCGGTATAGGTCGACTCAGCTACTTCTATAGGGGGCAGCCCTCTCTCTCTTTAGGGCGGAGGGGGTAGTAAAATGACCAGGCGCCTAACAGGCTGCTACGACGCGTGTTCTATAAGATCTAAATTTTGTACCGTCATAGGCTTTCAATGTTACTCGCTGCGGTCTGTCAGCGAGATTGTCTATATACAGCAATATATTATTAAGTCGTGCGTACTGAGGATCTGTTAATTATCTGGTTCTGTGGTTCGTTAGCCGTTTACGATGCCTAAGAAAGCCAGTGGCGGCGCCAGGGGTGGGCTAGGGGGTGCTTAGCCCCCCCCAAAATGTGGTTCAGCCCCCCCCCCAAAGCAAAAGCGAGAAATCTCTGAAACTTTGAATGCCCACTTATAAATAGCAGGCTCCATAGCACAAGAATTTCCCCAATTATTCTCAAAGAAATTATGCGTCAGAAACGTAGCTAGCTACCCCACTGTGTATTGGCCCCTCTGATATAGATGACTAGACTAGCACTCATCCATCATCCAGTTAGGGTTGTACAGGCCATCGCAGTGTACGAGCTTCAAGGGTTGGCTCCCGCTTGACACATGACCTTGTATAGCAAGTTTTAAGGCCAGAAGACCTGCGCTCGAGGTAGCTGGCCTCTGCACTATATGCCTCCTTCGTCCCGCTCTCCCCACTCTCTCTCCACATCTCTCTCTCCATCTGTCTGTCTGTCTGTCTGTCTGTCTCTCTGCATTTAGTAAACCAATACTTGTCGGTGGCCACGCACATAAGACCAATACAAGACCAAGACCATTTTATAAATTTATATATATATATATTATTTATAAATTTATATATATTTATATTATTTATAAATTTATATATATATTATTTATAAATATATATATTATTTATAAATTTATATATAATATTTTATATATGCCTACGTCTGAACAAAATAAGGAAATTGTCAAGCTATACCGAAGTTTTTACTTATTTTAATTTTTACAACTCAATTACAAGAATGGGTAGTTGGAATTTAACAATTATTGAATTACAGATACGGGATTTCATTAAAGTGTAAAAAAATATTTTGTAATTGACATTAGACAGACAGAAAGAGAGAGGTCCTTTATTACTACAAACATTTCATACATTTACAAAACTAAATAGCCAGACACACGTTGGATGGCACGACTGCGAAAGGAACCTTACAAAATTTATGGCTAAAACCAGAGGCGTCTACCAAAGGTGGGGTTTGGAGAACGTTCTTCATCGAACTTCAAAAGTGGGGGGTTGACATATTTTGGCCGAAAGTAAGGGTTTGCATTCTTTCATGATATCTCTTTTGTCCCGTGTGATAATACAGCCTACATTAAGCCATTATCGGTTAACGCCTTTTTGTTCCACATGGGATCGAAATCCTCTTATGTTTCCATAACAGTAGCCAACGGTACAACAGAACACATACTGCACAGCAGCTCGTCTCCACTGCCGTGCAGTCCGTGATAGGCCTATCTACATTATCTCGTCTGCTGTACGAGCCTACGACCAACGGGCCAACGGCCTACGTGATCTACCGGCCAAACAGTTGGGGAGGGGGGACCCCGGGGGTGAGGACCGTGAGTTTGCTTCTTAATGACACGGCGGCCTAGACTGAGTTCTCCGCTGCAACCTGCACATGTGTGTGTGTTTGTGTGTTTGTGTATAATGTGTGTGTAGGTGTGTGTGTGTGTGTGTGTGTGTGCGTGCGTGTGTGTGTGTGTGTGTGTGTAGGTGTGTGTGCGTGTCATCGCTCTGCTTGCCACACTTGCCTATCTCTGACCTGTCCAGTCAATACTGTCAGTGTGTGGCACACACTTCAATTGAGTGCATCTATAGGAGTACTAATTAATTAACTGTTCTTTTTAGCAATATGTGGCAATATATAGCCTACGTTGAACTCGCGAATATATGAACGTGTTGTGAGTTGATTTAGATCACAGGTGTAGTAAATCATCTGCAGGATTATATCGTACAATCACTGCAGTCACTAAAACTCGATTATTTTGATGATTTATTCAGGGGCGGCGATAGTGGGGGAGGGGTCCACCTTTAACAGTGAGGACACAGTATACAGTTGTCGCCCGATGTTTAAAGAAACTTTTTTGCTACTTTTGTTAAATAACTGCCAAGTGGAAACTTGATAACTGCATGAGACCAGGCAGCTGACACGTCAACACGTTGCCACCAGCAACTAACAAAAATTAATGAGTTTTTTACATATAATTCTGTTTATATTGTTTCGCAATAAGTAACTAACTAATAAAAATCAGTTAGATTTAGATTTGAATTAGTTTGAATGTAATTATACAATTTCATGAAAATGCATAATCTACATGCCGTTACAAAGTGCTTGCCCCTTGCTTTTTAAACGCATTCTTCGTGCACAAAAAAAGAGATCAACAAATTTTTCGCGCTCACGCACGATTAAATATTCAACGTAGGGCTCTAGCCCCTCCAAACCTGAAATCCTGGCGCCGCCACTGAAGAAAGCTGGAGAATACTGCTGTAATTAACTGCAATTTACTTATCATTAGCAAGCCATGACACAGGATGACACAATTTAGACAAGTTCTTCAAACAAGAGTTCATCCCTGTTGGATGAAAAAATGGTTCATTTCAATCTCTCGTTGCTTTAATTGAACCAACAGATTTCACAACAATCAAAAGTTAAACAATCGGCAACTGACAATGACCTCTCTTATTCAAGTGACACATTTGAAACAGAAAGCAAACCTCATATCTAATATTAACCATGGGCGTCCGGAGGGGGAATTTGCCCCCACCCCTCTGGATTTTGCAACCATTTTACAAAAATGAAATCTTTTGATTATCAGGGTTATTACAACAGTCCAACACGATTTTTTAAGAGAAAAACACTTAATTATCTAGGTAAAGTCCTTGATCATTACTTATTTAAAAAATTTCTATCCAAATTTTTTCTATGCACAAACGTCATTTGGACCCCTAAAAAACTGTTGCCCCCTAAAAAATTTGTCACCCCTAACAAATTCCTGCAGACGCCCATGATATTAACTACAATCATTGTTATTGTGGACAGTTCTTATCACCAACACATTTAAAAGTTATTTATATCAATGGACATTGTTCTTATCAATGGACATAATTCTTACTAATAATATTAGCTGGTATATTTTTTATAATAATTTTAATTATTAATGTTATTATCATTACTAATTATTGCATGAATTAAATATCAATATTATTGTGTACAAAACATTTGGAAGCTGACAACATCTACTGATTAAGCAGGTTGGATGAAATCGAAGGCATTGCTACAGACATGGAATCAAATCATGGCTCTATGGCCAAACATGATCACCTGGAAGAAACACGATCAATGATTATGCGGTTGGAGAGATACTTCTGGACTCGTGATAAGGAAACTCGTGATAAGGAAACTCGTGATAAGGAAACTTAATACAAGACAATTTCACATTTTCACAATTGACATAAACTAAGTCAATCATTCAAGTAATCAGTCAATCAAATAGTAGTACTTAAATATCAGTTGGTCAGTAAATCATTCAATCAATCGATAACTCAATCCAGCAATCAACCTTGCAGACATCAGGCAATCAATCACTCAATCCTGTACATCGATGACTCATCAAAATATCATTCAATCAATAAATCAAGAAATTACTTAATATCAACTAATTAATCGATAAGTTAATTGCTTCTTTATAAATGGAAAGACTGCCACTGTAAAAACACAATCAATGACGATACATAATCTGGAAATAAGCAAAAACAATTGCACCTGAAAATAAATATTCAATATCTCACCTAAGATATCTGACCCTATCTGAAAACACTGCAGGTAGCTCCCAACTGAACCATAGCCAAATTCTATACCTATTTATACTGAAATAGCACTGCTTCACAGAATTGAAAATGGTTGGCTTGGATATCGAGCTTTTACTTTTAACAGTACAACTACAACTGTCATTTCTTCTGTGGACCTTGACTAATCTGATGTATGGAAACTGTTGCCGTACACATGACAACTGTTGTCTCAATTACTGCAACTGTTGTCCATGAAATGAATGGCAGAAAACTTCTTAAACAACCATTTCACAGTCAAATTCTTCAGCACTTGCACAACAAGAGGTCAGTCAAGAAATCAACCTCACATGACCCAACATTAACCTTTCATCACCACACTCTAATCCAAAGACTCCAAACCCCTTCAAGCTTCTGTCCCTCTGCCACTATGCCCACATGAAGCCGATATAGGACCCATATTACCATATAGGAGCTGTAGCGAGCCTACATGGGTCCCATCTAATGCTGACAGGACTACGACTCCCACTCTTCCGTCTGGACCTTATTGCTCAGAGTGGATGGATTTGGAATTACTAGTGGAAGCGACAAAGCGTTGAATCACAAGATGAAGCAGAAATAGCATCGCGAGGTAGAGACTAGACTGAGATGTTCCTGCTGCTGCAGCTAATGACCGAACTCCAGGCGCCACCTGGTGACTAGACGCCTGACGACCCGTTTCAGTGGCTGAGTCCAAGGAACGTACTTTGTAATCGATTATTCCATCCTCTTCATCCTCCTCTCCAACCTCCTCATTATCCTCTTCCTCCTCAGAGTATGGAGGATCTACAAAAGCCAATAAGTGACCAGTGTTATTTAAGTTTCAGTTAACTTTTCAGTTTCAGTTATAGTTTTAGTTTTGCTAAAACTTTCCAGTTTAGTTTTAGTTATAGTTTTCAGGTCTTTTCAGTTTTAGTTTTAATTTCAGTTTTCAAAACTTTCAAGTTTCAATTTAGTTTTGTGCGCATTCCACAGAAGCAACTGAATTTCATTTTTTATTAATAACATTCATTCATTTTGATTAGCTTTCATGGTCAAATCACATCATTGATGATTGACTACATTTGAAAAATAGGCTAATAGTCCAGGCTTGGAATTTAAAAGTCTCTAGAAATGACTGTAAGAAGCAAATCATAACAATTTGCTACTAGGTGTTTCTATACTAATTTCACCCTGCTGAAAACGAAAATCGCGGTTAGCTAGCTGGAGTTTTAACCGTTGCATGGGAAAACAAGATGGCGAACAAAATGGCTCCAACGCCAGCCTCATCAGGATGGAGTGTGATGAAGAAGGTGTTCACGCACCAGTGTGGTCTACAAATGATTCTGTGCCACAGTCGTGTATAGAGTTTGTCTACTGTAAATCATGCAAAGTTGATAAGTGTTGCACCAAGCGCTGCTCCTGTCGAAGTGCGAACTTGCCATGTACACATAGGCCTATGTGCAATTGCATTCACTGCAACAATGCTTGAAATAGCTGGAGTCTATATCAGTCAAGTCATGAACATAAATATTGCATACGTAATGTATAACATGGTTCAACTGCAATCACAAGATATAAAAATTTAATGTATTTGACCAAGAAAACACTACTCCAGACCGGCCGCCAGTTTGTTTTATAGCCATTTGAAGACATTGGCCGCCATTTTGTCCGTCATTTTCTTTTGCGGCAGTGCTACATATGTGTCTTTAATTCCATCACATTCCTTGATTCGAAAAATGTTAATTTAGACTCTAACATCATGTTTCCATCGCATACATAACTTAACTCATAGCCAAATGAAGAAACGGGCCACCATTTTGGCCGCCATCTTGTTTTACCATTCAACCGCTAAAAATCCAGCTTACTAACCGCGATTTTTCGTTTTCAGCAGGGTCAAATTAGTCTAGAAACACCTAGAAGCAAATTCAAATTGTTACATGATTTCCTTCTAACAAGGTCATTTTGAGATTCCAGGCCTAGTCTACTACCGCTAACGAGAAATCTGACAGAGAAAGGACTCAAACGGATGTTTACTTAAGCGATATTGCTTTCAGAAATGTGCGCCGATCAGTATGTGCGCCGCTAACCGTTGCAGACATGTCTACCACTCGGTCTGTGCGCCACACAAGAAAAATTAATTCAGTTTTCAACTTTCAAGTTTAGTTTTAGTTTTAGTTTTGTACTTTTCAGTTTAGTTTTAGTTTCAGTTTTCGGAACTTTTCAGTTTTAGTTTTAGTTTCAGTTAACTGAATTAGAACTTTTCAGTTAACTTAAAGTCACTTTCAGTTTTAGTTAACTTAAATAACACTGGAAGTGACAAAATGCATCAAACTGAAATTAGTGAATATGAAGTTTATGAAAAAACTATTTGGATGACAAATGAAAGGAAAGACAATTAAACCTATCCTAGGTGAAGATGCATAATTGTAATCTTAACTTAGAATTTAAAAGCGCTACTTAAAGTTAAGTGTAGGTAGCCAATTGGTTAGACCGCTTGCTGCGGGTACGGGTTTGAGTATCCTTCTAAGACGGTACTATGTAGGGAATTCGAGCAAGATGGTCTTGCACAATTGCTCAGCATCATAGATTGGTCATTAGAGAGTGGCACTTCATAATGCATAAGAACAACAGCAATAGTAATCATAACAATAACATTAAATAAATTTGATTTGATTTGATTGATTTGATTTGATTGATTTGATTAATAATAACTGTTGCCGTACATATGACAACTGTCCATGAAATAATAATAATAATAATAATAATAATAATAATAATAATAATAATAATAATAATGATAATAATAATAATAATAATAATAATAATAATAATAATAATAATAATAATAATAATAATAACAATAACAATAATTATAGCTGTTTCAACTTGCTTACCAACTGTAACGTGACTTCTGATTTTAATGACTTGACGGATTTTCGTCTGAACTTCCTTTCTAACGATATGTGCCTAAGGTTGTTTCACTTGATGCCTTATGCTGTATGATAACGACACTAGAGAAATCATCCGATTATCATTAAATGAAGTAAGAGGTTGAAAACCCTTACCAAGGTGGTTGAGCTGAAGAAGCGGAGTGGTGAAATGGAGGGATACGGCTCGGCCAGCGCCCGCCCGAGACAACGCCTGGACCCTCACAGCGTACGTTGTTCCCTCCTGGAGACCACTCAACGCAAATGAACGACTCTCCTAAACAGAAATGTAAATATATATGTAGAGACCAACCGTATGGTCTCGACCGTGCTCAATTTTCACCATCTCTGCCCAGTTGAATGGGCACCACGCCATTTACGTGTACAATCGCAGCGCCTCTGAATAGTTTGCACTGTGAGAGGTGCTTTATAAATTCCCAGATACCATACCATACAATCACAACACAACACAGTCCCCAACACAGTAACCTGAGATGGTTTCTGTGTTGGAGGACCTTGAGCAAGTCACTCAAAATTACTCTGTACCATTGACTGATGCTTGGTCATTAGATGGCAGAGTTAATAAATGCAGAATAATAACAATAATACTTATTGTGTGAGTGAATAACTCTGAATCAATGAGTCCGCCAGCGAGCGAATGAGTCAGCCAGTCAGGCAGTCAGTCAGTCAGTCAGTCAGTCAGCCAGCCAGCCAGCCAGTCAGTCAGTCAGGCAGTCAGCCAGCCAGCCAGCCAGTCAGTCAGTCAGTCAGGCAGTCAGTCAGTCAGTCAGTCAGCCAGCCAGGCAGTCAGCCAGGTAGTCAGTCATCCAGCCCGGCAGTCAGTCAGTCAGTCAGTCAGTCAGTCAGTCAGTCAGTCAGTCAGTCAGTCAGTCAGTCAGTCAGTCAGTCAGACTGTGTCCTGCATTCGCCTTTCGCAGTAAGCTTGTCCGTCCCTCAGTCCATCTATAGATCGTCCATCTGTAGATCATCCATCTGTCCATCTTTCAATAGTTACCCCTGGAAGGACTTTAGTGAGGGTTGAGGAGGACGCATCAGCAAACGAGCTATGTGTCTGGGGCACCTGACCCCAGATGATCCTGTAGCCGGAAATCCTTGGTCCTCCTTCAGGATTTGGTCCATCCCAGCTGAGTTTTGCCGTAATGTTGGACTGACTGATGAAGAAACTGTGCTGTATGTTGGACGGTTCTTCTGGCAGACGCTGGGCTGCAAAACGTTCAATGTAATTCTCGTTAGAACAAGAAGGGCAGTCCATCATGCTAGTCCAAAGGCAGCCATGGGTATTTAGTTTTAGCGACTTAATTTTCTTAGCCTCGCCATATGAGGATAAGTGGCTACTGGTTAGAACTCTCCCTTGTCGTCTAATCTTCCAACTAACAGTGTACGGTCAGTGTACTCATTACAGCTGAACTGGCTAGGGGGCACAGGTGTTGCAGAAATATCAAAACAAATTTCAGCCCTTCACAGAGATTTGAACCCCCAACCACTGACACTCCAGTACACTAACCACTAGACTATCGAGCAGCCACCAAATTCTCATGTATACCAATCTTGTTGTCAAGACCTTAAACCTCAAGACCAAGACCAAGACCTTAATCCTCAAGACCAAGACCTTGAACCTCAAAACCAAGACCAAGACCAAGACCTTGAACCTCAAGACCAAGACCGAGACCAAGACCTTGAACCTCAAGACCAAGACCAAGACCTTGAACCTCAAGACCAAGACCAAGACTTTGAAACTCAAGACCAAAACCGAGAACAATACCCAAAACTCACAACCATTTCCAGATTTCTATTCCTTATTTAAAAATTGTCAAGTCAGACTACTCGCTATTTTAATTAAAACACAAATCTTTCATTTTATTAAAAAAAAACAACTCCCAATGCAGACTGCAGAGAATTCCGAATTCGTATTTACAAAAGTCCTTCGTGCGAAATCTTATTCCATAATTATGCCTGTTGCATTTAAAAAAATAAATTCGCTCAGAATTTTCTGACCAAGACGTGACCCTTGGGGCCTCATAAAAATTCTGCCATGTGAAAAATACGTTCCTGAATTCACTGGCACACAGAGCAGCTTTTCAAGTACCGGATGTAAATGTACAAATTGTGAGTCTGTTTTGAAATCATTCCATGGTAAATAACCGGAAGTCAAAATAAATGTCAAAAGCAACAGTAAAGCATCACTCACACCGTGTAAATACTAAAGCAATTGTATTAGTAATAATTGGATAAATTATTAAAATCCTTGCGTTTTGTTAAATGACTCTTTATATTGTCAAAAGTCTTGGTCTTGGTCTTGCAAAACCAGGACCAAGACTTTGAACCTCAAGACCAAGACCAAGACCAAGACCTTGAACCTCAAGACCAAGACCAAGACCAAGACCTTGAACCTCAAGACCAAGACCAAGACCAAGACTTTTAAAAACGAACTCGAGTGCACTCGAGACCAGGACCTTGGTCTCGAGGACAACAAGACTAATGTATACACCTACAGTAATCTAAGGTTCAAACTGAAACAATTGAAAATGTTAGCCTGCATTTTAGTTTACCAAGTCTGGGGAGCAAACATTGTGTTATGTCAGCCTTGCAGTCACCAACTTGTAACAAATCCGAATATGTGAAGTGTGTAGAAAACAATAAGTCTGCATTAAAAAAGTGGAAGAAACACACTTCTTAAGAATTTAAATTACAATATAAATTATGGTTTATTAGGAATTATGGTATATTAAGAATTAAGGCATATTAGGAATATAGTAAATTATGGTATATGGTAATTTATCCAATTTAAGATAACCTTGATCCATCCAAACTACAACAACCTTACAGCAACCTTAATTAACCCTACTATATTTTATCAGACCATCACTTGGCTCTACTCTGGCCTACAATAAACTCCTACCATAAACCCGGCCTACAATAAATGCGGCGCACCATAACCCTGGCCTACCATCAACCTGGCCTACCATACACCCGGCCAACCATAAACCCGGCTTACCATAAACGTAGCCTGCCATAAACTTGGCCTACCATAAACCTGGTCTACCATAAACCTGGCCTACCATAAACGTGTGAAGCAAAACGCAATGCAACCAACCAACGTTTGGACAGTCTGGTCTGACTTTGCCAACGACGGATGTTTCATAGCAGGAAGGAGTGGCAAGGGTGAGGTGGGTAGTCACGCCAAGGACACCTTGATTCGTCACTGACTGGATGCGGATCAAATACCGACAATCAAACCTCAGATCATAGATGACGAAACTCGTCTCCTGTCACAAATCATAGCAAATCGTTTACATTGATAGACTGTAAACAAAGTGTAATGCATTATAGCTACTGGCCACTGCAATACAGAAAACCAGTCATCTCAATTGAAAGAGGAAGTCTATAAAGTAAAAGTAAAGTAAACCACCCATATCCCATGGTACTAGGACAAAATGTCCCCAGATAAAATGTCCCGGATGAAATGTCCCGGACAAAATGTCCCTAGACAAAAAGTCTCAGGATAAAATGTCACTAGAAAAGAAGTCCCTTGATTAAAATGATTGCGCTTGGCACAGTTGGCAATTAATTGTGCGCATATTGATATAACTAATTTTTGTAAGTTCATGTTTGTTGACATGGACTTGACTAGTTAAGTAAGCATACATTTAATTCTCTTGATTGGGATGTGCTTAGCCTTATTTTTTGTGTGTTTATTTTACCAAGTTCTTTTCTGTAATCCTGTTTACAGTAATAGGTGCTCGGCTGAGCCATGCTGATCATCTGATGCATTTTCTTTTCGGTTTTGTTTTGTTTTTGTTTTGTTTGTTTGCATTTTCTTGTATTTTCAACTAGTCCTTTACTTTTCATTCATACTATACCTCAAGGACAGTATTTTCAGGGCCTGGTTTTTGTCCCCATCATTTTTCTTTTTCTTTTTTGGTGTCATCTTATTACTATGTAACAAATAGGCGGCCCTAATTAAGCGGGACCTATGTCCCTTTTGGGCTTTCCCTATTGTATCCCGAATGTTTTTACATTCCGATTGGTGCCTACTGTACTTTTGTATTGAATTCGGATCAATAAAGTTGAATTGAATTGAATTGATATGTGTTGCACAACTAGGAGATCTGCAACCAGGTAATGATGACACTGGATTGCATGGCTCTCTAAGGTAGGATGGAGCGCAACTGGCCAGGAAGCTACGACAACACATTTGTGTTTTTGACAAGATCTGTCAAAGAACTTCACTTTCCACTTGACCTGACCTATATCACTAACTATGCCTGACCTCATTTCACCATATGCAAAAGTCGACCCCAGTTAACCTGACCCCATATCCTCATTCTACCAGGTGACCTGTGCCAAGGCTACCTGAGTGCTGCCTGACATGACCTTTGCCAGTCCATCATCCGGCAGATGGTCTGCAATGCATGCCTCTGGAGACCAGTAGACGAAGATCCTGTCCACCTCCGGGCTTCCATCCTCGCGGTCGGGCAGGGCCCAGCTGACATTGGCCTTGAGGACTCCGTTGTGGAAGAACGGTCGGTGGGCGACCAGTTGGAGCGGAGTGGGTGGAGTTGGAGCAGAACGAACTGTGTTGACCGGTTGCTGCGTTCGCGATCCAACCCCTGTACAATCAACAAACACAGCCGAGAAATTACAGCCCACCCTATGATTTCCCAATTACATGGTAACAGCAAACGTCAAGTGCGCCTCTGTTTCGGCTTATTTCAAAGATCTGAATCTCGGGCTATCACATTCTGTACAAAGGGGACATTAAATGGCATGGCACCTATTCAAAGGGGCAGCGGAGGTGAAGTATACTTCACCACAGCTGTCCATTTGAATGGGCGCAATATCCTTTAAGGTCCCCATGTACGAACCGGACCGTGTTAGGGCGACCGTATGGTATCTATCCTGCTCAGTTTTCAATGAATTGATCGGGTGATGAGCAATTGTGAGTGAAGGAATTGCCAAAGGATTCTACACATGGATCATGATGAAGATATTAGGAGAGACCTTGGTTATCTGTCCTTGGAAGTGGATAGGTCATGATGAACAGGCTGACTTTGTCACTCTTCAGGCGCGTTTCACCGTATTGACAAATAGCCTGGATCTGAAAATGTATCAACACACAAAGTTCGCTCTGTAGATCTAACAGAGATATGGATACAGCAGAATTCATTTGAGAAAGACTGAAAAGGTGCTACAGAAATGAGTCTTCCTGCTCCTATTCAGGGAGCCAAAAGCGTTTCTGTTTTAAAAAGCAGTTAAAAATGTACTTGCTACGTAACTCCGAGCATTAGCATATGTGTTGACAGTAGACAGTGTGTGTAAAGCATCCTAGAAGTAGCTTGCCACTGACAATAAATTGTCACAATTACAATTACATTACAGGCACACTGCAAAAGGTCAGTTACATTATGTTAGAGCCCCTCTGATTGATTAGCACTTGCACTGACGCTATCATCATCGTCGTCGTCTTCATAATCATAATCATAATCATCATCATCATCATCATCATCATCATCATCATCATCATCATCATCATCATCATCATCATCATCATCATCATCATCATCATCATCATCATCATCATCATCATCATCATCATCATCATCATCATCATCATCATCATCATCATCATCATCATCATCATCATCATCATCATCATCATCAGTTCCTGACACCAACCGTTTGGCAGCGATGGGTATGAATAATGGTGAGGTAATGTAAATGTTCAATTACAATAACAATTAATGAGTCATTCTCAAAAACTGACTTGAACAAAGTAGGTCGTATCTGGTTCCAGGTCAGGTATTTGGAACATCAGTTGGTCCCCTGCTACCATCTGACGAACGTCAGTTGAAGTCTGTGTCCCACCACTTTTCGCCTTCTTGCTCCAGGAAAGCTGCACAAATTCAAACATCATAACTTAATTTCATATCAATTAATTTGATTATATTTTAAGAGAATATTTCATTCTGTTGAGGGTGAAATCAAAAAGGAATTTCAATCGAGTACAGTTCCAGAAATCTGCCACAGCAATACTTAAGAAATAAAATATCAAGTTCAATTTATAACACTGAATGAACAATTCATAATTCATAATATTCGTAATAATTTATAATGATTCTTAATTAATTATTAATGATAAAATATCAATTATTAATGATTTCGTAATAATTCTTAATTTATAATTCATTTTTTAAAACTTTAGCCAATTAAATTTAATGCCCTCAACATTAATTTAATAATTTGAAATCTAAGCAGGAATCCTGATGAACATTATGGGTTTTCCTTAATAGATTACTAAAATGTATTGTTTGATGCCAGGAGAAACAGTACACTGTGCCCCATAAAAAAACACACCAAAAAACTTTGTCATGAAACGCTTGTAAGTCTAATGTTAAATAAGAAAAAGTAATGTTTCATTTAAGAAGATGTTCGAAGTGATGTCCCTTCGCTTGAACGCAGGCTCTCAGCCTTGGCCGCCACTGTTCAATAGCTTTGTCAATGACACTCTGCTTCAACTGTGCCCACACAACGATGAGGCGCTCCTTCAACTCGTCGATGTCCCGTATTGCTGTCTGGTAGACGCGTTCCTGTATTAGACCCCAAATTCTGTAGTCAACGGGATTGAGGTCTGGTGAGTTTGCTGGCCAGAGTTCCGGTCCAATGAAGCTTGGTGTTTCACGTCGCAGCAACGCAATGGTGTCCTTTGCGCGATGTGCTGGGGCGCTGTCCTGCTGGAGAATAAATAAGTCGCTTGACATCCCTCTGATCGCTGGCAACATCTGCTCCATCAACAGGATATTCCTGTAATATTCGCCGTTGACCTTCACCCCAGGTTCCACGAAGAACAATTCCGTGCACCCGAGCTTCGAGACGGCGACGGAGACCATCAGTGAGCGGCTGAAAGTCGGGCGGGTCCGCAGTAGGCGATTGGCGTCAACGTTGCGCTTCAGTGTTGTCGTGGATACGTAGAGACGATCGTTCTGAGCGTTTATTGGAGGCGCCACTGTAAACAGCTTCTCGTCACTAAACCAGATGAAAGGGACTAAATGCTCGGGAAACTTCCTAAGAAGTTGCTTGCATCGTTCCAGGCGTGAATCTGTGTTGCATGTTGATAACAGTTGGGCACGGCGTTTTTTCAGACACTTCAGCTGAAGGTCATCGTGTATTACTCTATACACTGTTCCCTTACTCATTCCAATTTCTCTTTGAATCTGGCGAGTTGTTCTGTGAGTTTGTGGTGCGCCCTCCTGGCTTAGCACAAGATCGTTTACTGCATCAATGTTCTCTGGTGTGCGCACCGAACGTGGTCGTCCGCTGCCGGGCTGACGATCCACGCTGGCCGTTTTTCGAATCTTTCGCAGCAGTACATCGAGGCCATTTTTATTCCAACCCTTCTGCGGGAACTCTTTTATCAACCGACGACTACTGTAATCCTTCAACAATACTAAATTCTTAATAAAAATCTTATCTTCGCTGCTGAAAACCATTTTTACTCTAAGTTACTAATCTCTGTTTATATGTTTCCAAACACGCCTAGTCGCCTAGTCTGCGTCACTGCCTCTAACAGCAACCACTTCTGTGAGTAAGTAAAATGTGAAATATTTTGTGGCAAAATTATTTTAGAAACAACGTACAAACTTTTATTACAATTGGCTTAGTTTTATAGAAGATTTTTGAGAAGTTTTTTGGTGTGTTTTTTTATGGGGCACAGTGTATATTGTTCAAACAGCAAATAGTTTATCTCATAGTAAAACACATTAACTGCAGCCCATAATCAAGATAATTGCAATCATAATAACTACAATTTACATAATTACATGTATATAGCATCAAAGTAGCATGCTACTTCTATTATTATTATTATTATTATTATTATTATTATTATTATTATTATTATTATTATTATTAATAATTAGTAACTTCTATTATTTAGTGATTTCTATCACGATGGCACACCAAACCACAGTCAGGTCAACCTCAAAGAAATTTACTCAACAGATTAACTTTTAAATTTAAATTTTTATTGATACTGTGGTGCATAATAATAATAATAATAATAATAATAATAATAATAATAATAATAATAATAATAATTATTATTATTATTATTATTATTATTCCAGACAATTCTATGCTTTAAATAATGTTGACATCCCTGAGGGATCCTGTTTACATCGGGGCAAAAAAAATAAAAATAAAAAAAAATAAAAAATTAATAATAATAATAATAATAATAATAATAATAATAATAATAATAATAATAATAAGCAGAACCTTGTAGCGACTGATTGGAAGGTCGGACTTTTTCGGGTGGAACCAATGTAGATTGACGGCGACTTTGCCCCCCATAATCAGGGTATCGCCCTCCGTCACGTTCGTCGGGGGACCCGACCGTCTTGGCTCTGCAACCAACAACAGAAACAAACAGGAGAAGATCCTTCTAACTCGACTTCTACAAACATCGGAATCTCTTTAACACGATTCGTCCTATATAACTAAATTCTTCCATAATAATATCAAAAAAAAAATTTAAATTCAGCTTTAGCGCAGAAGGAGGATAAAGAGGAGGACGAGAAGGAGAACTAGGAGGAAAAGGACGATGAGGAAGAAAGGAGGAGGAACAGGGAAAAAGGAAGAGGAGCAGGACGAGGAGGATGCGAAGAAGAAGAGCAGGAGGAGAAACAAAGAGGAAGAGGGGGAGGAAGAGGAAGAAAAGGACAAAAGAGGAAGAGGACAAGGGAGAGGGAGTGGAGGGTCCTATAAGAAAATATAACAGGTCTTAAGTTTGGACGTGAATGTGATCCAAACTATTGAAAGAATCAACTGAATTGGGTAGCGAATTCCACAGCTTTGGTTCAGCCACAGAAAATGTCTGACGGCCCAAAAATGTGTTCGGGTGGAGGGCACAGCAAAAGTCACGGCCTCCATTGACAGACAACATCATTTCTCACTTTCTCCAGCTGTTCAAGCTTCATTCTGTTGCAGATGATCTTCTTCTTAAGAAACTCTGCCATGTTTTAGGCTGACAAGGAGTGCTTTTGAGATAGATTATATACGTATTACAGATAAGCTCAGATACAGTTGTGCACGATAGTCCATTGGTTAGAGTGATAGACTGTCAAGCGAGAGGTCAGGGGTTCAAATCCCCGCCAGAGCAGAAAGATTTCTACTTCATCTGCGCCCCCTATCAAACTCAGCATCAATAAGTACACTGACTGTACACCGATCAGAAAATGAGACAGAGAATTGGTCATACGCCCTTTTATGCCGAGGCTAAGAAAATGAAGTTGCTAACACTTCATACCAATAGGGTTAGCTTAAGGAACGGCTCTTCTTCTTTAATTGTAGTTACAGAGGACTGTCAGAGGTGTTGGTGAAGTGAGCATATTGGCAGTCTTGTTGTCAAGACCTTAAACCTCAAGACCAAGACCAAGACCAAGAACCTCGAGACCAAGACCACGACCAAGACCAAGACCATGATCGAGACCAAGACCCAAAAAATCACATTCAGACCAAGACTTCTTTTCCTTACAAAAAAACTGTCAAGTCGGACTACTCGCTATTTTAATAAAAATGTGAGTCTTTTATTTTATTCAAGCAAATTAACTTTAAATGCACGCTGCAAAGAATTTCGAATTCGTATTTACAAAAGTCCTTCATGCAAAATGTTATTCCAAATGCCCTTTGCATTTTATAAAACCGATTCGCTCAGAATTTTCCAGTCTTGTTGTCCTCGAGACCAAGGTCTTGGTCTCGAGTGCACTCGAGTTCGTTTTTAAAAGTCTTGGTCTTGGTCTTGGTCTTGAGGTTCAAGGTCTTGGTCTTGGTCTTGGTCTTGAGGTTCAAGGTCTTGGTCTTGGTCTTGGTCTTGAGGTTCAAAGTCTTGGTCTTGGTCTCGCAAGACCAAGACCAAGACCGGCTGTCAATATGAACAGTCGTTTAACAGAACTCAAGAATTCTGTATCAAGCCTGCTTGCATCATACGGCCAATATCTATGGATGGATACAAGTCTTGTTGGTCAGGAAAACCCATTGGCAGCAGCAACAGTTATTCTGCATCAGACGGTATGATAAACCATGGGAAAATTTCAAAAGGACTCACGAATTGTACATTTACATCCAGTGCTTGAAAAGCTTCTCTGTGTGTGTCAGCGACTTCAGCACCTGTAGAACGTATTTTTTTCACATGGCGGAATTTTTATGAGACCACCAGGCACGTCTTGGTCAGAAAATTCTGAGCGAATTGGTTTTTATAAAATACAAAAGGCATTTGGAATAATAGTTTGCATGAAGGACTTTTGAATACAAATTCGGATTTCTCTGCAGTTTGCATTTAAAGTTAATTTGCTTGAATAAAATAAAAGACTCATGTTTTCATTAAAATAGCGAATATTCAGACTTGACAATTTTAGAAGTCTTGACCTGATTGCGATTTTTTGGGTCTTGGTCTTGGTCTTGGTCTCGAGGTTCAAGGTCTTGGTCTTGGTCTTGGTCTCGAGGTTCAAAGTCTTGGTTTTGGTCTTGGTCTTGAGGTTCAAGGTCTTGGTCTTGGTCTTGGTCTTGAGGTTCAAGGTCTTGGTCTTGGTCTTGGTCTTGAGGTTTAAGGTCTTGACAACAAGACTGGAATTTTCTGACCAAGACGTGCCTTGTGGGGCCTCATAAAAATTCCGCCACGTGAAAAAATACTTTCCATAGGTGCTGAAGTCGCTGGCACATACCGTTGCTTTTCAAGCACTGGACTTAAATGTGCAAACCGTGAACCTTTTTTAAATCCTCCCATGGTTTATCAGACCGTCTGGCTAAAAAAAGGCTCGGCAGGACTTCCAGATACAGCATAGGCTAACTTTGTTGCTGCTGCCGATGGGTTTTCCTGACCAACAAGATTTGTATCCGTCCTTAGGTGTTTGTCGTAGGCTATGATGCAAACAGGCTTGATAAATTTTTTAATTCTTGAGTTTTGTTAAATGACTTTTCATATTGACAGCCGGTCTTGGTCCTGGTCTTGCGAGACCAAGACCAAGACCTTGAACCTCAAGACCAAGACCAAGACTTTGACCTTCAAGACCAAGACCTTTGGTCTCAAGACCAAGACCAAGACTTTTAAAAACGAACTCGAGTGCACTCGAGACCAAGACCTTGGTCTCGAGGACAACAAGTCTGCATATTGGGGAAGTTGTAAGAAGAATAATAAAGATCACCGTATGTACCTCTGGAGAGGGTGAAAGCCTTCGTAGGTGGGGAGCTTCCCCTGCGCCCGTTAATGTTGACAGCTGTGACCCGGAACTGATACCAGTGACCCGGGGTGATGTCACTGACTATGGTCGAAGTACTCGTCGTCTGAAAGATAGAATCAACTTTTAGAAAGAGAACAGATGCAACCCGTTCAACTACAGTAGAGAAATGAGAGGCCCCATGAACAACTGTAAGGTGATGTAAAGTAAGGCACAGTAAGGTAACTGACCAGTTCATGGATCGGTCAATAATAGTTCTTAGAACATCACCATTCCTCCATCCTCATTTCCATCATATTCGTCTTCGTCCTCGTCTTCTGCGTCGTCTTCTGCGTCGTCGTCTTCTGCGTCGTCTTCTGCGTCGTCGTCTTCGTCGTCTTCTTCTTCTTCTTCTTCCTCTTCCTCTTCCTCCTCCTCCTCTTCCTCTTCCTCTTCTTCTTCTTCTTCTTCTTCTTCTTCTTCTTCTTCTTCTTCTTCTTCTTCTTCTCCCTCTTCCTCCATCTGTTTATTCTCCTCCTCCTTCTTCTCCCTCTTTCTTCCGTTTTCATCGTCATCACTATTGCCATCACATCTTTCTTCCAACTGCACTAAAGTTCCTCCAGTAAGGCACAATATTCTTCTTCATCTTCTCCTCTTCCTCTTCTTTCTTCTCCTCCTTCTCTCAGTTTTTCCTCCTCCTCCTCCTCCTCCTTCTCCTCTTCTTCCACCTTCTATTTTCTAGTACCCATTTCCAGGAATAGCCTTCTCTCTTCTGCATTTTAATTCTGCTTCCCTGTGAAGAGTCTGGTCCTCCTTTATACTCAATACTCATCCATTCATAAAGAAAAAACATTATGACAAACAAAAATTACCGTTTTGCATGATGGCCGAGCGTATCCTAAATCAATCTCTGTCTCGGGTTTCCATGCCAACCGATCACGTGAAATTGACACCACCCCAAACCCCCGTTTTCACACTGTCTAACACTATAGAGGAATAATCATTGTCCCTCCCCGATGAACTACTGCCGTTGTGTTGGTGCTACAGCTACACCATTTCAACCTCACGACCTTGCTTTCAGAATAACATCAGTATATTATGCCCATGTTGCATTCACTGCGCTGGTTGCCTGTTGAACAGAGAATCCATTTCAAAATCTACCTTACATGAGGACCATCGTAGAAAGAGAAAAGTGATGTCCTCTTGAAGAACTGCTCCTGTTCTGTTGGTGCTTCACCACAGAATCCTTAGGACCAAGCTCACAGAACCAGTCTTGTTGTCAAGACCCTAAACCTCAAGACCAAGACCAAGACCAAGACCTTGAACCTCAAGACCAGACCAAGACCAAGACTTTGAACCTCAAGACCAAGACCAAGACCAAGACCTTGAACCTCAAGACCAAGACCAAGACTTTGAACCTCAAGACCAAGACCAAGACTTTGAAACTCAAGACCAAAACCGAGAAAAATACCCAAAAAATCGCAACCATATCCAGACTTCTATTCCTAACTAAAATATTGTCAAGTCGGACTACTCGCTATTTTAATTGAAACATGAATCTTTTATTTTATTCAAACAAAACAACTCCAAATGCAGACTGCAGAGAATTTCGAATTCGTAGGCCTATTTACAAAAGTCCTTCATGCAAAATGTTATTCCAAATGCCTGCTGCATTTTATAAAAACCAAGTTGCTCAAAATTTTCTGACCTAGACGTGACTTGTGGGCAGTGTAGAGCTTCATAAAAATTCTGCCATGTGAAAAATACGTTCTACAGTGCTGAATTCACTGGCACACAGAGCAGCTTTTCAAGTACCGGATGTAAATGTACAAATTGTGAGTCTGTTTTGAAATCATTCCATGGTAAATAACCGGAAGTCAAAATAAATGTCGAAAACAACAGTAAAGCCTCACTCACACCGTGTATTAGTAATTATTGGATAAATTTTTAAATCCTTGCGTTTTGTTAAATGACTGTTCATATTGTCAAAAGTCTTGGTCTTGGTCTTGCAAAACCAAAACCAAGACTTTGAGCCTCAAGACCAAGACCAAGACCTTGAACCTCAAGACCAAGACCAAGACCAAGACTTTTGGTCTCAAGACCAAGACCAAGACCAAGACTTTTAAAAACGAACTCGAGTGCACTCGAGACCAAGACCTTGGTCTCGAGGACAACAAGACTGCACAGAACCAGTGAAGAAGGAGGCATTTGACACCTTGACATTATAGTTTACAAGCGTGGGCGGCGATCCGGGAGGGTCGAGGGGACAAGACCCCACCTTTAAGAGTGTGGAGACACACCATACATTTGTTCCCCCCACATTTTGAAGAAACACCAAAAAAGGTCAATAGTTTTTGTGCACACAAATTTTGTTAGCTCTGTTTTGAGCAGATGAGTTCAAAACTCTTTTTTGTCCAGATAAGTTATAAAGTTCTCCACCTGTCAAACAAGATCGCCGCCAGTGCTTACAAGACCTTACTTTAACTTTAACATGGTAAAGGCGTTGTGCACCTG
>OY744612.1:3273432-3323432 GCA_963556255.1 Allolobophora icterica | reverse complement strand
ATCTGCTTTTGTGTTTGCTTGTTTTCAGATAAATTATGATTCACAATGAAATGCTCAAAATGTGAAGCAGGTATTGATGAGGGATTGTAGGACATAATCCCCAGGAGTCCAGAACGTAATCCCTGGACAGGCTGGACATATAGTCCCCCGGACATAATCCCCGGAACATAATCCCCGGACAAAATCCCCGATGTTGGGTAGGACATAATCCCCCGGACAAAATTCCCCTCAATTGGCTAAGGTTGAGGTGATTATATCCTAGCCTGGAAGATTAATTATGTCCTGGCATGGGGGGATTCTGTCCGTGGATTATTGTATTGTATTTATTGTATTGTATTTACGAATTTATAAAATGCCTCTCGCAGTACAACCTAATCAGAGTCGCTCCCAGTGCGAGGAACTCCGTGAGAAAAGAAAAGTCTTAAGACAGCGAGAAGTAGCAGATATGCCCCCAGTTAGGATCTGAAAACGAGTCAAGGAAGGAAGATCATTCCAGAGGGACGGGCCAACAGATGCATAGGCACAGTGTTGATCCATAGAAGTCCGGGTCCGAGAGACCAAGAGGTCATGTCGCTCTAAAGAATGGAGAGGACGACCAGAGGCAGCCGAAAGAGGTCGACAGATAAGATCATAGAGATAACGAGGAGCATGACCTTGGAACGTTCGAGAGGTAAGGAACAGGATTTTAAACTGGATACACGCAGTGAGCGGCAGCCAATGTAAGTGCTCAGACGTAAACGTCGAGATAATTTTATGAGAGTAGCGTGGAAGGCGGGCAATCAGGCGTCCGGGGGATTACGTCAGTACACCGATGAGGTAGACGAGGTACTCGTGGAAAGAGGACTTAAGACTGCAATTCAAGCAAGCAAAGATAGGATGATAAGATATTTGAAGGATTAGAAGAAAAAGAATACCAGACACTTGGTCTTCGACCAAAATTTCTTTCAGCTTACTCAAACTATACTGGCACTCATTGTTAGTGTCAATATATTCCAAAAGCTTTTTGAAAGTTGATGAAGCAACGGAATCTTCTGGACGGCCTGCTGAATCTTTCGGTTGAACGCGCTTAAATCTGCTGTAGAAGTCAAAATGAAAACAGTCGACCTACTGCTACTAGATCAATGGTATTTGCAACACGAAAGTAAACTTCATGTCCCCAGTCCCCACTCATCACTGCGTTGTTCACAAATTGTAATAATTTTTTCAACGTAACTGAAAGTTAGCCACATTATGCACGGTGAGGCGTTTTTTTGGGAAGTCCTCAGGGAAACATGCTTTCTCTCCGCAGATTAAACAGTCATCTCGAAGGTCGATTCTCTTAGTTTCTGACCTAAGCACTGGACATGTAAGAGAAGTTGATGGCTGTGATAGTTTTCCACTTACTGTGGCTATACTATTCTTCTTTGTGTAGTTTCTCCGACATGTTTTGTGCAATGGTACTCTTTCTAGTCCTTCAAATACCTTGTATTTATCATCCCCTCTGTCTTTGCTTGCTTGAATGACAGTCTTAAAGTCCAATTTCCACGAAAACCTCGTCTCCCTCATCAATTTCTGCTACACATATTGAGCATTTCATTGTGAGTCATAATATATCTGAAAACACAAAAGCAGAGTCTGAAGATTATTTTTGCTCTTTTGTATGCTTTAGTAGCTGTGACGGTTCTGAAGTTATTACCGTAAAACGGTAATTAGGACGCCATTTTCCAAGATGGCGGCTTGGATTTAAGGGGACTTTTGATATTTTTGTCTGCAGTAGGCCTTACTTAACAACTGTGCCAAGTCTCCACTTCCTGCTAATTTGTCGAGTCAAGTAATGCTTTTCTGCTAAAAAGCCATAAAACCTATTTGCACTTTGTATGTCGCACTGAAATGCATAATTATATTTATTTAATCCTATTTAACTTTTTTATTTTTAATCCTACAAAACAACATTACATACAAGAAATGTTCACCTTTTAATGAAGAGTATTTTTGCTCATTTGTATATTTTAGTAGCTGTGACGGTTCTGAAGTTATTGTCGAAAATCCGTATTTAGGCCGCCATTTTCCAAGATGGCGGCTTGACCACAGCCTGGATTTATGGGGACTTTTGATATTTTCATCAGTATGGCTTACTTAACAACTGTGCCAAGTCTCTACTTCCTGCTAATTAGTTGAGTCGAATTTCTTATAATTCCTCCACTACACAGGACAAATCTTAAGAAAACTGTCATTTACTCTTCATGTGAAATGCCAGGAGCACAGTCCAGAATTGTGGAAAAGTATTTTGCGTGTTGCAATGCTTCCATGTTGGTGTCTTGAATCTCCTCAGCAACCAAATCGATCAACTCATTCTGAATATCTTAATCTGGACAAGCAGTGGGCCGAGGCGCGTTTTCGAATAGGCACACTAGGTGTGCGCCTAGGGCCCCCAAATCTGCTACTACAAGTGCACGGGAGATTGTAGAAGATATACTTGGAGGTGCACAACACTTTCCCTGAAACGAGAAATCAGCGTAGAAAAGCCCATTTTGACTACGATCGAATATGCAGACGAAATGGATAAATTTACACCCGAACAACGATTTAAAGCAGATTTTTTTATGCAAACTTCTGTATCAGGCGCTGGTGTCAGTTCAGTCACGGTTCAGCAGGTCAAGGATTGGAACAGCATTTTTGGGTTTCTCTGTCATTCCAACACACTCATCAAAATGCACGACACAGATCAACTACAAAAAAATTCTGTTTACTTCTACGACAAGATGAGAGACGTAGAAACAAATGAACTTCTAGTGGAGCTTTCACGTTTTATTGCAGTTATTTGTAGAGACAGTCAACTGACAACAGCGCGAGACTTTCTACAGTAGGGTCTACCTTTATGTGAATGAATTTCCTGACTTTTCCCCAAATCTGAGATATATTGCACTAAGGATTCTTCTAAGCACCCAGTAAAGGTAGCTAGTGCTGAGCGCAGTTTCAACACGTTGAAACTAGTTAAAATTAACATTTTTGATTTTTAACCGTTCCAACATGCTCGGCTGTTTTCATCGTTAGCAATGATTTCAATAGCAAGTAAAAGAGACGACGTTCGGTCGTTCTCTTTTGCAGTGTATATTTCGTAGTTATTGGGGGCCTCAAGTAAGGCTTGGGGGGGGCCTCAAGTACCCTAGCGCCGGCCCTGATCTGCTGCCTCTCTCTGGAATACACTGTCTCCTTCTACTCGCTCTAAAATTTTAATAGGTAACCCCTCGTCTTCTTTTGCTTTCCTCACGACTTATTTCTTTTCTTGTGGCCTTGCGCACTGGGAGCACCTCTGAACGGTTCACTCTAGTATAGGCGCTTTATAAATGTTATATACAATACAATACATATTTAAAATTTATGTATAGTAGGAATACTGAGTAAGTTTAAAATGTATGGTAAATACTCAACAGGTCTTAAAAGGAATGCGAATATTATGAAATCCTTTCCATTTAAGACAAAATCGCCTTGTATCTACACTTTCTTTTACTACACCAGCCCGCGTCACCTTAAAACACATCCCTCTCTCACCTTCGGATAGACCCTATCTAACCCCACGGCAAACATAATCACCTGAGGACAAGGTTCACGACCTCAGACCGACCAACGGATGGAAGGGGGGTAGTGTGGCGATCCCCTACACCCGCCTGTAAAGAGAGCGACAGACGCTACGGAAGACACGACGTCCCCCATCAAACGCCCGACTGTAAACGAGTTTCCGGCCGATTTCGCTGCTCAAAACGGCGCAGAAAACGCCATTAATTACGACGAACGGACGACATTAGGCGCCCATTAGAGCGGGGAACCAGCGCAGAACGCTGAAGACGATACGTGGCGGTACAACGGCGTACCGACGCGTTCCGATTACGATTAATTCAATTGCACAGAGCCACTGGGCAGCAAACGGACCATAAAGCAATGCCACATCATTTGCCAGCCACCCTCCCTGCCTCCCTCTCTCCTCCCTTCTTTCCCTCCTGCCGAAAGGCTGGCTGCCAGCATATGACCTGACGTGCGTGTTCCGCAGAGAATCCATGTCTGCCAACACTATAGGTGCTGATGTGCCTGGAAGGGTCGTTGACAAAACGAGCAGTCCGGCGTTCAACGATGTCTTATGGCTGCCACGGCCGCTGACGTCGCCCTCTTCCTTTAAGTAACCAGTGCAGAGGGCGATTTATGCCCCGAACAAATCATGGACAGGGCAAATATTCTGGCAGGGCAACGACCAGGGCAAAGGCTTTTTTACTAGGGCATTTGCCCTGGCTCGCCCTGGTGTAGCGCCACCTCTGAGCGCCACCTCTGTAGCGCCACCACGATATACGTTGATAGTGCCTGGTCATAGTAGACATTACTCTCTGAATCGTATCAATACAAGGAACGTCCATAGACGACGTTCCTATACGCATCCGATAAAACCGAGCATCAGCCAATAAATCTTGCGGTAGTTAGATACACCGATGTTCGCAAAGTTGAGGCAATTAGTGGAAGTAGAGCGCGGTGCACCTGGCCCGCGGGTCTTACACGCACAATTAGACCTATTAGGGAGAAGAAAGAGACCGCCGCGGAAGATGCCTCGATCGAGGAGCATAGACGTCTCTACTATACGCTCGACTGCCTACCACAAAATGCACGCCGCTGCCGTGCCTTATTATGACATAAGGCACCGAAAACCCTAGTTAAGTTCTCTCTCTTTGTCAGTCAGTCAGTCAGTCAGTCAGTCTAACCAGTAGACATAGTCAACATCTAGAGACAGACAGACAGACAGACAGACAGACAGACAGACAGACAGACAGACAGACAGACAGACAGACAGACAGACAGACAGACAGACAGACAGACAGACAGACAGACAGACAGACAGACAGACAGACAGACAGACAGACAGACAGACAAATGTTAACTATGTCTAATGGTTAGGCTGTCAACAGAGAGGTCGGAGGTTCAACACACCGCCAGGCAGTGTGATTCTCCTTACAGATTTTATTTTAGTTATAGTTACAGTTATAGTTAATGGTTTTTTATTTTAGTTATAGTTACAGTTATAGTTAGTATTGTTTTTTAGTTATAGTTATAGTTATAGTTACTGGACTTTTATTTTAGTTAATTTTAGTTAGTAGGCCCCTACATATTACAAGTGACTCCAATGGCACTCCGCCTGGTCCACACATGGGGTCATCGATTAATTATGTCAGCAAATTTTAGGCAGTTATTGATCTCCTCCCCTTGTCATCAACTGTCAAACATTCAAGGACCCCTAATAAAATTATGTCAAACAAAATTACCCCACCCTCAGAATATTTCTATGACTCGAACATGCAAAAAACTGAAATTGCAAAAAAACAAAACGTTGCTATTCATATATTAATTTGATACTTAATGGCTACAGTACTTGTGTAATCACTGTCTGTCACAGATATTTAATGGATTTTTCCCATTAAAAATACAATCTCGTTTTCTTTTAAATGTGTATTCAATTTGATTTTTATTTTGAACATTTCTAATCTGAACATGATAACTTTTTAAAATATTCCTTTAACATAGAATATTAAAATCAAAACAAGTTTCTCACTCTAAAATTAACAATCGAAAGAAAAAATTATCTTTCCATCAAAAAAACCTTGAAATATTAGATTTTCGAAAAGAAACCAGAATATTCGGAAGGAGAATATGCACCACATTTTCTCATTTTATCTCGGAACAATAAACAGGAAAGTTTAAAACGAATAAAATATCGCGTTTGATTAAATTCGCCATGTTTATCGATATTGCACTTTTTTTTATTTCATTAACGAAAATAGCGATGAGTTTTCGTTAGTGTTATTTTCGTTATAGTTATAGTTATAGTTAATGATATTTTTTAGTTACAGTTATAGTTATCGTTAACGAAATCATTTTTCGTTCGTTAACGAACATTTTCGTTATCGTTAACGTTAACGAGAATCACACTGCCGCCAGGCGCCAGGGTAGAAATTTGCTTTTGAGATTTCTGCTCCACCTGCGCCTCCTGTCGACCTCAACTATGAGTACACTGGCCATACACTGTCGGTGGAAAGATCAGACGGCATAGAATAGGGCTCACTGCCCGCCCTAATATGCCGAGGCTAAGAAAATGATGAATTCGCGAACACTTCATACCCATGGCTGCCTCTCAGGCTATAACTTAGGGCTGCTTCTTACTGCTATAGTGTAGGCCCTATACGACGTCTTCGCAACGTTACCAGGCATGGAGCCTACAGAAAGTGCTGTTGGCTGGGCTGCGAGTATTAAGGCCCAATGGAAACCTATGCATTCATCTTCATACATCTAACCTGCCTATCGATTTTGTTTTGACTGAGCGCCTGTGAATAAGCAGCTTCCCGCGACTAAGCGTTCTTGACGCTGTAGAAATATCGAAATGAAAATTGATAACTTAAGCTTAAAGAAAAAGCCAATGCACTTAAGCAACAATGCAAACAAAGACCGCACATTAGTCTACAGCAGGCCCACTACAAATTATAGTTATAGGCCTATGTAATAGTTCAGCGCACACTACAGTCGTCTAGACTCTAGAGACTACACTATCAGAAGCACTGGTATGGTAGCTCTTGTAACTAAATCCCGCTCTCTCTTGGTCACCTGTATTTCGCTCGAGTGATTGTCGCCCGTCTTTGTTGCTTAGTCGGACAATACGTCTAACTAAAAAGGCCGCTGAGATTCATCGTCGACACACATCTAAACAAACCAGTCACTCCCAGTCTCTCCCGATGTCCGTGTTCCTCCTTGTCCCTCTTTGTCTCGCTCATCCTCCGTCTCGCGATATAGAACACGCTTAACGCGATCAGCGCCAAAAACCAATTTGTCGTACAAATCCCTTAACGAAATCCGCTGGACGGCGGCCGCTCCAGCAGGACTCTCCACCAACGGACGCCGCCTCCGACAATTGCAACTCCATCATAAATGGGAATCATTTTCCAGGCGCATCCTCCAACCCGGTGGTCGGCCACTATACCCACCCGATGGATTTATCAGCATAGACGCGATCTTCCCGCGGGGACCGCAGCAAAAATTATGGGTACAGCAAATTTGGCGATTTCACGGAATGTAAATATGACGACGGTAGGGCATAAAACGGGCCGGATAGGGAGACAGCCGCGAAGGAAGTCGGGAGTAACGGGGTGTAAGAAAGACCACAAATCAAGCGCCGGCCCGTATCAGATCGTCCGATGATCTCTCACTGAAATGAAGACGCAACTACCGGAAGATATATTACACCGCGGCTGCGGTATAAGTATTGCGGTGCTGAAGCAAGTAATCGGCAATGGCTATCAGTGTTCGTCGGCAGAGACTTAAACAGCGTCAAAAGTCATATGGAAATGAATCGCCATCTACATATCCAAACGACAGAGGAAGAGGTAGATGAGGAAAAGGCGTAAAGTAACCAGTTTGTTTTATAGCACCACTGTAAAGTAACATCTCTGAGCTGCTGTGGCTGTGGACACCTAAAATACAAAATACTGCAGTGCAAGGCGTGCAAACGGCCGTGAATTTTAAAATCAGTTGTTACGTTGAAGCAATCGGAGTCGACATCAAAAGGCAAAAAGAAACTGAAAACCATATTATATTCTCTGACTATCAATTGATGTCTTGCTTGCCATGAAATGGCGCAACAGAAGCTTAAGATTCTCAGAGGAGAAAGTAAACTGTCTATGTCACATGGTACATACTATATATGTGATAGTGCCTGAGAAAACGCACTACGTCAGACATAACAATACGAAGGCTTACTCATTACTCACGCTGGTTCGCACAATATAATTGCTGACTGGTTAAAGTGCTCGCCTTGTAATGCACAACGTACGGATTCGAGCCTCTCCTCAGATGGTTGTTGTGTAAGGGACCTTGATCAAGTCCTTCATTTACAATTACCCAGCACCATCGATTGATGTTTCGTCATTACCTAGTGGTGCTTAATGAACGCATAATAATAATAATAATAATAATAATAATAATAATAATAATAATAATAATAATAATAATAATAATAATAATAATAATAATAATAATAATAATAATAATAATAATAATAATAATAATAATAATAATAATAATAATTAATAATAATAATAATAATAATAATAATAATGTTATTTCCAATTCAAGATACCAGTACATTTCCCTTATAGATTTTGCTACTGTCCATATAGGTCTTTCCCAACCAACCACACCATCCATATATACTATTATTAGTTGTGATGCAATCAAATATTTATAAACTTGTACATGTACCTTCACTTAAAAACTACCTGTACATGGTATTTCATAATATTTTCAGCTGATATAATAAAACAGGCTCAATTTTAAGATCAATGACAATTAATTCCTGCTCTAAGAAGTGATAATAGTATTTTAACCAGAATCACACTTGGAATTGTAGACCTGAACACTTACAGCTTCACACTCTGGTTCCTGTAGGCATGTGAGAAGCGTCACTGTTTCATAGACATGTGATAGTTCAGGATCCAGTGCCCTCTGAAACAATACAAAGCCCGATTACTAAACAAGTGTATAAAAAACAACTGACAAATGTCAAATAAAATGCCCAATACTAAATGGATACAAGGTAAGAGCCACAGAAAGCCAAAATACATCTTATTAAGATTATCTCCATAATCTGTTAAGTGCTCTTGGGAGAACATTTTAGAGGCACTTTACAAATATATCCTGACACATACATACATGTACACCAAATATCCACACAAGATAGCAGCCAACAGGTGTCAGAATACATCAGCAATTAATGAACAAAAGCAAAGCCTAAAAGTGTTAAAACATGAGCAAAGGCATAATTTCTTTATTAAATCCGAAGAAAAGCTCAATAAACCAATAACTGCATTGCAACAAATATGAGATATAGGCCTACAAGTATAAGTCCCTGTATACGATTACCAGGAGTGTCAAATATTTGCCGAAATGAATAAGTTTTAATATGTATACCGATGGTATTGTATAATAGGTCAACAGCTTAACAGAAAAGCATCAACTAAAAGCAACTTGATTGGCAGTCTTAGAATTCTGTTGAAGTCTGTTTAAATTACCGACGTGGGTGGCCAGACCAACGGTAGCCTAATTAGTTACTTCTGTCAGGTATTACACTTGATCTCCGCTTCAACAGATGTTCTCGGAGATTGCAATGCAGATAGACAACTCGGTTGTATACGGCTACTCCGTTCGCAAACGTGTCTGGAGATATTGCAAACCTGACACGTTAACAAAGGTTTTATGACCGTCTGAAGTATTGCAGTAATAAATAGTTGAAGTTCATAACCAGCGGATCCCTGGTCTTAGGGTAGCTGCTAAAAGAAACCATTCACTTCCTTCCAACTTTCTTGAGTGGGAATGGAGCCCCTGAAAAGGTTTAATTCCGTTGGGCAAACACCAGCTGAGGCCGACGGCAAACACGTACGCCGGCTGGTATCGATCGGATCCCCGGCCGCTACCCCGTCAAAGGGTGTAGTGTTTGTCAAGGGGTAACACGGTCCGCGCGTAGATATTAATCCGGTAGCACCAATGAGAAACAATTGTATGAAGGTCCTTCTGTTATCACAGGTGTACACTCGCCGAGCAACTGTCAGACCGACCGATCAGTCCACTCCACGCACAAAGGATGCGCATCAAAAGAGATGAGTGGCGAAAGAAGTTCGTGCACATGCAATCGAAGACAGACTCAAACGCAGACTAATTATGATAACACACGAACATGGACTCCGATGGAAAGACACACGCACACGTAGAGACAAAGGGACAGACAGCAGCCTAAAGCAGAATACGGTATACAGAGTACCCGGATGAGACAGAATACAGATAAACAGAGAGTGATTAAAGGTACAGCCGGATAAACAGATAAGCAGGCAATCCAACAGACGGTTAATTGTATTATAAACAAAAGCAAATACTTTCAAATTCACCGCTTCATACGTTGGCCGACTTTCTTTCCAAGCATTCCCAGCATTCGAAATTAGTCTGAATCTGTATCACATGCTTTGGTTTTCATCCCTGACCTGACAACACTGTTTAGCAAGAAAGAGCGCTATATAACAGGCAACTGATCCGACAAGAGAATCAGTGGTGAGAACGTCCCAATATTTCATCAGCGAAGACAAGTGACGTACACTTACTGCAAAGATATTACAGTTTTATGGCAGCAGGAGAAACTTTCGCCGGGAAATATCTCGGCCATAAGGGGCAGAAATTATGTCATATGAAGTGCATCACGGAATGCAATCAGTCTCGGCAGCACCAGCCGTGAGCCACACCCACGGACTGCAGCGGCAGAGTGTTGGCAAGCGAAGGGATACTCGTTAAGCCTTCTTCATGTCTATCACCCAAAGTAGTTGTATTTAGACTATTCTGGGACAACCACGCAATAACCACGTCACGTGACGACCATCGTATGACGTCATCGAAACTATTGGAAATTCCCGCAGTTTCGATGACGCGCCTATGACTCATAGGACGATTACGTTGGTTTTTATAACCGGTAGTTATAAAAGCTATTCATCTTATTCTTGTGCGTAGAAAAGACGCCTTTGTCTAGCGAATCGATCGATGACTATGACGTCGTTTACTTTTACCTGAATAGAGGGCTTAGCTCCGATATATATATTATCGATTTTAATATCGCAAACGACTTTACAACGCGTATTTATGAGCGTTTTAGGATCGATCGGCTCATCGTCTGAATCGTAAAATCCTGTAGTTATCTTAGGCGGTACATCCGGATTTCTTGATTTTTCATAGGCAGTTAAAAGTTTCGGATAGAGAGTAGGAGGTATATCGGAAAGGATTTTACCTTTCTCTTTCTTTCTGTAAAACATATCCATTTGATCAACATCCGCATCCATCTCGTATTTATTAAGCGCGTCTTTCACATCAGATTTTTTAAGATGTTCTTTTACCAGTTTTAAACACGATTCAAAAATTTCAATCGTTTTCGCTTCGTCTTCGGTTTCACCAACCATTCTATCGTACATGTTTAATGGTAAAGAATACGAGTCTAACAGACCCGTTTGTGAAGATCGGTTTTCTTGAATCCCATAAGAATACAGCGGAGGAGTTTTTATAGATATTTTATCGATTGTCCCGTCGTCGTATTTGTACTTTAGAAATATGCGTTGAAATTTCCTATCGGTAGGAGTAGTCATTTTTGTAACGTCTTCGAAAATAACATTATTTATATCAAAGTTTTTCCATGTGATTGCCATAGTATCTCTTTTATTATAGGAATATTATTTCTTTAAGTCGTAATAACATTTTTGAATAATCGTTTCACAACGTCATCAATGCTTCGTTTTCTACCCAAGAATTGAACGAGTCTGGGTACCCAAACCATTTAACGAGTGATTTCTTCCCACGTTTTCTAATCACTTTTTCGATCCTAAATATTTCTTGAGTCGTCTTCTGTAGCTCCTGTTCATAGAATGAGCCCGGTATCTCCTCACCATTAGAATCGGCAATCTTGTAAGTTGGTGGATCCGTGTATTGAACCTGGGATACTATAAAAACTTCCTCCGTCCATCTAGGGAGATATCCTTTCGAAAAGATATTCTTCTTTTTAGTTATTCTAACTTTATCTCCAATCGAGAATCTAGGCGCAATAGGCTGTGAGACCTCTTCGCCGTATAAATTCATAAATATAGTCTTTTCATTCGTTTTCATACTAGCCTTAGCGGGAGTCATTTTAATGGAAGAATGTCTCGTATTGTTATAATTACTCACCATTCCGTCTAAAACGCCGATATATCTTCTCGTCGAATTAGCTGTAAAGTACTTAAACATTTTATCTTTCATCGTCCTGTTCCATCTCTCGACTACGCAAGATTTTTCTTCATTCTCGGTAGAGTACAGCTCAAGCAAATTCTTAACGTCTTTGTTATAAAACTCCTTTCCCTTGTCTACCCATAATTTAACGGGCTTTCGTCCGCTCTCTAATATTTTCAAGAAGCCGCTTGCTGTAGATTTCCCACTCTTATCGTTCAATGGCACGATCCATCCGTACTTTGAAAACACGTCTATAACGGTTAATAGGTATTTCACACCATCGTTTTCTTTAGCGAAGGCTTGCATATCAACTAAATCAGCAGCCCATATCTCATCTATCCCACTAACGTACACTTTTCTCTTTCTAAAATGTTTTACTACCGGTTTATGTAATTCATCCGCTAATTGATCAGTCCATTTCGGATCGGGGCTTTTTTTAAACCTAATCCAAGACTCGATTTAACAGACAATATAGGTTTAACTACCGCTCTCTCGATACGCTCTCGGATAGTAGGATTAGGAATATTATTCAAATCATTAATCATTACTCTATCGGCAACATTCCTAGAAGCCGTATCAGTGTATCGATCGTAAGCCAAGTCATGATAATACGCGGCATTATCTACTCTATCAACGGGTTTACTCCAATCTTTAGGAGTCCCGTCAGGATTCAGTCTCAAATCTAATCTAGTACCAGGGCCGGTAAACGAATGCCCTGGAAGATGCATCTCGCCCGGATATTTAGCCCAAGGTAATTTCACGTTACTAGTGACTGCATTCAACGAACCAACTACATCTCCGCCTTTCGCAGTGGTTCCTTTTACGAATTGAGTTTTTGTTTTCCCACATACAACGCATACACCTCGTTGCATGGGTCTCCCATTCTTAGCCACGACATCTTGTATATCTTTTGTTTCGGTCTGTCTTTTACACTTTACGCAATACATTTCAGTTTTAATATAGAACTTTTATATATTTAAAATGGAAGTGAAAGACTTAACGTGGAACGATTTACAATCGAAAAGATTTAATATCAACCTATTACCTAAAAGTATAAGGGGTGTAATAGTAGGGAAATCGGGATGTGGTAAGACGACGTTATTGTTAAACTTACTTTTGAGACCCGGATGGCTCGACTATGACAATTTGCAAGTATTCGGAAAATCTCTATTTCAACCGGAGTACAAAATTCTTAAGAAGGCATTCGAAGAAAAACTACCAAAAGAAACGATCATCAAGCTGTTTAACATTCGAGATGAGATAATGAGGTCTAATATTTCTCCGGCGTGCGTTGTAGAAGAGATAGCGAAAGAGTTAAGAGACAAGTCGGATATCGAATGCAGGTTTTACGAATCCGCGAATGATGTACCGGATCCGAGAGAGTTGAGCCGTGAAAAGAAGAACTTGATGATTTTTGACGATTTACAATTAGAAAAGCAGAACAAATGCGAAACGTATTATATTAGGGGCAGACATAGTAACGTCGACTGTTTGTACCTCGCCCAGAATTATTTTAAATTGCCTAGGCAGACTATCAGAGAGAACGCAAACTTTATTTGTTTATTTCCCCAAGACATGAAGAACGTTTCCCATATCTACAACGATCATGTAAGTACGGACATGTCTATAGAGGAATTTAAAAAACTATGCGTGGAGTCGTGGAAACAACCGCATCAATTCGTAGTTATCGACTTAACGAGTGAAAGGAGCAGCGGTAAATACCGTTGTGGATTAGATGAATTTTACATCCCCAATTCTGAATTAAAATAATATAATATACTAGTAAAAAATGGAAGAACTCCTCGTGAAGATACAGGTGAACACGGCACAGACTGCGACTAACACGAATCCTAAATCGTCGTTTTACATTTTAGTGGGTAACGAAAAGGACAGAACCGCACGAATAATAACGAAAAACAATCCGGTAATCGAACTAGATAAAACCAAAAAGTACGAAATGGTTCTAGTCGATTTGTATACTTACTACGTGTTTCCTAACATAGACGCGAGCAACAACAACTTCAGGTATTCGCCCGACAATGGCGTGACGTGGTTTGACGTAGATATTCCGGAAGGGTCCTATGAACTCACGGATATAAACGACTACGTGAAGAAAATCATGAAAGAGAACGGCCATTACGATACCTCAAACGAAGAATATTGCATTACGTTAGAACCGAACACTAATACGTTGAAGGCGGTGTTGACTATCGCAACGAATTACGAGGTCGATTTTAGAACCGCGAACTCGATTAGAACCGTTCTAGGTTTCGAAAGTCGTCTATACATAGCCGGGTATAACGAATCGGAGCACATCGTGAACATAATGAACATAGACAGTTTTAGAGTAACTAGCGACATAATCGGGGGTTCGTACTCGAATGGATCAACGACGAACGTGATATATTCGTTTTTCCCTACCGTTGGACCTGGTTATAAGATCATCCAAATCCCGGCTAATTTAATTTATCTCCCCATTACGATGAATACGATTTCATCGATGGAAACGAGACTTACCGATCAAAATGGAAAACTAATTAACATTAGAGGGGAAGCGATGTCGATCAAGTTTCATATTAGAGAAGTGTGAAGACTTAAAACTTTATCTTAGTTATATATAAAATGACTCAGTACACAAACTTCTGTGTTAATATTTCAGAAGGACAAAAAGACAAGATTAAACGAGCGCTCGAAGCGGGAGCGGATGGTGTTAGTATTAGACTATCTCACGATGATCTAGAGGGAGACCACGTTTTAGCTTTTACGAAATCGCAAATTAACAAAATGATGAAAGCTTGTGAGAAAGGGACTGGTGTGACGATCAAAATGAGTAAAACGCAGTTAGTTCACAACGTGAAAGTCGAAGGAGGATTCATCGGAGCTATTGTACCCTTTCTAGCTACGGCGGGGAAATTTCTTCTTGGTAACGTACTACCTAGTTTAGCACAAGGCGCTTTAAGCGGATTAGGTTCTGCGGCTACTTCGAAACTTGTAGATAAAATAAGCGGATCGGGAGTAGTGTACGTTAATAAAGGCGGCCTGGCTTGTAAAGTAAGACCGGATGGAAATGGGTTGTATCTGTCTCCGTGGTCGAAAGGTAGTGCGATTGGAGCGGGGTTGTATATGAAAACGGGTAGCGGGTTGTATATGAAAACAGGTTCCGGGCTTTTACTAGGTCCTAATTCACCTTTCCAAAATATTCCGATTCTCGGTATGTTGCTTTAAAAATAATCCTCGTATAAATAAAATGTCGGGATTCAACAGGCCTATTCATAAATTTATAACGAAACCCACTCGTCGGGTCGAAGTTAGAACCCAACCGAAAGAGGTGCGTTGGACGTTGAAAAAAGTGACGTATACACCCTGCAGACAACTGGGTGGACTAAGATGGGAGATTTTTGCGCAACAACTGATAACGATTCAACCTAGAGAAACAGCTACAGTGGCGCTAGGACTAGGCGTTCGAATGACAAAAGGATCGTGTCTAGTTTCGCTTAGACAGGAAATCGAAGCGAGTCTACGAGATGGAGTCGTTATCGGACAAGTAGAAGACATCGAAATTACTATTCAAAACGACTCCGATTCCGTAGTTAGTATAATCGAAGGCGATTCGTTATGTTTCGTTAATTACCTAAAATAATCGCAGTTTAAAAATAATATCCTATAATTATAAAAAGAATGTATAACGAATACACGCAACGAGAGATCCTGCCGAGATCCGAGAGAATCGGTCGTGCTTTCCGATATTCAGCAATCATTGAAATTCGAGATGAGATCGAGTACGAACTCGAAAAAAGAGAGATTCTGGGTGAAAAGTATCGTAAAGGCATTAGGATTATCAACGTAGTAGATGGTATATCAGCTCTAGTCGCGTTGGGCTTAAGCGCTTCATCGATCGCGGTTCTGTCTACGATAGTCGCGGCACCTATCGCGGTGGGTCTACAAGGACTGGCGGTTGGAGTGGGTGTTTTCAGCACGATCGGGCGTGTGATCAACAGAAAGCTCGCGCTAAAGGCGGAGAAGCATGAAACTATTAAAACGTTAGCCGAAGCGAAACTCAACACGATCAGCGACCTCATCTCGAGAGCTTTGGAAGACGATGATATTTCGATCGAGGAACACTCGTTAATTCTAAACGAAGGCGTGAAATTTAACGAAATGAAAGAAGAAATCAGAAAATCGAAAAATAGCCGAGAAACTATAGCCGAGTCGTTGAAGGACGCGTTTGCGAAATCGAAGGAAAACGTAGAACGTGAAACGTAAAACATAAACGTAAAATATAAACGTAGAACGTAAAACGTAAAATATAAACGTAAAACGTGTGTAAAATCACGTTCGTTATCGCGTTTCATTTCAATGTTTTAACGCGTGTTCCAAAAACGCTTTAAAACATTATACCACCTATTTAAAAAATGTCATTTCTAAAGATTAACGATCCCACCAAAAGAGACTTTATCGTTGAAGAGTTTCTGAAGATGAAGAAAAACATTCAACGAGATTATTTATCTGAGAAACTAGGCGATATAGGACTGCAGCGAGATTTGGTAAAGTTGTACAAGCCGATCGTGGACTCACAATCGACGATATCGAAAGAACAAAACGCTTTGTTATCTACTATTAAGGAAAACTCAGCAGCCACGTCTAACGCTCTAAAAGCGCTTCCCGCATCTATATCGTCGCCGTTAAAAGCCATACAGCTTCCACAGTATCCCTCGATAGAAGCTTACGAGGATCCCGTAGAAGACGTTACAATGTTAGAATTAGGAGACGTGGCAACGAAATACCTGAGTCAATACACCTCTAAAGACAAGTCTACCGATACGACGTTCGGTCTAAATTCTAAAGACGGGAAATTTTATATCGGAGACACACGCGTATCGTTCCAGAACGACGATATAATAGTCGGAGAGAAGACTTATACAGGTACTCCAGGACTTTGGGAGCTAGTGACTATGGCTAAACCGAACAGTTCGATTTACGACGACAACGATATGTCCGATTACGTCGAGATTCTAGACGCGACGAATGCTATGAGACAACCTAACAATCCGAGTAAACCAAAATCGTCAAGAAGTGAAAAGTACAGAAATATCATTAAACCGATATGGGAAATGAAGACTGGAAAACAGACGCCGAAGACGGGTAAAGGAGTCGTCGTAATTCCGCAAGATCCGAATGCTTTAGTAGAAATGTTGAGTCTGCGTTTCGCTAGCTACGACGCGGGTAATACGGGAGTAAGAAATGAGATCGTTGGTATATGCGATGAACTATTACGACAAAAAGAGATCGACAAAGAACGGTATAAAAACTTAATGTTGCGATTATAAAAATGCTCGTCGTCGCTAATAGAAGATTTACGAGAAAATACGTTATAGGAGGAGCTGGAATAATGGATACTATTACGGGAGTTTTTAAGAAGCTCTTCACTTCGGATGTCGGTAAACGAGCCGCATCATCCGCCCTTAGCGCGGGTAAAGACGCCGCGAGAGAGTTGGCTAAAAAGGCGCTACAAGTTGGGAAGAATACCACTGTAGAAGTTGGTAAACGCTTGATGGATAAAGCCGCTGCTAAACTCTTAACATCATCGGTTCCGAAGCCGCACGCAGTCGAAACGATACCAGCGCTTACGCAAGAGAATGCGGCTATCTTAGCACGGCTAATCGATAACGATGTAGGAACTACTGATATTAATAAGATACTAGCCGGTGATGGACTTTCTTCGAAGGTCGTGTCCATTCGAGATCTAGTGCGTAGTCTCAACAACAACAAAAACGGAGCGGGATTGAAACTCGCGTGAGTTTAAATTAATCTTTAGTAATTAAAATGCAATCGAATATTCTAAACATTACAGCACCCTCAGAGGTCGACGAAGGAATCGAAAAATACGAATGGCACGAATACGAACCAGCAGCGAGAACGACTTTTAACACACCCGGTGAGATTCGCATAAATATCGAAACTCAAGATCTATTTTGCCATCCCGCCGAATCTTACTTGCTTTTCGAAGGTAGGCTAGTCAAAGCGGATGGAACGGCGTACGCTAATGCTAACGCTGTAGCCCTCGCGAATAATGGAATCTTGCATCTTTTCAGCCAAATCGCGTATTCCCTATCGAATCAAGATATCGAAACGGTATTTCACCCAGGACAAGCAACTACGATGCTTGGTTTGCTTAAATATCCGGACGACTTCGCTAAAGCGCAGGGTCTTAATCAATTATGGTGCAAAGATACTGCAGCAACCGCGGTTATAGCGGAAAACGTAGGTTTCTCGACTCGTCAAGGTGTCTTATTCAAAAACCAACGGCTAAGGGAACGTTTAGTTTCGTCGTGCCCCTTAAACATATTTTCGGATTCTGCGAGGATTACGATAAAATAGTGTACGGTTTTAAGCACACGCTAACGATGGTTCGCAAATCGGACAACGACGCTATTTTTAGAATCGGTACAGTAGATGCTGGGAAAGTCGACGTTGAGAAAATCTCGTGGTTTATGCCGCACGTTACTCCGGCGGATATGGAGAAGATGCAATTGTACAAAACTATCGAATCGAAAGCATCGGTACCCGTTGCATATCGAGCTCGACAATGCGATACAATAGGGGTTCCTCAATCGAATACTTTTAGTTGGCGTCTTAGCGTCAAGACGGCTCCGGAAAAACCTAGGTGGATAGTCGTCGGATTTCAAACCGCTCGAAGCGACGGCAACCAAGAACATAACCCATCGATTTTCGATCATTGCAACCTCAAAAACATGTACGTGATGATGAATCAGGAGAGATATCCAGCGGTCGACTACGATCTATCGTTTCCCAACCAGAAATTTTCGAGAGCTTATAGAGACGCGGCGTCGTTCAGCGAAAAGTTCTACGGAATGGATCCGTTGATTACGCAAAGCAACATCACTCCAGCCGATTACAAAGATCTATATCCGCTCATAGTTTTCGATGTTAGTAAACAGTCGGGAAGACTGAAATCGTCGGTCGTCGATATCCAAATCAAAGCTACTTTCAACGCTCAGGTTCCAGCTGATACCCTAGGTTACGCGGTTATAATTTCGGATAAGTTGCTAAACTTCCAGTCAGATGGACAGAAAATGAGCGTAGTGTACTAAACGTCTGTACGAAAATACAGTCCGTGTTTAAAGAAAATCTTGTAATATATAAAATGAAACTGACAGAATTGCAAAAGTTAGCGAAGGAGAATAAGATTAGTAGGCAGTGCTCGAAATGGACCGGAACGCACCGGAACGCCGTTCCGGTTCGTCAAATGAATTAGCGTTTCCGTTCCGGTTCGTCAAACGAATTATTTTGAAAATACTATGAAATTAACGTGAATGCTCCCATATCTTTTGGCTAGCGTTCCGTTTCGTAAAATTTTCCATTTCGAGCACAGTGCTCGAAATGGACCGGAACGCACCGGAACGCCGTTCCGGTTCGTCAAAATGAATTAGCGTTCCGTTCCGGTTCGTCAAATGAATTATTGTGGAAAATACTATGAAATTAACGTGAATGCTCCCATATCTTCGACTAGCGTTCCGTTTCGTAAAATTTTCCATTTCGAGCACTGTTAGTAGGTATTCTTTTCTCAACAAACCAAAACTAGCGGCGTTGCTGATCGAGAAAGGAGTGCTTACACAGGAGGAGTTGGATAAACAACCGCCGAAAGTGACGAGTAAGGATGAAAAAGAAAGGTTGAAACGTATAAGAACGCATCCTAAACGCGTACAAATTTTGGATAAGGAAACGGACGCGATCGTTTTATACCCATCGATGTATAAGGCCGCGAAAGCGTTTAACCAAAGCGCGGGTTTAATAGCGATGTTTAACGGGAAAGTATATAAAAACAGATACGAAATTACGGTTTTCGATGTAAACGAAAACGCTGAAGACATCTTCTGAATAATGCAACTTACAGATACCTATCGCGTGTACTCGAACGATAGGTATCTCCGGTTAAAATTTCTTTTATATCACTAAGGTCGCAAGAATGCCACTGAAAAGTCTCTACCTAATATGTTTACAGCGATGGTCGAATAAACGAATATCTCAAGGTAGTCGGTACCGATTACCTCAACTATGGTACTACCGGTTGTGTTATTATACGAACCTCCCGTACCCCCTCCACCCGCAATTTGCATGTACGATACCCCGTTTTTATACAGGTAGACGTTACCATGAGCGGTATTATTAGTGTCACAAAAGTCTATGTACGTCGTAACGATATAGCATCCGGCTTTACCAGGAGTGAAACGAGTCAGTCCCGTACTGCTGACATTATCGGTTTCGAATCTTACACTATCGAAAGAAACTCGTGTGAGAGTTTTAGCGATTATGGCTTGTTGAGTTAAAGTGTAAAAGCTAACCGCGGGTCCGACTGCGGTCGTATCAACATATTTTTTAGTCGCTGCATCGCCATCACCGCTGGGATCGCGTAGGCCTGTAATGTGAGCGCCATGCATAAAGATGGGCTTATGCACGTTTATTTTAGACGGAGGATTACCATCCATTGACTTAACCATCTCTAAGACGGTTTCATTATTTATTCTAAAACTGAATCCATCAGTCGATTGCGATATAATCGGTTGGTTTAATCGACCTTCTATTTTATTCGTTGTATTTCCTAAAAATATAATAAAAGCTTTATTTCCACCTAAATCCTTACATCCCATCCTCCGCGTAAGCTCTCTACCGATGCTTAAGAGTAAGTCGCCAGTCATGGTATCACCGGTTTTAGACACTTTTAAATTGTCGTTGGACGGTAAATCACCGCGATTCGTTAACAAATCTATGGCTTGTCCTCGACTTAGAGCCTCATCCATTCCTGCTTCCGAAACGTTCGTCGTAGGTAAACCTTTTATCGTGTAGCCGCTCATTTTTAAATTTCCAGTCGCCGGGTTTGCTCCATCCATTCGAAGGAAACTAGCATTTACTTGACTAAGAGTAACACCACCAGCAATTATTCGTTGCGTAGATCCAGAATCTGTATGTCCGAATTTATCGACAGGCATTGTTTTTAATAAGATTATTTATTAGTTTAATGCAAATCGTTTATAACTTCTTGAAATTCGCATCCGTCGCTGCATGTTTTCTTCAGTACATACAAACACAAATGACCACAAAATACTTCGTTATCCGGCTGTATGCGTTCGCTGTTATAAAACACCGGGCGCCGTAAATACTTTAATAGTTCGGTAGGAGGAGGAAGACCGTAACTATCGAAATATATTTTCTCGTTGCCGTTCTTTAAAAAGCCGACCCAATGAGAGCCTACCCCATTAGAATCGTCTAGGTTTAATATCCCACACTCATTCCGTCTAGGTTTCTTCAGCAGCTCATCTCGTAAGAACACGCCTCTAAAATTCGGAATATTTAGTTTCTTCGCAGCATCCAATAATTCAAAATTCGTTAACGGTTGATTTGGAAGAACTACGCCTTCGACATCGATTTGTTTAACGCTCATTTTATATTAGAGAATAATGACCATATGCTAAAGTATGGACGCCATCTTGCTGAATCACTCGTTTATCATCGTCGGCTGAGAGAGCCACCTTGTTGACTTCTTCGGTGTAGATTTCGTGAAGGTGGGATCGAATGACATTCATCTTTCTCGATTGTTCTCGTTTGGTGAACAAGCAGTCTCTGTAATCTTCGTGAGTGATAGATTTCTTGACGACGTTCTTCTTAACACCTTTACATTTCTTGTGGTCTACTCCAGCCATCTTGTACGAATACAGTTTCGACCTCAAACCTACAAACTCTTCGATCTGTTTTCCAGCTGCCTCGTCTTTGAACATACCTATAACTTTCTTATTCACCCCGGTTTCTATACCCGATGGATGGTCCTTAGGATAGTCGCTCGTGTCGAACCTGCTTCTAATGTCGTCGGCGATATCGGCGTAAAAGTCTTCGGTCTTAATTTCATAAGCTAGAGAATCCGTATCGGTGAATAAAAGCTTAGCCCTATCTCCGTATTTAGTCTTAATGTAATTATAGTGAAAATGGTACATAATCGTCTTGCTCAAGTCTAAAATACACATACCGAGATATATAGGCTTGTTGTAATATAGTTTCGTACGTTTCATATGAATGGCGATTAGGTTTTCATCAAAAATAGTTCGAGTGTCGTAGCTCGTTTTCGCCGCTAGTTTTATGGCTTGCTTCTCGCTGGAAACTAGTTTTATGTCTACTCGAGACTCTATATTTTCACACGTCTTCCCAAACACACTATTATTCATTAATTTGAAAAAGTCTTTCTCGAAATCGTTGGTGGCTCTAGTCCTCAGGTTGGTATTTAGATCGATATAGCTTTTCAACCAGGCACTTTCTTCAAACTTAATTCCACGATGAATTTTGGTTATCTTCAAACCTAGGCTTTCGTACATCTTTAAATTTTCATGATGGACTATGTACTTTACTTTATCGTTCAGGTTTGGAATGAGTTTAGGTACAGTCGAAAATTCGGGTGTAATATTCTCAGGGGCAAGAGGATAGTCGTTGTGAAGATCGTGCAAATCTCTTCGGTATTCCAGGTCCACTTCTAATATACTCGGCGTTGATCTCCAGTCGTTTAGCTCGTCATTACCCATCCACCGGAACCCGTGAGTTGGTAGATTCTTACACATAGCCCCTCCATACAAATTGTTAGCGTCTAAATAGGTTATAAATGATGAAGGCTTGCTGTCATCAAACGAGGGTGTGTACTTATTGTTCGCCTGCCCATAACGATGTGAAATTGTACTAACACCACCTCTTATCCCGTGTTTAACCATTAGTATCATATCGTAATCGCTCAACAACTCCAACTCTACTCCAGTCAACTTTAATGCGGCGTCCCAAGCAAGCCCTGGAGAAGTATAATACCAAGCGGGGTCTAGACCATAGTTCTCGCAGCACACGTCTCTAAAATTCTCAAACACGTCGGCGAGCAGGAGAACATCGGACAGGTTATATAAATCGTGGTATTCTCTAAACGTTTTAAATCCGAATTCGTTCCATACCGCTAGTGCATGGTTGTAGTCTTCATCGCTAATGTCTGAGTCGTTAAGTCTCGAATAGAATGCTGACTTTGGTGGTAGTTCTGTTTCGTTCAAGCGATCGATAGAATCGACGTAATCGTAAGCATACGCTCCTTTTCTAAACAAGAGATCGAGCTGATTACCAGAGTAGTGCTTGCTTATATTTTTACACTGGTCTTTACTTAGGTTCCTCGATAATGCGTCGAGACTCGAAGCCATAAATCGAAAACTATCGATGAAACGTAATTCACGTTTAACCTCTACTTCCTTATCTTCTTTACCCACAAACTTATCAACTACAACTTCTCTGCTAAATGAGATGTACTTCTCTTCATTGCAAGGAATGCAGTTAATCTTTTCGTTATCATCGCCTCGTAGTTTCTTTACGAATAAATGACTGTCGTATCCGGATAAATTATGTAGCAGTACCGGGATAAACTTAGGGACTCTATAGCGTAGATTACAAATTGTATGAGCGGCTCCTCTATATTTTCCAGTTAAATGACAGTGGTCTCGAACTCGATCATCGCCTAGTTCGCCTTCGCAAATGTGGCAAACAGTAGCCGAGTCGTATAGCTCCTTGTCTTCCTTCCTGAATATCATGTCTTTTGGAAATTTAAATCGCTTGTAAATATCTTTTATATCATCTATAAGAGTGTCTACAAATATCTGCGCTACATCATCGTCTTCGTTCTTCGCTGTGAATATTACGGGGGCTCGCGAATATAAGTCATCATCGAAACATTTTATGTAATAACAGAAAGAACTTGGAACGTGTTTTTGGTATTTGTTGGTGTAGGGCGTGTTAGGATCTGGTTGACATGTGTCTATAGGTTTAATAAAACTTTCGAAATCGGCGTAAACTACAAAGGGGACCCTCATCTTTCTATAATAATTTTTAAAACTCAACATAGTTCCTGGTTCTGGAAGTTCTATCTTTTGCGCCTCGTGTTGGGAACAGTACTCGGTGTGTTTATGAAGCGAACCTAGCTCTCTATATCCCTGCAAACATCTTTTACAATAGTGCATCGAATTTACAGATTTTTCTGTTCGTGCCACCATCAATCTATTAAAGTTCTTGATCCAACAATAATGCTTCTTTTCTCCGTCGGAAATAAGCAGCAGATCTACGCATACATCGCATTCATGCTTTGATATATATAATGGATATACATCCTTTTCATAACCGAATACGTTAACGCTAACGTTATTATTACGCTCAAACTTATTTATTACGTTGGCGTCGGTAGCGACTGGGAATTCGATACCATTCCAATCGAGTTTCTTAGATTGTTCTTTTAGATCTCTAGTGATTCTATGCGGATTGTCTTCCGTTGGATTCAACGCTCTAGTAACGCACCACTTGAAACATTCATCGTCGTTGTTTTTCAGGTTAATAATAGCCTGTTTATTGGCTAAATACTCAGGAAGAGGAATATAAGAACTACCTTTCAATGGCTTATATACCACTGTATCGATATCCAACTTCACAACGGCTTTAAACCTCCAATTACTGCCTCGCATCTGAAAACTTGCCATGCTCTCCTTAATTTTATCCACTGCGTTGCTATAGATTTCGCTCACATCGGTTGCGCCTAAAATGATATCGGTCTTCGATTTAAAATTAGGTTCGGCTTCGACTTCTTCCCCTGATTTAATATCTAATTTCTCCATTACGCAATTAAGATTGAATTGAACTTTTACCCCACGATTTTTCGTTAGCAGACTGACTACCTGAGGTCTTACAGCGTTGAGAAAAGACGTGACGTCGATTCCACCAGTTCCTTCGATCGTGTATCGTTTAGTAAAACCCTTAATAGCTTTTGCGGTCTCTCGAAGTTCGAACTTTTTATTGATTTTACTAAAAATACTCAAAACCTTCGTCTTCAACGATTCCAATCTTTCATTCACGGCTTTCTTTTCCTTTGGAGGAATGGAACTAACCCACCGATCCGCAAAAGAATTAATAACAGACCTAACCTTAGTCTTCATCTCATTCCAAACATTACTAACAGAAGATTTCCAAGTATCAGACGGGGGTGTATACTTACCTGGAACAAGCGTTGGAACTTTAATGTCCGGAACCGGAGCGTCTAACGGATTGATCGCAGGCCTAGGTGACATGAGTGCTACGAGTTCTGCTTTTCGCAGTCTCGAATAACCAACCATGCCTCTCTCTCGAGCAATATTTCTTAGTTCTTTAACGGTTTTTGACGAATAGTCCATTTTATTATAGACATTCATTCCTTTAAGCCCTTTCATGAACTCAGATTATTAGATACTACAGGAAATTCCCAACCAGCGTAATCGTCCCATAACTCATAGGCGCGTCATCGAAACTGCGGGGATTTCCAATAGTTTCGATGACTCATACGATGGTCGTGACGTCATGTGGTTATTGCGTGGTTGTGCTACGTGGTTATTGCATTATGAACCTACTAGGAGGGGATTTGAACCTAGGATTTGATCAACTGTTCCCGTGTAGTCTTAATATAACTACTATAGTTTAACTAAAAAAAATTAGTTCCTAACTAAAAAGTTTAACTAAAAAAAATCAGCAATATGCAACTATTTTTCCACCATGAACATTGAACATTGTCAAAAAAAAACATTTTAACACTGCATGGTTTTAGCATTAACAGCCTGTGTTTTCAAATTCATACACTACTTACAGTATGCCTGTAACTTTATGCCAGAAAAGTACACATTGCATAGTGTGAAGGGGAAATTGTCATTGACGCTCTGCATTATTACAGTTCACTTAACCTCTGTTATTGTGAAAATGTTTGTCGTAAAAAGTTGGAAAACAGTTGGAAAAAGTTTAACTACTTTTTTTTAGTTTAGTTAACTAATTTCCAAAATCAGTTGCCAACTTTAGTTAAACTACTTTTTTTTAGTTGGAAAATAGTTTTAGTTTAACTAAAAAAAAATAGTTTAGTGCCCATCACTGGGAGCTCATGTCATAAGATTCTAGGAAACCTATTTCAGAATGCTGGACAAACCAGAGCAAACTTCTGTGATGCACTGTAGATGTTCTGGTTGGGGGAACAACCAGGTCACCCTATGCGGCAGAGCGAAGACAATGACGTGAATGTGTTGAAGTGCTCAGATCAGAGCTACAGCAAGACTCTATAGACCTGACCGAATATTCTAGGCACCTTCCTTCTGTGTTGCTTGCAGAGGTTTATCACAATTTCTCTGATCAACACGCACCAGAAAAGTCCACAATGGCTCCAATGATTATAAGTGACAGTACTCGTAATTGTAATCGGAAATTTGTATAGAACCTCTTCAAGAGAAATCCTCCAGAGGCTCTGGTGTTTATTAGGCATCCAGGAAAGAGTTTTATTTTCCAGAATGCATTTCTTTCCGTCTCAGCGCGTGGCATGAGTTTGAAGAATTGCAAATGGTGCTATACAGACCAGATCAGACCAGTATAGGTAGGTTAGGGTATTGCCAATGGATCTAACCGTTGAACGTGTAGTTGTCCTTGACCTCTGCAAACGTCACCCCATTTTCGATTGTGTTTCTTGCCCTGCAGTAGAGTGTAATCGGCTGATTCCAAGTGCGCATGTCTTCCGTCACATTCAGTTTGCTGGACTCCGACAGTAAATTCCAATCGTCATCGTACCTAAGAAACACAGCCCAATATACATAGCCCTATACATATATAATAGTGTAATTTGTAATTGTTATCTTATATTTATACAGTGCCAATTCAAGAATAAACTCTTCGGTGGCGCTCAAACTCTTCAGCGTTACATGTTGTTACATATAAATTATATGTTGTCACAGGCCAGTATACCCCGTGATCGATCGAGTCAGTCGATCAAGTCGATCGAAACTCGGCCAAGTCGAGTCGGTCGAAAAATCGTCGACTCGATCGACTTGCAAGTCGAGTCGATCATATGTTTTGACAAGTCGAGTCGATCGTTGTTTCCTCGACTCGACTCGACTATGAAATATTTTCTTGCTATTTTTTGCGGCTACTTCACAAAATGACCCACGTAATGTGATGACGTAATGCTCAGTAAACGCACAACTACCGTATTAACCTGATTTGAAGTTCAGTGCAAATATTGAGCCTTATGGTGATTTCGTATAGTGGACGCTGAAGATACTTTTTCACAGTTAAACGGTGAAAATGGAAAGAATAAGATGCGTTAAAAATGCGCAAGTTTCAGGAAATTTCAGCTCTATAGTCAGTTATAGCGACGATCTCAAAACGTTCGAATGTCTGTATGTTAGGACGGGACTGAATGCTTCGATTTTGGCCAAGAGCAGTGGCTCGGAAAGTGTTTAAAAGTTTCGTGAGCTTACCTCAGCCAAGTAGGCTACAGACCTAAGATGGATACAATTATACATAATATCCAATATAGCCAATAAGAATATTTTGTCATTTCTTACAATCAGTGGAAAAAGTTTATTATACATGGCCTACATGTTCATGAAATGAGACGCGTCTATAGCACAATAAGTCAATAACTACTTTAGCAAGCATCAAATACAAAGCGCCAGCCAAAAGTTGTGTGAGCAATCACTGAGCATGCTTCTGCCTCGGCGCAACAGAGCCAAAACTTGTGTGAGCATTGGCGCCATGGCTCCCGGGCCCAAGGCCATGGGATACAGTCCAAGTCGACAAAGTCGACCAAGTCGATCGTTTATTTGCCAAGTCGATCGAGTCGACGAGAGGTCGACTAGTCGACAAAGTCGATCGAGTCGATCGTCGGCCGAGCCAAGTCGATCGTAGCAGGTCGACTCGATCGATCACGGGGTATACAGGCCAGTCGTGATTAGTTGCGTTTGAGGAGTGCATGTAACAGGTCAATTGAACATCTGTCTAGGAAAGAGCTTCTGAAACGATCGCCAACCTAATACTTGTATGAGAAAAGTATTTAAAGAGGAAGCTGATACGTATTTATTAAGCGCCAATATCTAATGACCAAGCAATTACGAGTGAAGGACTTCTTCACAAATTTCTACACAACAGCCGTCTCGTGGAGGATCGAAGCCGTACTCTCCGTGTTTTAAGGCAACGCTCTAACCAATCGGCTACCGAGTTCCACAACAGGACCCATTTTCCTTACGAGACGAGTTGCTTGACTCGAAACAATGTTATTTTACAGATCAGGATTCGAATCTCGATCACCAATGGACAATTGTTAGAATAAGGAATAATCTTATGTGCAACAAAGATAGAGATGAACAGCGTCCCTTACCATGTTATCCTTGGAGCGGGTCTTCCGTTTGCTATGCAGTTGATGGTGTCTCCAACTGCGATCTCCTTTGGAGCTTCAGCACTGGAGGGCGGATAGAAACTGATCTCGCTAACAGCATCTGTCAATCAAAATCGGAGAAATCGGACGCAACTGAATGCTGACCAAAACAACGTAAATTCAAATATGGCTACCGCATATAAAAATCCCTGCAAACTCATGATTATACAAAAAATCTAGTAGGCCTAGGCCTACATGGATTATTTAACAGTCAAAAGCAGCCCACATTAACTAAATAAAACAACACATTTATTCTAGACTTAAATTCATCCGAAAGTGAAATAATGGGCGCTAATGGGTTAACACTGAATATGAAACATATAATTTAAAAGTGAAAAATCAGGTCTAGTTGTTTTAAAGAATTTAAAATAAAATATAGCCTAAGTTGCAAAAATAAGTTTTGTCCTTACCAGAGGATGATATGTTCTACGGGTTAGGTGTGAATCCAAACAGTTTTATTTCTGTGATGCCATATTTGGGAACAAACAGCCCAATACAAATAACAAAACACCAGCCAACAACACAATACAAGCCAACAACACAATACAAGCCAACAACACAATTCAAGCCAACAACACAATACAAGCCAACAACACAATATAAACCAACGACACAATACAAGCCAACAACACAATACAAACCGTGCTCGTAGTACAAACCAGCAACACAGTATAAAGTAACAACACAAAGCCAGTCAACAGCTCAATAGACAAATCAATAATACAATGCCAGTCAACAGCACAATACACAAAACAAACAACACTATGCCTCTCAACAGCAAAGTAGGCATGCACAACCCATCATAGACCTACAACGAAACAGCCGCAGAACAGTTGACTATTCGTCGTGGTGCTTACGTCTGACGTAGAAAACAGTGGAACAGTTGTCTGTGTAGTCTGGATTCGAATTCATGAATTCAACGATGCAGACGAACTCCTGATCGTCATCAGCTGACGTCACGTTCTTTATCAATCTCGCCCTACATGACAGTGAACAGCACTGAACACACAAGGCGCTAAAGAAGTTAAATATGGTACAAGCACGATGCTTTTAATGATCCGCGTGACACTATTTCCAATTACGACTAGGATTGACCAAGTCAGCCTAAATAGTTTATAAGACTAAGCTAGTCAAAACTTAGCTAGAGGAGCGCAGAACTTTTCAAAACTGGGCTCCACTAAATTTAATTTCAATTCAGTTTCCTAAGATATCCTGAAAACGAATGAATTTATTCGGAGTAGAAGAGTATGTGAACCAGCGTTGCACCAATCTACGTTACATCCGATGAAACGAAAGACTGTGCAGAGTCAGCAACTGGTAACTCTCCCAGTTATCTGAACATTATTTCCTAATTGATAAATGTTTTGTTCCTAATGACATTTACATCGTTTTTACTAGTGCAGCTAGTGCCTCGGATTATTTCCTTGGCAGTGTTGGGGTTGTCATGTTGACTATTTAAATCAGGGCCACATTAAGGCTAGTGCGGGCCCGGGTGCTGTGATTACAATCTAGCCATAAGCGCGGGACCCAATTACAGTACAATAAAAATGTGTAATGTAGGCCTACTTCCAAAAATGTGGGCCTCTAAAAGCTGCGGGCCCGGGTGCTGCAGTACCCTTATACCCCCATTAATGCGGGTCTGATTTAAATAAAATAGTAAATAATACTGAAGAAAACTATTGAAATATTATAAATTTAAAATGGCAAATAGCTGCAGTAAGTAAATAAGGGCCTAAATATGACTAAATATACAGGATCAGATATGATATGAGATAATTAGATGAGTCAGTGTCAGATGGCATAGAATATCCATAGAATATCCATCGCCAAACAAATTGTTGAACCTACGTTTTTCTGGTTGTGGATTCGGAGATTTTAACGACTCCAGGGACTTCCACTCCGTCTCTTTTCCAGGTGATCATGGGAGCGTACGTCTCCGTTGAATCATAGAAGTTGACGCTGCACGACATGTTCGCCTCGTCGCCCTCGTCGTATTCAACGATGCTAACAGGGCATTCTATTGGATCTGTAGATAAATGAACGTACGAAGAGATGAATAAATCAAAGAACGATGATCGCACGTGGGAACTCTTATGCGGGTCTCGTATTTAAGTGATAGCGCGTTTTGGATGTTAGAATTACTGTCATTAGGCAGAAGATGTCTGGTTGTTGAAGTTCCTGGGGCTGGGAGGTACTACTTTCTTATTGGATTACCGACTACACGTAGCCTAATGCGCTTTTGACGAGGAAAGGTGTAACTGGTGCTGTAGAAAATCATACTGTGTTGTACTTTTGATTCCTAATGTAGGTGACATTCTCTATCCAATACACTCGGCACTTTTTCTTTCTCGTTAAAAGTTCTGTTTAACAGTGATAATTGTTGATTAAGCATCAACTTACACAGAAATCTCGACAGGCTCCCTGCTATCAGGCTTATTGTAAAATTTCGGCTATTGATATCGGCAAAAAGGATATTGCTCAGTGGTAAGCTACAATAACTGTACCGATGTCCCATTCCCACTCATATTAACCTTATCTATGCTTATTTGAATAGTAAGTTATAAGGCTGTAATAGGTGGGTGAAGATAAAGTGTTGATTAGATTATGGTAATTATCATTTAGGCCTATGATTGTGCGTAAATGACCAGCATCTAAGACTAGCCAAATTGATTATAAAATTAGATTAAGATCGGGGATATTTACGGTGATTCGAGAGTTAGGGCCACAAGCTGTTATTTGCTGAATGCAGGAATTTAACTTCAACGGACTGTGAAATTATCGTCTGACGCGTCTGCGCAGTGAACACTTCTGGAATTAGGAAGGATAGTTTTGTGCTATAGGGCCTACGTTGATTTAGGTGGATATCCGTCAAGAAGACGATCAGTTAGTTGCGTGACAGAGATAGTCGAGATAATATCCTGTCGAGCGATAAGACATTGTTGATCGAACTACTGAGTAACACATCGAATGTAGATATAGATGTATTGGCAAACCATACGCCCAGCGTAAGGCTCGTATGTTGTCAGAGGAAAACGAAGACGATTGACAGTTCTACGAGCAGAGAAATCTACTACTACGAGGGAGGTTAGCTAGGTTATAATATCATAAATATCTTTACTATAAAGTGTTAGTCTAGGTAGGATATGTAGAACATTCTATGAATAGCCATCTTATAGTTTGACATTGCTGTTCGTTGAAACTTATATATTTCTACAGAACTAATACATATTCATTTATACAGAGTTGATTTAAGCTGATTTCTTGATGTTATTAGCTTGACCATCTTAATTATGCAATGGGCAGGAATGAATTACAAGTAGCCTGGCATAACATCAATGCCTCTTTCCCGGTAGATTCAAATATTGGGAGATCTTACAATAAATGTGAGTAATGCACTTTCCCACATCCATGAATTTCTCCACGATATTTGTTTATAGGTAGACCAGAAATATTGTTGTCGGGGGTTGGGGTTCAGTTCTGGCTTTTATTCTACAGGTAGGCCTACTATAGAAGTTCAACATTATCATTATTGACTATTCTGACTAATTATTTTTGTTGTTACTGCAATCAAAAATCCAGCCTCTCCAAAAAAGCTCATGTCTTGTCACGATCGATGCGCATGCTGTTTGTGCTACATGATTTGCCCCTCTTGCAAACATTTCTGCGGGCGCCAATGTAAATGAGCGAGGTAAGGCCACTAGGTAGAGTGTACAACTGCGTGCTTAAGGCGCGCCTGTTCATATTGGCTTTGCTTTTGCCTGCGCAATGCGCTGTTCGTGACAACAGGTCAACAACCGACCTGGCAGCCACAAGATTCCGTTAAGTTAAACGACTTTCGCATATGACCTTGCCTCACAGATATTGCTTCACTTTGACCTAATCTTAACTTTTACCGCTTTTAGTTATCTTTACCCTTCTCACGTTACATTCCTTTACCTTGCATTTACCTTGCACTACTTGAACCTGTATTGTCATGCCTAACTTAATCTGAGTAACCAGATATGAGGCGTACCTAATACAACGACGTGAGTGGTCTTTCCAAAGCCAGGAATGGGCGTGAGGTTGCAAATATACTGAGTCGCCAGTTCTGCTTTGGCCGTCTTGATGACGAGGTCGAGCAATTGTGTGTCTCCCACAGTCGTCAATGGCAGGACAGTGAAGTTGATTGGGTCATTGTTTATGGCATTGTAGGTGGAGTAGATGAGGAATCCAGTTGTCATCCATGTCGGATAGTACAGCCACTCGATGTAGGTGTTGGGCGGCAGGTCGGTCACATTACAGCTGAGGGCGACGTTCTGTTCTCCTCGTTGAGAACCGACATTCGGAGGGTAGACGGATATCACCTGACCTACGATTAAAGATAATATCACCAACCTCATCACCATCATCATCTTTTTGCTGGTGCTGGCAGTGATGCGGGTCGAGAGCGCTGCTGATTTGAGTTGCGCTATATTCAGTTACAATTACAATTACTTCAACCTGTATTGTCATACCTAACTTGATCTGAGTAACCAGATATGAGGCGTACCTAATACAACGACGTGGATGGTAAGTCCAAAGACAGGAATAGGCGTAAGACTGCAATAATAAGGAGTCGCCAGTTCTGCTTTGGCCGTCTTGATGACCAGATCAATGGACTGCGTGTCACCAACAAGCGACGTGTGTAAAACGGTGAAGTTGACTTGATCATTGTATATGCCACCATTGTAGGTGGAGTAGATGAAGAATCCAGTCGGTTGCCAGGTCGGATAGTAGATCCACTCGATGTAGTTGTTGGGCGGCAGGCCAGTCACATTACAGCCGAAGACGATGTTCTGTTCTCCTCGCTGAGCACCGACATTCGGAGGGTAGATGGATATCATCTGACCTACGGTTAAAGACAATACCACCAACCTCATCACCATCATCATCGTCATGAACATCAGCATAACAGAAACAAATGTGCGCCAACAACTTGTCCAATCGCTACACCGAATGCGCTACACTACAGACCAAGCGTCCTACCGAATAGACTTCCGTGGCGCATCATCTTCACCGTCGTCGTTGTCACCAGCATCATTATCACTAGTACCATACTCATCATTATCATCATCTTCGTTGTCGTTATGGCTAGAAGAATGCAGACGAGGAAGAGACTGCGGAAATAAATTAGCCTAATTATGAGAAAATGAAGCAGTGATCTTGGCAAATGTTATAATTATTCATATGACGCAGTATGACAAAAGCTGTAGCATGTTAATCGTTTAGAGAGGCCTCTGTAACATAGTGATGACACCTTTGAAACTATGTTATAGTTAATTTTCTTTGCTGGATGATTATTCCTTTCTGTGCCTCTGCAGCGTCTGACACCTCAGAAGAATTCGTTGGCTCAAACCAGATCCAACAATGTTATAGCTAGACAAGGTAAGATAAGGTGAAAAGTAGGATGATGTAGGCCTAAGGTAAGGTAGGCACAATATATATATATATATATATATATATATATATATATATATATATATATATATATATATATATATATATATATATATATATATATATATATATATATATATATATATATATATATTGTGGCGGAAATGAGTTCTTCGCTACCCCAACTCTGGGGTCAGTGTGGCGGAAATGCACCTCTCTCTCGCCGGGGTATATCTCTCAATATACCGTATACTTCCAAGGCCAGCCGAGTGGTTAAGAAGGCCCTGGACGTGTACGCGTAGATAAGGCCTCCGAGGTCGTCGAAGGACTTGCGAGTTTTCTTACAACCGATCGACTCAACAATGACAAGACCGAAGAACGATTGAACTTTTCTTATAAGATCCAAATGATCACGAAATTCACAATAATTCGGTATTTCCAGAGAATCACAAAACCATAACACTTCTCGTGTCGAACAAACAATCTTTTCGTGTACAGAATTATTTGCAGTAATTACATCGATGCCTCACAAAGAAAACGTCTCACCCTGCGCTATCAAGAACCCCTTCTTTCTTCTCGAAATACCCCAACATCCGACAAGGGCTTCGCCACTATAGTCCCCGGCGATCGTCTCCGCCGATTCAAAGCACGAGGCCCCTTTTATATGGTTTCCGAGGCCCCACTGAGGCACTGGGCCTCACTGGGGCATCAGTTCCCGGGCACTGGGCCTTCCCGCGCATCAGTCCCCGGGCACTGGGCCTTCCCGCGCATCAGTCCCCGGGCACTGGGCCTCACTGGGGTATCAGTCCCGGGGCACTGGGCCTCACTGGGGCATCAATCTGGGTCTCACAAGGCCTCACAGCACCCATTGACCTTCCCTGAGGTCCACAGCACCCAACCAACCTCACCACAACTTCTATAGCGCCCAATAATGAAAGTTCGCTCCATCCTGGTCCGTCACAATATATATATATATATATATATATATATATATATATATATTGTAACGAGTTCCCTTTCAATCCTAATAAAAGCTCAAACACTCGTGTCTAGTTTAAACAGGTATAATTCTCCAAACAAATTAACGATACATTACCCAACCGTAGACTGACGGTGGAAACGGTTCGCTCATCACTCACGAAAGAACGCCAAAGAAAACCTGGTCTTCAATGCAGCAACAGGCTGACGACCAGAAACGTACAAACGTCGAACGTACGTCAAAGAAAACCTAGTCTTCAATGCAGCAACAGGCTGACGACCAGAAAATAGACGCGTAGAAAGACGTCAAACACCACAGGTGCAAAGCCTCACAAAACTAGCTTAACTAGCATGCAAACACAGGAAGTACTCGGACAAGACTACGCCCATCGGCAGTGTCATCAGAGACCTCTCTCAGGAAGTACTCGGGCAAGACTACACCCGTCGGCAGTATAATCAGAGTCTTCCTCCACACACCCTATTCTCTGTCCTTATATGGGATATCTTTCCCCGCTAGAGGTCTCTGCTCAGCCAAAGAAACCAGTCAAGCATAACCCTTACCCATCCTAGGACTAGTCAGTCATGGGATCCTAACAATATATATATATATACATATATATATATATATACATATATATATATATATATATATATATATAAGGGTGTTTTTATGATGCACATGATTTTTTAACTCAAAGATCGTTTAACGGCCAGGTCGAATTATCATGCCATTTAGCGTATAAACGCCATATCCGAAATTATATCGCGATAGCTGAACATTTAGGACTGGTGCAAGGCGACCGAAATTAGGAACCCGGTGACCTGTCTCGGTTTGGCCAAAATTTTAGACGTTACGATGTCTGTTCTTCGTGTTTTCGATCTTCAACAAAATTATAGTAATTAATTAAGCTATTGTGGTTTTCTAGAGGAGACACCTGGTGCTACATCAATAGCATGGTATTTAACGCGAGTGGCTGTCTCCCTTGGTAAGAGTATGTGTTTGATCCCCGAATGAGTTTGTGCCAATCAGATAATGTCGTGGTTTCCGATCGGAGCAATCTGTCTACAACAATAATTCCGTCGCCCATGACGATATCGTGCAAGCATGGCGGTAGCGACGGAGGTTTCTCTGTTGGCAACATCATCTGAGGAAGAGGCGTCATCAAATAGCTCAGAAAGAGAACCAGAACCTTCAACGTCAGCTGGACCACCAAAGCGGCGAAAGGGAACAATCTCTGTAGTTACCCGTGATGTTGCAGCAGCTCTAGATCGTACCAAAACCAGCAGCAGGAATGCCTCTCACAGTTTCTCTGCTCTCGCTGCATCCAATCTATATGCAGCACCAGCTGGTGAGCTGATCATCAGTCCTTCTGCTATCCATCGAGCAAGGAAGGATAACCGTGCAGCCCTAGCAGCTGAGATTCGTGAATCTTTCGATCCGAAGGTTCCCCTTACTATCCACTGGGACGGCAAGATCATGCCAGATTTCACAGAAACTGGACGAGTGTGCGTTGATCGTCTTCCAATAATGGTATCTGGTAAGGATGTGACCAAACTATTGGCCATCCCCAAACTCCAATCCGGGACTGTTGCCTTCATGGCAGATGCGTGTTTGGCCGAGATCGGAAGTTGGGGATTGGAAGACAGAATCGTGGCCATGTGTTTCGACACAACGGCGAGTAACACGGGTTGCAAGGGCGGCGTATGCATCAAGCTGGAAACGGAATTAGGAAAAGACCTCTTTAACCTTGCCTGTCGACATCATGTTTCGGAAATTGTTCTGGAAAAGGTATTTTCACTGCATGATTCTGTAAGGTCTCCAAAATTGGAACTCTTCAGTAATTTCCTTGACTTCTGGCCGCAAATCGATCAGACCAAGTATCGCACAGCAATGGAGGATAAAGACGCAGCAAAAAGAGTCAAAGAAATTCGAGAGAATGTCATCACCTTCGCACTGCAGCAACTGAATGCTGAATACCACAGAGACGACTACGAAGAGCTACTAGAACTAACAGTCATTTTCCTAGGAGGAATTCCACCGAAAGGAATAAAATTCAGGTACCCAGGGGCATTTCACGGCGCGCGTTGGATGGCACGTGCGGTTTATGCTAGCAAGATGTGGCTTTTCAGAGAGCAGTTTCCCATTCAACAGCACCAGAGGGCATCTCGACAATCTTACTCTCAAAAGATGTGGAATCATCTACTTCGAGTTTCACTTTTGTGACCACAACCTACGTGGAGTACTGGTTCACCTGTACAATGTACATCACCCAATGAAGCCCAAAGGAACGATCTTCAATTCTTGAAGGCAATCCATACTTACCCAGACAAGGAAGTTTCACAGTTCGCCCGAACAGCATTTTCCCGACACCTTTGGTATTTGTCGGAGACCTTGGTTGGCCTCAGCCTTTTTGAAGATTCAGTCACCTTCGACGAAAAACAGCGCATGGTCTATAACATGCGCAACAATCAGGGATCCGACGAACCTCCAAAGAGGCTTCCTCCCATACATGATCCATCTACAAAAGCGCTATCCGATTTTTTTTACCACTTCTACCATCAAACTTTTCCAGCTCCTCAAATTCGATTACGCTTTTCTTGATCGAGATCCACAACAATGGGAGTCAGAGCATTCGTTCAATGAGGCGAAAGATATCATATCCGCCCTAAGAGTGACGAACGATTTAGCGGAGAGAGGACTGGCTCTAATGCAGTCCTTCAATGAAGCCCTGGTTCGAAATGAGGAAGAGAAACAATTTGTTCTTCGAATGGTTGAATACCATCGAAATAGATTCCCAAAAGCACTAAAGGGACTAGGTAATGACAAATAACTGAAGGTTCTTGGTTTGCTTTTGCCTTATTTTTTATGTTTAAGTGTTGAAATTGTTTGGATCTTCGAGAATTACAATGTATGATATTGTTTTCTAAGTGGTAATTTTTCCGGGCTTTGCGCCAGTTCTAAATCTCTTTTGATTTTCATCTAATTTGGCAAATGTTAATGTTTCTCAAGGTGGAACACAAAAACAACCTGGCCGATATTAATTTTGAAACTTCAAATTATAGACACACCCTAATATATATATACATACACATATACATACATACATACCTGGAGAGTAACACAACGCCATATGGAACCTCTTGAAGGTTCGCACATCGTAACCGTTAACTTCAAATGTCTAAAGCGCTACTTTAAGGCTGAGAGTAGAGCACCAGTTTATTCACGGGCGCTGTGTCAAGTCAGGGTTAAATCAAGGTTCAGTCAAGGTTAAATAATTTGTTCGAAACTAATATTATTCTCCGGTATTCAGTTCAATAAAATTATTTTCTTTTTCCAAAAGGGTACGCCGTCTATTTGAAAGCAAATCTTCTATTGGAAGACAAATCTAAGTTTCCTTGCATGATCCAGGGATTAAGTCTTTAGCAATGCCTGGCACATTTGCGGACACCCCTTAAGACAACAAGCAATGTTAGTCTTTGTATACCTGAGCCGCATAATTTCGTTTATCTCAGGTGTGTGTCCAATCAATTTTACCTGTCGCACGCATCGAATCTATTCATAAGCAGTGATGGGCACTAAACTATTTTTTAAAGTTAAACTAAAACTATTTTCCAACTGAAAAATAGTTTAACTAAAGAAAGGCCTCTGTAGCCGAAGTGATCGATGACTCTGTCGGATCAAACAAAAGCATAGTGATGACACCCTTGAAACTATGTTATAGTTAATTTTCTTTGCTGGATGATTATCCCTTGCTGTGCCTCTGCAGCGTCTGACACCTCAGAAGAATTCGTTGGCTCAAACGAGATCCAACAATGTTATAGCTAGACAAGGTAAGATAAGGTGAAAAGTAGGATGATGTAGGCCTAAGGTAAGGTAGGCACAATATGATTTTTGAAATTAGTTAACTAAACCAAAAAAGTAGTTAAACTTTTTCCAACTTTTTTCCAACTATTTACGACAAACATTTTCACAATAAAAGAGGTTAATTGAACTGTAATAATGCTAAGCGTCAACGACAATTTCACCTTCAAACTATGCAATGTGTACTGTTCTGGCATACAGTTACATGTGTACTGTAAGTAGTGTATGAATTTGAAAACACAGGCTGTCAATGCTAAAACCATGCAGTGTTAAAATGTTTTTTTGCTGACAGTGTTCAATGTTCACTGTGGAAAAATAGTTGCATATTGCTGATTTTTTTAGTTAGACTTCTTAGTTAGCAACTAAAAAATGTTAGTTAAACTGTGATTTTAACTAAACTATTTTTTAGTTAAACTTCATCCTTAACTAAAAAAATTTAGTTAAACTAAAAGTTAGCAACTTTTTAGTTAACTATTGCCCATCACTGTTCATAAGCAGTAGAACAGTCACTTACTTTCGACTGTCGCCAGAACGAAGGAGACGAAGACGACCAAGAAGGTCTGAAGGAGAATACCACGAAGAACCATTTCCAAGCAGCAATGCTGCTCTAAACAACTAAAGCACTTTTCGTAAGAATTCTTGTTTTGAAACGAAGAAATCACGATGTCTCTTTGGTGTTATGTCTCAAGACTGATCAGTTTGAAATGCTCAGGTCCAAAGAGCAAGTGATCGAGCCATTGTAATTGCAAATTTGTATAACAACACTTCAGAAAACATTAAAAGAGGCGCTCCCAACACTAGTCTGAATGATATTAAAATGTCAAATCAGCAAACATTACATCGGTATGCAAGACAATGCACAGAAAACTAGAATGGTTACCAACGGCGGGCCCATGCGCACACCTGAAGACCAGTCAACAGATTCCTTATCCAAAGTTGACAGATGACGCAATAATCAGGGTACCTGGACCAGGTTGGGTCAATAGTGAAGAGCGATACACGATAATCCACACTGCCCAAAGTTTTCTCGTTGGTGTTAAATAATGCACGTCCGCCTATTCTTAAACTGCCGAATCCAAATTTAACAGGTTTTCATCGTCTGTTGATCGATTGAAATGATTGTTAGATCGACTGATTAATTAATCAATAGATTAATTAATTAATCAATAGATCAGCCGAACGGTAGATCGATTAGCTTCAATTTCGTAAATGTCATTGATGGTTTAATCAATAGAGTGACAATAGTAATAATAATAATTTTGAGTACCTTGTTATCTCAGTTAGCCTACATCCTGTGATACTTTTCTCAAATTCTTCTAATTTTGATTAACATATGCGCCTCTCATAATTAAAACAGCGACAATAGGCCTATATTAGTTCATTTTGTGAAGCGTCGTATTATACAAGGTAGGAGGTAGGACTAGCCTATAGTAGAAAAGAACTATGGAAATAACTGAGGAAGAAACTCCTCTTAAAAATCGAGGAGCCTTTCCTTGATCACCTCGTTAAGCTGTGTGCGCTCTGGTAGGCCTACAGTGTTGATCAATGACTGAAGTTCGATCTTTGTAGCTTACAGTTTCAACCGTAGGTTGCTAAAGTTCGTGAATTAAGGGCCCACCAGTTAAAGCACATTTAAAAAGCACTTAATAAGATTGGAATAATAGTTTATGCAAGTATGTAGATGTATAATGAGTAATTATCTTACGGCACGTAATCTCTGAGTTGATCTCACTTTACATGATTGCACTTGGTCAAGGTGTGAGGTCGCAGTGGGGTCGGATTTAAGAGTCGTCGATTGCTTCTCTCACACTTCTTGCTGTAAATTATTTCTATACTATTATCAAGCGGATGATTGGAGTCCCAGTTAGGACACCTTGAAGCCTGCTTTAGTAGGCTTCTCTTTGGTTTATTTTATTTCTAGTTATTTCTGTTATAATTCATAGTTAAGAGTAGTTAAGATCTAAGTACTGAAACCAACCATTTACATTTCTTAACAGATACTGTAACAGACAATGGAACACTTAATAATTTTACTAGTAGGGCATCCCTGGTTTAGAGGGACTTCCATCCCTTTAGGGTTACCCTTTGGTATTGAAGACAACAATATGTGCATAAGTAACTTTGTGATAAACAATTGAGCGTAGTAATATTTAAAAATAAAAATATATGCTTAACACCAACAAATTATTGTACTTTTAGTTCATTAATCAGTCTAGTAATGATTGTATTGTATTGTATTGTATTGTATTGTATTTGGATATTTATAAAGCGCTTCTAGCGGGAGGGCCATTCAGAAGCGCTCCCAGTGCGAGAGACCCCGAGAGAAAAAGCAAGTTTTAAGAAACTTAAAAGAGGAAGAGACGTTACCTGAGAGAATAGAAGAACGAACGCGGAGGAAGCTCATTCCAAAGAGCAGGGCCAATGGAGGCAAAAGACCGAGATTGAGCCTGAGAAGTCCTGACACGGGGAACGAGGAGGTCCAAGCGGTCAGATGAACGAAGAGGACGAAGAGAAGCAGCAGAGTGAGGGCGATGAATTAAGTCACATAAATATTTTGGAGCGAAACCAAGTTGAGCCTTACACACAAGGATGAGGACCTTAAATTGGATGCGGGCAGAAAGCGGGAGCCAGTGGAGTTCTTCTGTCATAAAGGTGGCGATATGAGAGAATCGAGGAAGACGGGCAATTAATCTAGCAGCAGCATTGAGAACGGACTGAAGAGGAGCAAGACGGACTTTAGGAAGACCAATGAGGAGGGAATTGCAATAGTCAAGTCTAGAGCAGACAAATGCATGGACAATTGAAGTGAAAATTGGAGATGAGAGAGAGCGCGACGGATAGCTCTGAGGCGCCTTAGGTGAAAATAGGAAGTGCGAGTGAGTTTGGAAATGTGTTCAGTAAAGGTCAGAGAATTGTCAAGGGTCACTCCTAGATCACGAACGCTAGACGAGAAAGTTAAAAGCGAATGATACACTGTATACGCTATCCATTTAGCCGATGTTAACGATTTCTTGTCAATTGTTAAAAGTTGTCATGAGTACCAATAAAGGTTATTGATTGATTGATTGATTGATTGATTGATTGATTGATTGATTGATTGATTGATTGATTGATTGATTGATTGATTGATTGATTGATTGATTGATTGATTGATCTGAACATTGAACACTTATATAGCGCGTTTTGTGAATCCGACAAAAGGGATGGTCACCGCATAATGGACTTGAAAACAAAATAATGTAATAGGCCTACTCTGTAAACAAGAATTAATTAGCCATTGGGGCGGGGAGATGGTTGAATGATAACATGCTGGTATGGAGATCAGAAGGACGCGGGTTCGATACCCACTAGCCCCATAAAGGTTAACTCAGCCTTTTCACTCCCTAGGGGATGACTGTAATATGAGCAGTAGAACAGATGGGAGCCTTGCATGGCTGCCAAACAGTTAAATTCGACTCCTGTCAAACTTGTTATCATCTGTTTCTACTATATCGTGTAATCTTACTGCGTACTTGTCAGTATGAATTTAATAAACGAATATTATTATTATTCTACCACCCGCGCAACATTATGTTGTATATGAGCGACTCAGTATAGCGTGCCCATGTGGTTCCTTTTGAGTTCTCCCTTTGACAATTATTGATGCAAATCTGATTGTGTGTTTTACATATAAGCAGTTGATGATCAATAATGAAATCAATCAACTTAATTACTTCTTCTCAAACGCAGTAATTCTATAGCTCAAGAACTCTCAATACTGTCGATATTGCTGAGTAGTTTTCTATCAGAAAACAACTCCTATTCGACGTAGAATATCTTAGACACGTATAGATCAACCAACACTACAGGGGTACCTGTTTTACTGTCCATCTGTCTACACAAAGACGGAATTGCTTAACTAGCTTCACTGATTAACCATACACTGTGTACTACATAGACCGTATACCTGTATTATTCAGATTCATGCACATCGTGTACGAATGCACATCTTCAGTCGAACGTCACGCTTTACTGCCTCTGCGCGCAGCGCAACTAATCAACATAGTTATGTAAGAAATGACGCGCATCAACTCCAAAACCATACCCACAGCTAGACCCGGATCCTAGCTGCATGTAATCTTAGTAGTTAAGTTTCTAGTGTTAAGACCGTTGGCGCCGCTCTCCCCCTTTATCCAGATTTGCAATTTCAATTGTAGGCCTAATCGAAAATTTTCAAAGCGCTAGTCAAAGATCACGAGACACAAAAGGATGCATATTTAAACTTGTGTACAGCATGTTTCGAAAAATAGGCCCTAGGCTAAACAAACAAAATGCAAGTTTGCGTTCGGAATATAGTAACGATTGTCATTAGCCATCTAAACTAATTATCGTTGAATAAATACATAAGCCAACCAGCGGCATACACTCATGCTACAGCTAAGCAGAATGAATATGTATCATAATCATTGTGTTATTGAAAAGATCAAAACAAAACAATCACTTTTCTTTTGCTAATAAATAGGCCTACAGACCTAATCCGGGTAAGTGAGAATGATTAACTAATGAAATTAAGAGATTACGGTTGCTATAGGTCGATGCCAGTTTAATGTGATGTGATATAATGTGACAGAAAAGATCAAACTATAACAGGAATCACCAGAGAACATTACATTAGAAATGAGCAGAGGATTCAGAAGTGGTCAGAAGGCATCAGAAGTGGAAAGAAGATATCAGAAGTGGTCAGAAGATATCAGCAACGGTCAGAGGATATAAGAAATGGTCAGAAGATATCAGAAGTGGTCAGAAGATATCAGAAATGGTCAGAAGATATCAGAAATGGTCAGAGGATATCAGAAGTTGTCAGAAGATATCAGAAATGGTCAGAAGATATCAGAAATGGTCAGAGGATATCAGAAGTTGTCAGAAGATATCAGAAGTAGTCAGAGAATATTAGAAATGATCATCATCATCTTCAGTCTTCTGTAATAGGCTACGTAATTCGGTCAAAAGAGTCGTAAAGACAGAAGCGCTCAAAAGCGTACGATTTAAATGATTAAGACATGAATATCGTCATAAGCCAATGATGTTGCTGCGTATGCTAATGAGTCCCCAACGAATCACCCGGCGAGGGTGTGTTCGGGAATGATGACGTCATCAACCGTCAGTCGGTAGACACTTCCGCCGGCGAATACTCCGTCCGTGGCGGAAGAGGACGAGGAGGAAGAGGGTGAGGAAGAAAAGGAAGAGGAGATCCTGCGGATACGGACTTCGTGGACTTTGTTGCCGGAAGAGGAGTTCTCAGCGGATGTCTGAATCGTAAAACTAAACCCTCCAACACCTGGATCGACCTACGAAACAAAGTCAAGACAACGTCTAGGTCTATTAATTAAGTCTGTTTAAGTCTTCGCTGTTGTTGTTGTTGTTTATTAATTTTAACTTCTGTGGCGCCAATGTCTGATGCACAAAGTATCAACCGATGGCGCTGTGTCTATATTTGCTTATAGTCGGGTCATTATACGAAAAAAAACCACCTAACCCCCAAAAAATTGATACAAAAGGTTTCTCAGTTGATTTTGTTACTATTTGGTATGCTAATTAACATACTGAAAGTCTACTCTGTTCTGACCATTGGAAAAGGGTTAATTTCAAGATGGCGTCCAAGATGGCTGCTGAGAGCTAAAATTGTCTATATCTCAAGCACTATTCAACCTAGAAAGGTGGTTTTGGTGTCAAACCGTAGGTTTTATTGCTTAGCGTTCAGCTAAAATATAAGTTCGATCAGTTAATGCATCATTTCAAGATGGCGTCCAAGATGGCGTCCAAGATGACTGCCGGGAGCTAAAATTGTCTATATCTCAAGCATTTTTCAACCTAGAAAGGTGGTTTTGGTGTCAAACCGTAGGTTTTATTGCTTAGCGTTCAGTTAAAATATAACTTCAATCACTTAATGCATCATTTCAAGATGGCGTCCAAGATGGCTGCCGGGGACTAAAATTGTCTGTATCTCATGCACTATTCAACCTAGAAAGGTGGTTTTGGTGTCTAACCGTACGTTTTATTGCTCAGCGTTCAGTTGAAATAACTTTAGACACTTAGTATATCATTTACTGACAAATCCAATGGTCAATCAGTTTATAGTTACATAGCTTACACATGCAATTAGTCACTAATCATTGTCATAGTCCGACTCTTCCAGAAGAAACTGTTATGTGGACTGTCACATTTTTTAACTTGGCACGGTCCTCAGACAGAGGTACATGGTAGTCCATTTCTTCTAAAGAGCAGCGGAGTGTCTTGCAGGAATTGCAACAGTTGCAACGAATGACCTTCAAGAGAATGTCTAGAGCGACGTTCATGTTTGGCAAAACTGGAACAAACCGATTATCCTGAAAGTTTCAACCTCAGTTCATGACATCCATACCCTCTGTTTTTCCCAACCATATAATGGTCTGGTAATACGCTCTGCGACAATGAAGTTTAGTAGCAGATTCGGTTGGTGGAAGATGTTCTGGAGTTATAAATGATGAAGCAGAGACCACCTTCTTGCTGAAGTTGTTATATCGCATTTTCGCAAGGGAATCTGTGCACTTGCCACCAAAGAGGACAGTCATTCTGAGGATTATACACTTTTCCTTCCATCATCTTTTGTCTGGTCAGATCTGAAGTAAAGACTCTTACAATGTGGTTTTACATAGTAGAGGAGTAAGACAAGGAGATAGGTATCTTCTTCGATTAGCGTATAGTTGTGTGTAGAGGAGATGTTACTTCTGCAGCTTTTACTATGGCATCCATACCCTCAGCATCCCCAGGTGCATTGACCACAGTGCAATCCCTTTTTCTAAGCTCATCGCTCACCAACCATATCAGTTTCTATAGATTGATAGCTCTTGACAGGAACTCCGCTTTCTTGCCTGAGAACTCTGTTTCAGCAGTGAAGCTAATAACGGGATAAATATTGTGTCTTCTTCTCAGATGCGTGTTGTCTTTAATGGATGGTCCTTGCTCATATCCGTCAAAAGCAACGGTTAGGCCTATACCTGCACCATATTGCCGGACAGTGAAGTCGGCATACAACTGTGCTATTGTACCATAGCTTTTTCCATTTTTCCACGGTATCCAATGAAGTAACAAAATTCCATCGAGGACATGTCTCTCTGTCTCTGGGACAGAATCTAGGATGCCATCCCTTGCATGTTCACTGATCGGATGAGCTAGTTGTGGCTTATCGGCCTTTCTAAAGATACTTCTGGCTTCAAAGCGGGCAGGAGGGAGAGGACTGAGCTTTCAACTATTATCCTCCTCCAATGATAGAAGAGGACGAAGAGAAGTAGCAGAGTAAGGGCGATGAATAAAGTCGCATAAATATTTCGGAGCGAAACCAAGTTGAGCCTTAAAGACAAGGATGAGGACCTTGAACTGGATGCGGGCAGAAAGTGGGAACCAGTGGAGTTCTTCTACCATAAAGGTGGTGATACATATGAGAGATTCGAGGAAGACGGGCAATTAGTCTAGCAGCAGCATTGATAACGGGCTGAAGACGGACCTTGGGAAGACCAATGAGGAGGAATTGCAGTAGTCAAGTCTAGAGCAGAGAAATGCATGGACCATCCAAGTGAAAACTAGAGACGAGACAGAGCGACGGATAGTCCTTAAGCGCCTTAGATGAAAGTAGGAAGTGCGGGTGAGTTTGGAAATATGTTCAGTAAAGGTGAGAGAATTGTCAAGGGTCACTCCTGGATCGCGAACGTTAGACGAGAAAGTGAAAAGCGGAAACCTCTGAGAGAGCAGAGCAAAGTTAAGTTTATGAAGTTGCTGAGGATTGCCAAACCAGATAAATTGGGTTTTGGACGAGTTGAGGGAGAGGTGATTGGAAAACAAGCAGGAATGGAGGTCATGAGAAAGATCTTCGATGCACTCAGCAAGAAGAAGTTGAGAGGAAGGAGGCCCATGAACATGTGCCTGGACATCGTCAGCAAAGAGGTGGCCTGAAGCCCCATGGATGGGGAGGAGATGCATCAACCCAGAACCTGTTCGATCTGCAAGTGACCTAGCAACTTTCAACACGTTTTGATAGTTCTGCCACAACTGACTTGTCTTGGACGTAGCACCCAGTTCCATCTTCCTTTTCTGTTGCTGTCCATTTATTCGAATGAGAATTTCCGATGTGAACTCATTATTTAACGTTACTTCACGATTCAATAACGCAGTATAAATCAATATAGAACCACCTGGTAGGATTAGGGTTAAAGTTATTTCACTGAACGCTGAGCAATAAAACATTCGGTTTGACACCAAAACCACCTTTCTAGGTTGAATAGTGCATGAGATACAGACAATTTTAGCTCCCGGCAGCCATCTTGGACGCCATCTTGAAATGATGCATTAAGTGATTGAAGTTATATTTTAACTGAACGCTAAGCAATTAAACCTACGGTTTGACACCAAAACCACCTTTCTAGGTTGAAAAATGCTTGAGATATAGACAATTTTAGCTCCCGGCAGTCATCTTGGACGCCATCTTGGACGCCATCTTGAAATGATGCATTAACTGATTGAACTTATATTTTAGCTGAACGCTAAGCAATAAAACCTACGGTTTGACACCAAAACCACCTTTCTAGGTTGAATAGTGCTTGAGATATAGACAATTTTAGCTCTCAGCAGCCATCTTGGACGCCATCTTGAAATTAACCCTTTTCCAATGGTCAGAATAGAGTAGACTTTTAGTATGTTAATTAGCATACCAAATAGTAACAAAATCAACTGAGAAACCTTTTGTATCAATTTTTTGAGGGTTCAGCCATATAATGACCCGTCTATTAGTTAATGGTTCATTTGGGGCGAGCGTAATTGTAATTAGTAACTTATATGGCGCCGATGTATTGCGCACAATAAATCAATCGATGGCACACCAAAACCAAGCCGTGATTAGGACAATATCCAGAAGATCAGTCCATTAAGAAAGACGAAGGTAAGTCTTAAACCCAGGCATGTCAAACTCAAGTCTAAGGATGGGCCGCTAAAGCTATCGCGCCGCCATCCTCGGGCCGCTCTACACCTAACTTACAATTTGCAAATCGTCGTATTCGACATATACTCATTATAGGCCTACTAGCATTAATAAGAGTGAATAGCAAAAATGACATTTCACAGATGTAAATGGTAATTGAAAATACTGTATTTATAAACTGTCCTTAACAGTACTATTATTTTGGTGTGCCGACATTTAAACACACGACAGATAATCACGCGACACTTAAACACAGACACTTAAACACACGACAGATAAACACATGGACAGATAATCACACGACAGATAAACACATGGACAGATAATCACACGACAGATAAACACATGGACAGATAATCACGCGACACTTAAACATATTAACGCGAGAATTCCAAACAAAATATATATAGGATATAATGAATATTTCTCCAAATCGGTTAAAAACAAATTAATGAATCTTGATAAGCTGTCTAAAAACACAAACATTTAAAAAGATAAAAAAAATCATTAACGTTCAAAATTCCCCTTTAGTTATTCGACTAAAAGTAATTGATGAGGAGGACCCTGCCATGTACCCCATTCATCTATCTGTCTTTCTATCTGTTCATCACGGTTTATGCAACTACTGTTGAGACAGATGAGCTATTGCTTGCAAAAACTGCAGAACGTTTGATACATTTTACAACGCCAATATATTTCTCCATTCTTAATCTCCCGAACTTTAACATGCTCAAAATTTCTGTATATTACTGTTGGACGTCCTTTTGTTGAGACAGGCACATTGAATGACCAGTCACGCACTGCACACAGTGGTGCACAAATTTTGTTTTGTAACAGTTAATACAATGAATACATGTGATTATCTGTCCATGTGTCTATCTGTCGTGTGATTATCTGTCCATGTGTTTATCTGTCGTGTGATTATCTGTCGTGTGTTTAAATGTCGCTGTGTTTAAGTGTCCCTGTGTTTATCTGTCGTGTGTTTAAGTGTCTGTGTTTAAGTGTCGCGTGATTATCTGTCGTGTGTTTAAATGTCATGGAACCTATTATTTTAGTTCTCAAATGTTACAAAAGTTACATTGCTAAGTTTAAAAATGAAACCGTCTTAAGCATTATTGTTTCAAATATTTCTGCCACTACTAACGTAGTAATAAACAGGTTTCTTATTTTTTTCTGTCCTGATGTGACATCTCTTTTGTGCTACAAGTCCTTCTATATCCGGTTTCATTCCATGAGCGACAGCGACTTTCATGACAGATGACCATCAGTGAGCCTTGATCGGTGAGGTGTCTTCGTAGCATTCATGCGAGAAAATAGCTGTTCACGCATATATGTACAAACATGGCAAGAATCTTGGAAGCAAACGTGAGCATTTCTACATATCGATCTGGCAAGTACCTGTAGAACTCTGGCACTCCAAGCTCTTTATCCTTCGACGTTCTGCTGCCCGCCTTGTAGGCCGAATCCCCAAGTTTGGCAGAGTGTCTGCGTATAATATGAGGGATGTCCTCCGCTGGCTCCCCTACCCACAGCGCATCACTTACCGAATCTCTGCCTTGGTCTGGCAGTGCTTTGAGGGCTTGGCCCCTCCATACCTGCGGGAGCTGTCCCGTCCCACTTCATGTTCGCAGCATCGTTGTTCTCTGCACTCGGCTACGCAAACTGAACTTATTGTTCCCCGCGTGCGGACAGCCATACGGCAGCGCCGTGCCTTCTCTCTGGCTGGCTTCATAACCTAAAATGGGCTCCATACCAAGCTCCGCCAAATACCAATTTCACCCTGTTTCTTACTGTGCTCAAAACTGCATTGTTCGACTTCGGTTGGGCTGGGAGTGCTCCTTATCAGGCAATCTTGAAAGAGCGCTATATGAAACTGCTTTAATAATGATATTTATTTTTTGTCTTCATTATGGAATCGGACTGCTTTTCTATGAGCTGTATATGATCAGGTGCATTTTCAACATTGTACAAAAAAGGGGATACGAACAAGACAGTCGCTTGCAACTTGACAGCCAAAACAATTATGACCGCTATAGCTCCGTTAGGCTTTTAGGTTTCCAACGACAGTTTACTCAGATGAGGTTGCTCTAGCCTCGTCCGCCAATCACCGTCATGTCCACAGCACTATTCATCAGCCGCATGCTCAACCTTGCCCTTGCCCAGCAGAAGGTTTGTCCTGCACAAGCCAATGGTGTTGTCAATGAATCACCCAATTTCCCAATGAGTTGTACACACGAAATCAGACCTGGAGTCTAAGCGTGTGAATGGGTGTCGTATTAGGGCCTTGGGATTTTAGCGGGCCAGTTTCGCGGGCCAGCGGGCCGCACAGAACCTCAGTGCGGGCCGCATGCGGCCCGCGGGCCGCATGTTTGACATGCCTGCAAGTTAAACCTGTAGCGGATGAACAATTTGGTAAAGGTAAGTCTTAAATTAAGAACGAAATGACACAATTAAGTGACTGAGCCGAACGGACACTGGGATAGAGCTTCAAAACCTAGGTCCAGCAACCGAAAGTTCGTTCACCAAGAACAGTTATAGATTTAGGTATGACCAGAGGAAGGAAATCGGATGACTGGTTGAATGGCGATGAGTCTGGGGAATATTGACCTCTGACCTGCTCTATTAAACTGCCAAACTGTATCTTAAATAAAACCTCGAGCTGTTGAGCG